>OZ059795.1:6539192-6953344 GCA_964057025.1 Standfussiana lucernea
AAAAGTATTTTACATCAAAGTGTAGGTTATAAAATGAACTATTAACCAATTTTAACCAAAATATGAAGTATCTTAAACTTACCTTGACACAGTGTAACAAAATCCAGAAAGATTTTGTCGCAGTAGTCAGGGTACAGTACTATCGCGGCTGTTGTCGATACCGAAATGACAAAACAACAAAAAGGTGGAGTTAAATGTCATCAGATAGTTTTCCCAAGAGTAAAAAACGAAATAATATGATGATTTCAAAAATCTTTCCATACAAAATTCGGTAACAAAATAAGAATTCAGTTTTGGAACTTTTTATAGGACAGAATTATTTTTCTAAAATTATTAAACTGTTGCCGTATTTTACTATAAACTCAATATAACATGGAATTTGAGGCCATAAACAGTGTTTTGAGACTATAACATACGTAGCTTCTTATAATGTATTGAAAATAAATGAGTTCGAAATCACTGCGGTCACAACGGGACAAACTATTATCCATACTACGAAAATTTCGGCATTATCAGATTTTAAATTTTAAAATTAACTTAATAATTTGTACACTGTTTAGAAAATTTTGTCTGATAATTTAATAACATCGATGCAGTTACGACAATCATGATATTACTTATAATGTCTCAGTAATAAAATAATCAAAGACAAAAACATGGGACATCGACATTATTACTATGGTCAAAAATTTTGAGAAATGCTCAATAACAAAACGTAAGCATCGTTTACTAGCGAAAAGAAGGAAATGGAAAGGATTTATTGTTTTTATTAAATAAAAATTGTAACAATTTAACAGTTGGGGAATATAATACAACAGAAAACTGTAACCATTTAACGCAACCAGGTGACCCAAAAAAAGACAGACTCGGTGCGTAACTAAACTAAAAATATAAAAAAAAAACTAAAAATATATTTACAAGGAAAAGTGCTAAGTTTTTATAAATATATACATTAAAATTATATTAAATACATGAGATAAAAGTGGGAAAAGGGACTCGGAGGGCAACAAGGCTTTGGAGTAAAAAAAGATGGTACAGATCTCCACCGCAGCGCCACATTCATACGCAGGGCTCTGCACAATGCCAAGCCTGGCATGATAAGCGGGACTGCACACATGACCCAATCGCACACGTATGAATATTGTTGAAATCTTTTTGCTTAGCTTGTACTTGCTAAACCTAGATTTGACAGGAATGAATGGCTGAATAGTACGATACAATTTCCGACCAAAGCTGACCTCAGGATTCCTGTAGATAAACCTTGGTCAGAGCAGCCAAATCTTGGGAGTTATTTTTGTACGAAAAAACGTCTCCACATAATACAGAATTATTTGCTAACAGCATAGCTATTCACAACCACTCGATTGGCTGTCATATCCAATCGATTGACAGTCCTATCGAAAGAGTCCTCTAATCGCTAATCACAAATAGAGATGTGCCGTTGCCGCAATATTGCTCAAAGTGGGAATATTGGTGGCAATATTGCCGGGAGTGGAAATGTTTGGGAATATTGCTTAATTATATTTTCTATTATTTTTATGAAAGTTTTGTACATGTGTGATATGAGACTAATGGGCATGTAATTATTAATGTCTGACTTATCACCTTTTTTGTGGAGCAGAATGATATTTGAGTGACAGAAATCTTTACGGAAGCTTTAGCATGGGAGGAGGATACCACATCGACGACATGAACGCGTAGCGCGAGGAGGCACGGGAAAAGAGCTCATGGAAGGAATTGGGGGAGGCCTTTGCTCAGCAGTGGGACAGTACAGGCTATTAAAAAATATATATACAGGGTTACTGGTAACTCGACGTATTCCTTGCAGGAAGTCATAGTAGGGTTAAAATGCAACAAATTAAGCCACCAAATGTTCTACCGAAATTCAGTAGTTTTTAAGTTAATTAGTATATATTTTAGTTATTATGAAAAATCCCAGATTAAATCATTTGAAGCCAATTTAAAAATGATTTACGGTCTGACTGTACTGAAATTTAAGTTATTAATTAAAACTTCAAAAATGCCTACAAGATCACTCATATTTTTTTTTGTAATTTTTGCCATTACTTCATAAAAATGTTATCTAGTGCAAAAAAAACTACCACGCCTGATGTACAAATTACTTGAAAAATATCCTTGTCTTATCAGCTATCTAACATGCCACTTAATACAAAGTCATGGACTACATTATGAAAATCGTTTTTTATTAGTACAACGAAAGGCTTGCATATCATAAAAAATGTTTTTTTTTCTCTAGCCTGCTCTGTGCCACTCCTGGGCAAAGGCCTCCCTCCACTCCTTCCACTTTTCGCGAACCCGCGCGTCCTCCTTCCAGTTCGGACGGAACCTTCCAGTTCGTCCTGCCATCTCCTTCGTGGCCTGCCGCGACCCCACCTCACCGTGTCAGGGCACCAGTTTCCTGCTATTTTGGCCCACAGTTTGTCCGCCATGCGGCAGACATGTCCTGCCCAGTCCCATTTGAGTTGGGCAGCCTTTTGAGCCACGTCAGCTATATTCGTTTTGGAGCGCACTATTGTGTTTCGAACACGATCCGTTAATTTAACACCTAGTATACTGCGTTCCATTGCTCGTTGGCAAACCTTGAGTTTGGACTTCTGGATGTTAGTCAAAGACCAAGTCTGTGCACCATAGGTTAAGACGGGGAGAACACACACCTTAAGTTTCCGTTTTAGTGCCATAGGCAACTGACCCTTGAATAATTCCTTCATGGACCAGTAGCTCTTCCAGGCGTTTTCTGTTCGTATTGCGGCTTCTTTATCTTGCATCGCCTGGAAAGAGACTACTTGGCCCAAGTAAAGATATTCCTGGACATGTTGTATTGTCTCCCCGTCTACTTTTATTATTTTAGGTGTTCCATTGCACATAACTTTGGTCTTCGACATATTCATCTTCAGACCAACCTCAAGGCTTGTATCGCTTAGATTTTGAAGCATTAGCTGAAGTTCTGTGGCTGAGGATACAAAGAGAACAATGTCAATGTCGTCGGCAAAACGCAGATTTGACAGTCTCGTTTCGCCGAGAACAATGCCTCTTTCCCTCCAATCGGCTGCCAACTTCTTGAAGATTTCTTCGAGTGTGCTGGTGAACAGTTTAGGACATAGTGGGTCGCCCTGTTTGACTCATTTCTCTATTTAAATGTTGGCCCTGTGGTTTCTAATTTTATTGTAGCTGTACTATTTCTGTATATGTTGCAGAGTAGATGTATGTATGTGGGATCAATGTTTTGGTTGCTTAAAGCGTTAAAAATGGCTGTATGTGAAATGCTGTCGAAGGCTTTGGAGTAGTCGACAAAAGCTAGGTGTAGTGGGAGTTTATATTCTTGGCATTTTTTTATTAATTGGTTGACTGTATATAGATGGTCTGTAGTGAAAAGGCCAGGGCGGAAGCCTGCTTGTTCAGGAAGTTGATGTTTATCTAATTCACCGGATATGCGATTTTCTATTATTTTTATGAAAGTTTTATACATGTGTGATATGAGACTAATGGGCATGTAATTATTAATGTCTGACTTATCACCCTTTTTGTGGAGCAGAATGATATTTGAGTGACAGAAATCTTTAGGGAAGCTACCGGACTGTAGAATCCTTTAAAGAACTTGGTGGTGTATGGGAGGAGGATAGGTTCGCCTATCTTTAAAGACTCCGTGCTGATGCCATCTTCGCCACATGACCTATTGTTTTTCATTTTGGTGAGTGCTACTTGGACTTCGTATCCAGCTATGGGTGGTATCCTCTCAGGGCAGCAATAGTCGGGTATTGAGGATAGTTGAGTGTCGTCGGAATAAAGGGATTTATAAAATTTCGTACAGATATCTAATATTTTTGATCTATTCATTTGTTTTTTACCGTTGTCGTCTTTTAAATATGTGATCCAGTACTTGTGGTTGATAATACCTTGTTTTGCTATTTTCAGGGAACAGACTTATATTGAACAATATAAATGTATGAAGCCGCTTATCAGCCTAATATTAAAAAATAAAATATTTTTGAATTTAGAACACAAATAAAGTTCATAAAAGTAAATATTTTTATCCCTTAATTTAGTACATATTAGCTCCATGGAAAATTTTGACACTGACAGTGTGTGGCACAGTAAAGTCCAGGGCTATGTATTTCAATCTATATTACTATACTCTATGGTATTTAATTTTTGAGTGGTGCCGTGTGTTGTGTCTTGTGTTTTTAGTGTCACGTTGTTTTGTTTTCTTCGGCAATTTGGCTGAAAGAGATTTATTGCAATATACTAGTCTAGATAAGTTAGGGTTTGAGAAATCCTAATATACCGTTTAACTCAGATTGTGGTTTCCTCATAATTCGTCTAACTCCGAAGCAATGGCTCTGAATAAATATATGCACCCTCGTAACATTTATAAAATACCACCTGATTTCGGAAAATTATCAAAGATGTATTCAGAGTTTTCTGCCATTTCGAAAATGGTAAATGATGCTACTGTCAAGTATATACTAAGTACTTAAATCATTTCTGATCTACTTGCAAGTGCACCGTCGTGAATTAATGTGAATCGGTATGGCGTAACAAGTCACCAGTATTGTTTTGAGTACTTGGTTTGGGACCTACATTGGATACCTTGGTTTGGGGCCAGCCGTTTATCGAATCGGTTGTAATTTAAAATAAAAAAAAACAATGTTGCATTTCTGACTTGAAATTTCTGTATACATTTTTACAAAACCTGACAAACACACGTTGTTACTGTTGATTATTTAAAATCGTAGAACATTACGTTACATGTTCATTTGTATAAGGACGAAAAAGCTTAGCAACCAAAGAGGCGGTAATTTATTGAAGAATACATTTATTTTACATATTTTGAATGAAAGAGCCATTCGATATGGTGTTTGAAAGATACTGTATTTTATTTGCAAAGACAACTGCTTTATGAAATACATATGTCTCTAATCTTTCATGCATTTTTCATTGCTAATGGTGATCTTCCCAAACTAGTCTCTCATCTGAACTGATCTTTTATTTTTTAGTTAGTTTTTATTTTTTAAATAATTAAGTTAATTATTGTCTTTCTAAAGTACCTAGATAAATGATTTTGGTTTGAAATACCTTTCCATTTTATTTTTCAGGATGTCACAGGCAAGATCACAATTGACTTCAAAGATGCACATTCACTGAGGATTCTAACTAGGTGTCTTCTTAAATCTGATTTCAATCTTGATGTAGACATTCCTAAAGACAGACTAGTTCCAACACTTCCATTAAGGCTAAATTATATATTGTGGCTGGAAGATTTAGTGAATGCAGTTCAAAGAAAAGAAAACATAAGGGGATTAGATATCGGTAAGTTTTTCTATATAATAAAATGTTTCAGGTTAATTCCAATCATTCATTTAAGTCAGACACAACAATCCATAATTTTGCTTGTCAGAACACTTAAAAATAATGTTAGTAATCAAAGAAATCACACACAAATACACACCACAGAATACTATTACAACTAAATTTAACATCAAAATAACATACAAAACATAATATTACTTATAGAATAAAAAATTATTGAGAAATGCTTTTGTATGTCATCATTCTCCTGCCCTTATCCCAGTTCATTTGGGGTTGGTGCAGCATGTCGTCTTTTTCTTCCATAATTCTCTTTTACGTGTCATCTCATCAGACACCTGCTTTCTTGCCATATCAGCCTCCACGCAGTCCATCCATTGTTTCTTTGGTCATCCTCTACCCTTGTACCTATCCACATTCATACTCCCTCACAACATTTTCCTAATTCAAATGTTTTTGTATGTATTGATTTACAATAATTTCTATCTTTTTTTAGGAACAGGAGCTTGTGCTATTTACCCATTGTTAGCAGCAGTAAAAAATAAATGGAATTTTGTTGCAACAGAAACTGATACAGAAAGCTTTATTAAGGCTGAAGAAAATGTACAAAAAAATAATTTAAAAGAACTTATAAAATGTGAGAACATGTTATTTACCCGAATAAGTATTGCAGTCTCAAATCACTAGCTAAGTTGCCTTTTTTGCCATTAATTTATGTATTTCTTTATTTCAGTGAGAAAAAACTCCACAAAATCTATAATTTCTCACGTATTTCAACATGATGATGTGCATGGTTTTGATTTCTGTATGTGTAACCCACCTTTCTATAGCACAATACAAGAATTATGTGAATCAAGAAGCCCAGCCAGGTAGTTCTGTTCTTAAATTTTATTTTTAACATTATTTCATCATCATTTTATGTATGTTGAAATAAAACGTTATTAATATACTGTAGATAATGTTATCACATTATTTTACAGATTACCACCAAAGAATGGTTTCACTGGGTCACCACAAGAGCTGATCACAGAAGGTGGCGAACTGGAATTTTGCAGGCAACTCATTAGAGAGAGCAAAGAGCACAGGGACAATGTGCTGTTAGTATTTGTTATAAACTTATAATACATACTCGTAAAACACTGAATTCTTGTCTTTACAGCATAATAATTGAATATTTGTTTTTTCAGAATATTCACCACAATGGTAGGCCATAAATATAACTTAAATGTTTTAGTACAAGACTTAAAATTGGAGCAAATTAAACACACTCACACTGAGTTTTGCCAAGGTCGTGTTACGAGATGGGGACTGGCATGGACCTATAAAGATTATGATTTATATAATCTAGGTATGGTTGCACCATTTTTTTTTTTATATTTTTTTTTGTAAACTTATTTGACATGCCTAATTTCCACACTAGGCCTCATACTGGCAGAGAGCAGACGCCAGCACCTGTTTTACCGGTTCACACCAGCATATCAACGCCTGCTTTCTTCTTTCTGATCTTTTTTTTACTTATTTTAAACAGACTCAATTACATAGTCTAAATCATAGTAATTGTATTGTTACAGCGCCTCCAAGAGACAAATTAAGAAAAAAACATACACCAACAATATATTTATTACCTGACATACCAAATTGTGATAATATAACGGAAGGAGCACCACTCAAAATAAAAGAGATGCTTGATAAGTTAAATATCACTCACAAGCTACTCGATAAGCGAGGTAACAACGTAACACTTGATATAGTCGCATATACGAATACTTGGTCTAATCAACGCCGTAAGAGGAGACTACAAAAAAGAAACGAGGGTCATCCAAAAGTACCTAAATTGGATCCGGAAAAAGATATTGCAAACAGTTCAGTCAATGGCAACCAAGTAGACAATGTGTCCAATACCTCTGTTGTACCAGTGTCACTAAAAGTTGACAAAAGTTTCAGCAATCAAGAACAAACAAGAAAAATATATGAAAATCATGATGAACAGTTAGAAGGCTCTGCACATACCGGTACAAACGAACCACTAGTACATGCGTTTTTAAAAATAATTAAGAAAGAAAACAACATTCTACTTGAAATTGAATATCTTAGTGGCAGTGCAGGGAAAGAAGGATTACATCAAATAGCGCAATATATTAAAAACAATTGGAAGTAAAAGGGGGTGTGTTTCATTAGTATTACCTTCAAATAACGATACCCACCACGATACCTACTACGATACCACACCATACCTAATGGGTGAATCTTGACAAGTTGAAATGCACAATTGGCACTAGCCCGAGGAAAAAAGTGCATGTAGCATTATAAAAATTAGAATTGAAACTGGAATGATTATAATTCGTGTCTTGATAGTGTAAACTAACTTTTACACGATATTGAATAGTGCTACATGGATCTTTTGTCGGTTTAACGAAATGAGCATTGTTTTGTGTTTCATGAAATTGAATAAACAAGATGGCTGGGTTAGTTATAATTTTAGAGCCGAGCGCCAAAAGATCCATGTACTTACAACTGTAGATATCAATCGATCTTCATTTTTTACCCGACTGCGGCGAAGCCCAAAAGGAGGGTTATGTTTTTGACCTATATGTATGTATGTCCGTTTCTTTGTTCCCTCGTAGCTCCTAAACGGATTTGGATAAATTATACTTCGTTAGATTCGTCTCGGTGGCACGCTTGGTCGATGCTGATGGAATACATAACCTCCACCTTTTTTAGGAAGTCTGTTAAAAATATGGCAGCGACTGTCCAATACAAACGTATTGGACAGTCGCTGCCAGATTTTTAACCGACGAAGACGAAGTTAGTCACACTGGGTGTTATTTTCACAGCGTTATATCCTACGGTATTCTGCTGTGGGGCAAAGCGGCTGATATCCAAAATATATTTGTTGTTCAAAAACGAGCGGGTCGTACAATTTACCAGCTGGGTGCCAGAGTTTCTCTGAGAGATTTTTTTAAAGAGATTGGTATTCTCACGTTGGCTTCACAATTCATCTTGGCCAACGTTTTATATTTTAGGCAAAATATCCATCTGTACAATAAAAACAGTGATATTAACAACATTAACACTAGAAATAAGCATAAACTACGTGCTCCCTTTAACCGATACCATAAGGTTCATAATTCATTCGTAGGGCGTGGTATAACCTTTTATAACAAGCTACCGTCTTTTTTAGATTTGACATATAAAGCTAAAGTAAAATCTAACCGTTGTCTAAAGGCCTACTATTTAACGACTATTTAAACGATAAGAATAGTTGGTCGCTGTGTTGAACTCAAGACAATGTTTATATTCTTTCTCCAAAATTAGCTTACTGATAATAATATGTTATCTAGTTCATTTTATTTTTATTTTTTTTATTTTTTCGTCTGTATGTGTAAATCATAGAAACATAAATCTTATATCTATGGCGTAAATGAATTTTATTTGTTTTTATTTAATGACATAAATACATATCATCAAGAACTCTGCGAAAACGCTACTCATTACAATGTTCTTGATGAGTTGTATTGCAATATAAGATGGCTTGTCTTTGCGTTATGCTCGTGAACGGGTGCTGCAGTGACTGGTCGTCTTGTTGACCAGGCTTTTGTTACTGTTATTAATAATTCGTTTTTATTTTAGTTTTTTGCACTATGGTCCTAGTTTATCATTTATGAGTCTGTGTGTAATAACCAAGATTGCACGTGTAAGCGGGCACGCCCTTTATGCTTGAGTATATTTATATGTTAATGTTTTATTTTAATAATGGTGTGTGCTAGCTGACATGTCACAATTATTGAATGCAATTAATTCTTTGTTTATATATTTTACACACTATTGTATAGAATCTGGTACTTCTAACCTAACAGACAGATGTGTTGCTGGGGAGTTTTTTCCGCCACTTCTTCCCAGCTAAAACACTAGGAAGTGGCGAAGGGCGGTCGTTTTGGGGGACTGTCTCTTGTGAACTCGACGTTCGAAAAGTGCTGATTATCAGCCTAATTTCAATAAATGACTTTTGATTTTGGGCTTATTTGGTTTAAGCCAATAAGGTTAAAAAAGCCTACCTGCTTGTCAGACATGCATGTGTAAGATCAGCGCAAGTTTGGCTTAAATTAAAAATTACCGACTTCCGAAACAAACACTAAAAAATGTAAAATAACTTTACTTTCGGAAGTCGGTGGCAAAAAGTCAATGAAACAAACAATAGTCACTGACTTCCGAAAGTAAAGTTCTTTTCCATTTTTTTTGTGTTTTCTTCGGAAGGCGGTTATTTTATCAAAAAAAGTTTTTATTTTACCCTTTTTAGTTATCGTATCACACACTAAGCCTTGTTAACAATCAATTTCGCAATTTCTTTTACTTTGATAACATAATTTTACCAATAAAATTTCTATACCAATCGGGAAGTATATCCTTTCAGACAAAAATTTTTTTCAAATCGGTTCATAAATGACGGAAGTTAAGAGGTAAAAAACACAAAAAAAAAGAAAATTGAGAATCTCCTCCTTTTTTTGAAGTCGGTTAAAAACTACTGTGTGTGTTATCTCAGTAGTAGCCCGGAGTTTGGAAATTGGCGGTCTGATACCACGTGCCTATGTATAATATATCCGCTAAGATTGGCAGCCGTGATCGAAAACAGTCAAGCATTCAGAAGGACTATAGTGTAGCCTAGTTGCAAGTCGCGCTGGCTTGACTTACCTGAGCTAAAAGCCAAAGACTACTTTAGTTTGTGCCTGCCTTTATTCGAATTAGTGGCAACACTGCGTCTAAGCTGTCATTGGCAATTGGTGTCAGTGTCAGTACAGCTAAACATTAAACAATGTTGCAATTAGTGATGGGTCGTTGAAGGTTTTTCCGTCAACGAAACGTTAACGTTGAATTGCGTTTGTCAACTAGTTGATCAACTAGTTAATTTCGTCAACGAGTTAACGTGTTACGAACGTCAACTTGCATGAACGATAAACGCCTAAACACTTTTATTACTTATGGTGTTGTAATGTTAATTTACGAACAATTTGATGCAGTTTACCTAATGAAATTGGATAACCTACTACCTACACCTAGGTTTCTAGATGATCTAAGTTAAATTATTAAATAATAATAATGACATTATTAAATAATAATAATGACTTTGATCAAATTACTAAATAAATATGAAATCTTGCATTCGTTATTTAGAGTTCACATTATTGTCATGACTATCGCGTCGTAGCGGGAGTTTTAATGTTTTAGTTTTAATGTTACGTACGTTGAAAATAACAAACCGTTGGGTTCATTTTCTCGTTTCGTCAAACGAGTTGAATAAAAGTTTCCACCAATAACGTCATAAGTACTATTCTTAAAATAAATATTTCGAAAATCAACTCTGTAACACGTTATTTAGAGTTCAAATTGTATGACATGACCGTCGCTCGCAATCTTCAACGTTACTTTTAAACGAAGTTTTTTAATTTGCTCAGTTCGTTGCGTTAGCGTTGTCGATTATTGAACGAGACACAGGAGTTAATTTCATAAACGTCGTTGACGAATTCAACTAGTTGATTCATATACAGTTAACGTTAATACGTTGACAGGAGATCAACGGTTGATTCAACTAGTTCGTTGATTCAACGCTCATCCCTAGTTGCAATAATGTAAACTAAAAAAATGTTTGGTTCGTTTCTGATGTGATTGTTATTAAAAAGGCTTATAATTGTGTATTTAGGGGCGAAATTCACTTTCGTTTTGATTGTGTTTGCCAGTGAATATGGATTCTGAACCACCGCCAACTGAAGCAACAGAATTGCCATCGACACAGAATGAGGAGGATCCCAACAAAGAACCAAATTCTACTGCTAATGCTGTGGCACCTATAGCAGCTAATGCTGTCGAGTTAGCTGCTCCGCCTGTTCCATCAGCAATAAAAGACCCCCAGAAGTCAAAGTCTAAAAAACCCAAAAAAAGGAAACCAAGAATTCCTCGCGATGTAACAGCACCTCGGCAACCTCTGACCGGTAATAGTTAGAGTTATTTATTGTTATATCCAACCACTTAGGGCTTTTATCTCTCTTATAAATTAATTTTAATAATTTGCAGGGTATGTCCGATACTTGAATGAGCGCCGTGATCAACTCCGTGCCGAACAACCTGATCTAGGGTTTGCAGAGTTGACACGCCAGCTGGCTAGTGAGTGGAGTAAGCTGCCAGCTGCAGAGAAGAGACATTATTTGGAAGCTGCAGACCAAGATAAAGAGAGGTGCACCATACTTTACTTAAAATAATGATTCAATTTAAATTTATTTTCCAAGGATAATGATGATATTATATCTGTCCAATAATCATACTAAAGTTGTTTGTAATTTATCTTATTAGATACATAAGAGAATGGGCTGAATACAAAAAGACTGATGCATATAAAGAATTCAGGAAACAACAGATGGAGCAAAAAGATCCGATCTTGTCAAAGAAAGTGAAACATAATCCACCAGATTATTCTGGACCTACAGGTAATTAATATTAAAGTTTAGTGTATATTGAAAAAATAAAAACTTCCAAGGCACAGGTTGTAATAACTATATGTATTCAATAAGACTAGAGAATATTTCAGCTTCAAAACTCCCATTTGAAGTCTTGAAACTTGTAAAATATGGTGCTCCAAACCAAGTGCTTGAAGAAATTTCCCATTGGTAAGAGCAGCTTTCTAAAAGAGATGCTTCTCTCTCTTATCTCCAGCATCAATACACCACCCTTGTACTTATTATCGTAAAAGTAAATACTCATTGCTGCTAAAGTAAGTTTTGAAAAACACTAACAAAATTTTATTCATTTACAGGAAATGCACAAGTTAATGCAGATCAAAATGCTTCAGCAAATACAAATACTCCTCTGGCCCCAACTATTGTGAATGTGCCACGACAGCCAACCCCGCCACGTCCTCGACCTTGCATAACACCTGCTTCAGTAAGTTTGTTCATTTTACAGTCAATTTAGGGCAAATGTTGAGTTTTGTCAATTAAAACCGTATTTGTTTCTGATAAATATATTTTATCTATAGGGTGAAGAATTGACAGCTGGAGACACAGATATACCAATATTTACAGATCAATTTCTTCAACATAACAAACTAAGAGAATCTGAACTACGGCAGCTCCGGAAAGCGAATTCAGATTATGAGCAGCAGGTTTGTAAATTCCATTTATTACTCAAAAGGTTTGCAGGAAAATCGAAGAGAGTTTTATGTATTTTTTTGTTATTGTATTAATAAATTTAATATGCCGTTATCCCAATTCCTTTGGGCTCGGCGCAGCATGTCTTCTTCCATACTTCTCTATTACGTGTCATCTCATCAGACACCCTTTCCCTTTCTTGCCATACCAGCCTTCAAAATTAATAACGTTATTATTATACTTTGTAGAATGCTATACTACAGAGACATGCTGAAGAAGTCAGTGGTGCTACGTCGAAACTTCGCGCTGAAACCGCGGCCGCCGCAGAACGCACCGCTGCTCTTTTGACGCATCGTCGCACACTTGTTGCAGCGTTGGTCCAGGCATTGCAGTTACTAGCTATTCCAGGTGCCAAACTTTACCCAATGATGCTTTTGTTAGATTTTCTATTATAGTCGCTCCCGTCACTGGTGTTTATCTAGTCATTGCGAAGCCAATTCGGGCTGGCTCCGATAGAGCGGTAGATTGGTTATGTCGCAAGTTAATTGTAGGCCAACAAAATAAACATTGTAATAAAGAATTGTTATTTTTTGTAAGGTGATTGCCTATGAAGTGTCTCTTATTTATTAAAGCAAATGAAATAAAATGCTATTATTCATTTTAACCCAGGTGGGCCGACTGGAGCGACAGAGCAGAACATTGAAGAATACTTGGAAAAATTACAAGGTTTAGCATCTGAAGGCAAAAACAGTGCAGTTGTAAAACAAGCTCGAGACATTCTCAATAAGATTGAATTACCAATGAATTAAATAATGTCACTAGCAGAGATCGGCAAAGTGACGACATTTTACTACATAGATTATCTACCTTATGTGTAATTCTGTATTCAGCATGCATTTGAGTTTTTAAATAAATCAAGTGTAGTCATAATAGCCAGTACTTTTATTCCTCTTAAAATGAGTTTTGAAGAAAGAAATAGTTTTTTCAGAAATTGTGTTATTTATTTATTTATAAATAAAGTACATAATTGTGAATAAAGATAATATACTCATCCTTTATAGCATGATATAGTAGTAAAATCTACTCTGATAAATATATGTCTAGGTATTATAGATACATCTATATTAGTAATAGATACAATACATACTAAAGATAGAGCTTTACACAAAGCTAGTGATGACAGATAGTCAATGAAAAGAGCAATAAGATACGAAAGTGGGTTATGTTCAGTCAGAGCAATAACCATACGTCAGACTGTGCATTAGCAAATTTAGCGCAGGCGACATATCTTATAGGCGTGCATGTCTACGTAGCACTCAAGTGCAAAATGTATGTGCACTGAGCACTGATTACAAAATGTAAGTTATCAAATTGCGCCATCTTTCTATCGACGCGACGCTTAGCTCAGAGCGGCCAAGAACATTGCTAGTCTACAGAAGAGAAAAATACATTACCCTGGTTCCTTCTTTTCACTTTCAAAATTACAGTAATCTTTATTCATGTTGCAATAAGGAACATATTGTTCATTCTGTAGACTACATTATACAAAAATGTTGATTGTATACATAACTATGGAAATATTGATTGGCACTCCAAACACTACATTTAACATTTTAATGGTTTGGAATGTAGACAATCCTTACGGCAGAAATACAACTTACTACTACTATGATTGTATAATAAAATAAGTGCTTTTGTAATCTATATAAAACTGCTAATATAAACCTCCCATATTACTCATGGGGTAGAATTCCTTAATTCAATCTTGCCATAATATTTTAATTGAAATCATCTTACGTCAATTATTTAGAATTCAAACAAATAATCTAATCATTAGCTTTTACACTAAATTAGTCAAAGTTACTTATTTAACCTATATTTTAGTCAAATTCTGACTTATAATTATTATCCAGACTATTGTCACTATCTTCTGCATCTTTATTATCATTACCATCATCAGAAGTGGCATTAGTGTCGTACTCATGTAATTTTTTCCTCCACAGTTTAATAAGAGTATCCCATGATCTTCTGCTGTATTTGGCAAACTTATCAGGTGTTTTTGGATGATCTTTAGTGCGTTCATCACTGTAAAAAGATAGTATTATAAAAAATAAAGCACTTCTAAAATGAAGAAACAAGAAACAAACTACACTTACATCTTCACATGGCAAATATAGTTGTGATATCCAACTGTGTTTTTTCCATAATCAATCTGTTTTTGTCGTCTCTGTAGTGTGAGAGGGTCAGTCTCCAATTCTAATGGTTTTTTAGGTGGACTGGAAAGAAAGAAAACATATTGTTCAAACTCTGTAAAGTGCTCAGTGGCAAACATACAAACAGTTTCTGATTTGAGAATTTGAATATCAAACTAATCTAACTCCACTTAGGGTGACTGCTATAACTATTTTAATGTGCTTGTTAGTGATCCTAAGATTTCTACAACTTTTTCTGTTTTACTTGTGAGAACCTGTATTTGGCTCTGTGTTGTATTGTATAACAGGCTGGTGTCCACAACTCCACGTCCAAAGCGCGTATTTTGCGTACGGGGTTAGTTGGTTCTGTGTTACATACACAATTGTTATCCATCTGTGAACCTTTTGAACGCCAGACCATAAATGCATGCACATGCCCTCCACGCCAAGATACAATTGCACTGCATACAAAAAAATACCTACAATATGGATTCCAAAACTTCATTGATAAACAATATTATCAAAGAAATAAGACAAGAGCTTAAATATTTAAGGTATACAAATAAAAACACACAACAGTAATGATTTAATTGTTTATTTCATGTTATAATGCATTTCATTTTTTGACAAATACGTGTGTTGTTGGCATACAGAGCATGCGCTTGCTTGTCGCGTATATGTGATAGTGGCGTTCAAAAGGTTAAAGCTTGTCTTATTAATAAATAAATAAATACACACTTGAAATTCAAAATTTAGTTAGACTAGTTCTAAACTTCCATTCAATTCATAACCCAGCAAATAGTCTATCTACTACTTAAATAATGGTTAAGGCATGACGTAACGAAACCAGCAGAAGGAAAACAAAGCATAAGTCTTAGGTAGCTTAGAATTGTCTTAACGAAATTGCTGTTTTGAATAAGCTTGTATGTTGACAGAAATGGACATGCAATTAGAAAAATAGTACTAGGTGCAAAAGTATTATAAATAAATACCATAGTTTAGTATCTGCATCATTCTTATTGTTTGGTTTTGACTTTTTCCTGCTGTTTGAACTTTCTCTGCTGCCACCTGTGTTTCCTTTTGAGGGTTTACCATCTGGAACAAAAATAAACAGTGATATTTTCCTCATTTGAAGGGTTTATGCTTAGCTGCAACGAGTAAAAAGAATGATTGATTGTCAATCACACTTAAAACACAGAATATACCAAACTATAAAGAAAAATCAAGAAATAATTTCAAATTTCACTTTTCCTGAGTACAAACTACTCACTATCTCGAGTTTCATCCATATCACCAGGCCAGCTTCTTTTAGAGGTTATTGCATTCATATTCAGCTGAACCCAAACGCAAAAAAAATCTCTGGAAAGCAAAGAATAAAATGTTTTTCAACTCATAAATAAAGCACACATTAGTATTAGTATATATTCTATTTTTTTTAGTAGCCTTGTACGTCCCACTGCTGGGCAAAGGCTTCCTCATATCCTTCCAGGTATTCTTTTTTCCCCTGCGCCATCTCGAACCAGCCTTCGTGATGCGCGTTCAGACCATCTCTATTCTATTAGTAATTTCAAATCACGCTATGACAAAACAATCTTAGGCAACAAGAAGTGCAGATACAAAATATCTAACAACAACAGCCAAGCATTTCTTTGAAACGAAAGCTTTGACAAATGTAAGTTGCCAAGCCGTACCTATTGAGATTGGGAATCTACTCTCTGACAAAATGTGTGCAAAATACTTACAACTAAACACATAAACAAAGACAAAGTCATAGAAAACGAAAATACATAGTAAATGTAAAACAAGTGGCGAATGTTAGTCGCGGGACACAAACCAAAAACGCGCGAAAAATAATACACAAAAGTGACTGACTGAGACATAGATTACATGACAGCAGACAGAACCTGACAAAACGAACGAACCAAAGAGAATATAAAGTTGGCTATTCACAATTTTTGTTCAAATGAATTTTTAGATCCCACAATGGGCATAAAGCTATGCACTATGGTACAAACGTAATTATGATATGTCCATAGGCTTTTTTATTTAAACGTGGAGTAGGGCGAGAAATAAAACGTACCATTTGAAACGTTTCGTTATTGCTCTTTATTGTTGCTAAAATGTCAAAGAAGAAAGAGTGGATAACAGAAATGTCATATGTTTTGTAATTTATGTCCATAAAAAAAAAATTGGAATCACAATTTTGATACAAGATATTGTTACAACTTCTTAATAATTGTGTTGACCCAGTATCATTAATTCCGTTGTAAAATAACGCTTAATGTAATTTTTACCTAAAAAGGTTATTTTTGTAATATTATGTAAAAAAACATAATTATTTACAAAATGATGGTGAGTGGAACCACTTAAAGTACAAAAGTAACTTTAAACAGTTGTAACACTTTATCTGTATTACTTATTCTAAATGAGTGTTTCATTTGCAGGCTGATAATGAGATAGATGAGGCCTTAGCCTCATTAGATGTGCTCATGTCTGAGTTCTTTGCACCAGCTACAAGTAACTTCAGGAAAAGAGAAATTGAGAGTATGCTTGAGAATTTCTCAAATAGAAGTGATTCCTGGAAACATTGTTTGTTATTCTTACAAAAATCACAAAATCAGTATGTTTTGATGTTCACTTTGACTACATTAGAGGTAAAACCAAGTTCACATTTACATACAATTTAATAAACAATATGTTATAGCATAAACAAAAGTATCCTCATCGTCATCTTCGCATAAATTTTCCTCACAATTTATGTGTTGATTAGAAAGTCAATATAATTTTAAGAACTTTGGTGGAATCCTGAAATATAATGAATCTTGGTATAGGTAATGTAACAGATAAGTTTAACTCTGTATTTTGTAAATATCTTGTAGAATATTATCAACCGTCAGTGGATCAGTCTGTCAGATAATGAGAAAACAGAAATTCGGCTGACATTATGGAATGAATTGTTGGCCAAACATGAAGTTATGGTATATTTTATAAGAAACAAGCTTGCTGCCCTACTGGTGTCTATTGCCCGTTATGACTGGCCACATTTGTATGATGACTTCTTTAGTAATATTGTTGAGGTAATTTTTCTGACACAGTCACATAGGTAAGTATAAAAATAAAAATCTTGTAATGTAAATGTTGATCAACAACTACTAATTTATCTGTGTTCTTATTCTGCATAGGGAATTAGGACATAGATAAATTAAATAATCATAGGTACCCTACATAATGCGAATGGCAGCTATGCCATAGTGAACTGTGTTTACATAGTAGTGTTAAGTGAGTTAAAACCCTATGAAAGTAAAAAAAGTTTTAATCATGCTGAACCATTTTAATATAATATGGAATTCTAATATCATATCTTAAGCACATGGCTTAGCTGCAAACTCAACTTACTCTGTATAACATATATTATAACATCTTAAAAAGAGTTAAAAAAATAAATATATTTACATTTCATGACAATTCTCAAGAACACCTAGTAATTATTATAATGCAACATCTATATCCTTATATTTTATTGTAAGAAATTCAAGGAACATATGTAGATGTAGCTATTTATGTTGTTTTAAATATTTTTAACACGCATATTGTATGCAAGGATGCTAGCAATATGTTGGTCCATTTTTTTTTTACCATGAATACACAGCTTTATTTGCTAATCTAATCTTGACCTTAATAAAAATCAAATCTTTTTAGTACACACCTCAATTGCCATAGGTGCATAATATGTATACACATATGAATGCCATACTTTGGGTTTCCAGTTGATCAGAAATGACGGGCCTCGCTGTCTGTTGGGCTTGGTCCTAGCACAGGCCGCAAGTGAAGAGCTTGGAGCGGCGCGTGACACTGGCGTTCTACTGCCTTCCGTGCGTAGGAACCAGCTTGAACGTCTCATGCTCAAGGGAATGCCACAACTGTTAAGTGCTCTTAGTGGTAAGACCAAATAATCAATATAAGTGAGTGACTATACTTTTTCGACGCGGAATCAGCATAAGCTGGTCAGAAAGTGATTTATCCAATAAAGGCGAATAGTCGCGTTGTCCGAACTGCAACAAGGCGAATGACGTCATTTCCGCTTTTATTTCATGAACATAAAACTCTTTCTGAGTGGTTCTAGCAGATTTCGCGTCGGTAATTGTGCTTAATTCCATAGTTACTTACTATGATACTTTGAATACTCCACAAGTAACGCTTTCGATCTTAAATATTCTTAGTCGCTAACTCAGCTCAAGTCCAGCTCGACACGCCCTAAATCCACCCCATTAGACACATTAACAGTTAAGTTTGTCTACAAATTGATTGAGAACAAACTGTAAACAAACTTAACTGAACTAATTGATTAGAGATTTCATAAGAAATCATGCGTCAAATTTGAGGATCCGCCAATTGCGAAGAATATGATATGGTGGGCGTCTTAAACCATTGTCATAATGACTGAGTCTAACTGAGCTGACCACTGACTTAAGATGGGTCTTGGAATACGAGTGTAAATCTTGTTTTCGTTGTGGTACTGATACTAAGTACCTCCCACTGTTTTCTACATGTTTCTTAACCAACATAATCCATATCAATATTTCTTTTCAGATATTTTGGAAAAGAATGCCCAGAAGGAAGGACAGTCTAATCCACCTCCATCACCAACTAATGGTGTCCCACAAACGTCGGCGTTGCCTGACCTTTTGGCAAATGCACATGATGTCAGTACTACAGATAAGTAAGTCAATTCAACTCTGAATTTCAACTTATATTTATAAGTAGTACAATGTAACATACATCCGTCCTTAAAAATACTGCAGCCATGAACTAAGGGCTTCAGCCGATCTATTTGCTTCACTACAGTAGACATGATATATGTACATATAGTAGATACGCAACTGTACTACAACCAGTGCAATTTTAACCTTATGCCAGTGATACTTAAACAATTTTGTGCTACTTGTTCCAGGGCTCTGAATATGGAGATAGTGGTAAAGTGCCTTATGACTCTTCAGCATCTATTCTCGTGGTTGCCATTATCTTCCCATGTACCGCCATCATTAGTCACCACAGTGTTCTATTGGGGCAGCATAGCAACACAATCACAGGTATGTCATATTGTGCTCAAAATGTACCAGGAAAATTATGCACTTCGGTAATCATCGTCTAACTGCGGAAATACGGACGCGCGATAATGAGATCTAATAACTATCGAGTTCATCAGTGGAAGTATTTCCTTATTTTGCATAACCATGGTTAGGAAATTATAGCTAAACTTCTCTGAGCAAAGCGATAATTTTACGAGTGATAGATGACGAGGTGCGATCGGATAAGGTAACCCAGTAGAGAGGAAAGTGGAAACTTACGTCACTTAACGTATAAAATCCTAGAAGCATTGCTTTTGTGAAGGTTTTCTCAGTGGTGCGACATTCGTGCTATTTTGAAAACACGAATATATTTTCGGAGACACGATTATCGAAGAGCATACCTTTCACGGTATAACTGTAGCAGAATATCCAGAATCTTAAAAACTTAAACGTAGCTCAACTCTGTTACAAATATACTTAGAGCCAATATTTTAAAGGTAGACGTTGAAACCACGCGGCAGCGGCCAACACTTACCGCGTTGCAGCTCGACTAGCTTTCGAACCTGACTTCTGTTCCCTCATAGAGGGAAGATTGATACTAAGTTGTTAGAGCGTGTCACTTGCCACACATCGTTAAGGCAACTGCGCAACGGCGCGAGGAGCTTAAGTCATTTTATATATGTACCTACAACCTGTGCCCGCGGTTTCACCCGCGTAAGTTTCGATTCAGTGGGAATATCGGGATAAAAGTAACAGCTATGTACCTATCAAGTGTCATTGCAATCGGTTCATTCGTTTTTGCGTGAAGAAGTAACAAACATATTATGTACATACTTACTACCGCAAACCTTCACAATTCGAGTAGGATTTAATAAATGGAGACACAGTAATAAAATATTTCACAGCTAAGATTTCGTTTACTTATACATATTGGAAGGAGGAAACAAAAAAAACCGGCCAAGTGCTAGTCGCACACAGTGCACATACAGTACATAGTGCACACAGTGTTCCGTCGCATCAAAAAATATAAAAACTGATGTAAATTTACACTCAACAGCAAAACAAAGTTACTGCTGCAGTTTGGAGAAAATTCCAATATCTGAAAAACTGAATATCAAATCTTGTTCAAACCAATTTTCGTTGAAAGTTTTTTTTTTATATTCTACAAACCTAATTTTTTCAGAATTTTCCTCCACTTATTTTAGAAATTAGGTTGGGGAGGAACACACTTTTTACGGCTTTGGAAGCAAATATATCATTAACCATTGAGCTGAGAAAAAAGTGTTTTAGGAACCTTGATATCATTTTTTAAGAGGTGTCGATAAAAGGAGGAGTCGGTTGTTTTTTTTTTCAACCCTCATGTACATGTGTGGAGAGCCACACCTATTTCTATTTTTTTCATAATTTTACATCATTTTTGTGTAGCGGTTTATAGAAGACACCCACCTACCCTCCAAATTTCAACTGTGTCGTGCCTATCTATAGTCTTGAAATAAAATGGCTGTAACATACGGACGGCCAGACAGACAGACAAACAGACCGAATCTATGAGGCTTCCGTTTTTGCCATTTGCAAAAAACAAAAACAGCTGTCCCATACATTTTGACCGTGTAAGTTTTGTAGGAAACAGCTGTTTTTTTCTAAAACACCGATGAAATAATTGTATGTAGGTTCAGAATGATGTACTGAGTATGTGGTAAAATATGTAGCTTTAATTCCGCGAAAAAATCCAGGCCTGGATGCAGGACACAGCACCGCCCCCCCGCCCGCATAAATATGCACATGCAGGAGAAGCAATAATAATTGGCATGCCATAGACCAAAACCTATACTTGACACGTGTTTCGCCCCTCCACGTGGCATCCTCAGGAGATGTGTTGACTCGACGACCGTTCGGGCGCGACGTGACGTTTGGGTCCTTCTACCCACAATCGCAATCTGATTGGTCATTCAACAGTGTGTTATTATTATTATGTTTTAAAATCTCTTATTGTTCCAACACACACAACTAGAAACCTTTATCACTTACATGAAAAATTATTATAATATGTAGTATTGTCATGGATTTCCGCAAAGAAACGCCTGATTCTATAACTTATCTTGAGTATATGGTTACCGTTTTCGTATCAGTGTCCGTTTATACCCCGTATTTGATGTGATATTCGTTGAAGCAAAATAAATTATTTTCCAGATCCCACGCGAGACAGGCTAACGTATACATAGTTGCCCAAGAACTCTTTTCTTAGGTCGATACCGACAAGTGAAAATGTTTGTCCCTAGGACTTATTAATAGGCGATCGTCATTTTCTACTTAAGACTTTCCAATACGACGTATTTCGGCTGTTGTGATCTTCCTCTTTTAGGCATACTTTACTGTCTCAAAATATAAGTAAAATATAATGTAAGTAAAAATAATTGTAGCACTGTTTTACCCGTCGTAACTTTAAACGAAAGGTCCGATTCAAATAATTTAAAGTGTAATTTACATTTACATAATCAACCTTTATCAAACTATTTAAATGGATAAGGATTAATGTTATTATACCAATTTCACCACTATTCGATTCTACCCGTGTATAGATTAAATAATTTAAACAAAAAGCGGTCATTGTGACTTAGAATAGAATAGAATAGAATAGTCATTTATTTGCACAGAAAGTTGGTACAAGAAATGGATGTTATTTAACATAAAAGTGAGCCTTAAACTTTCTACCTTAACTAAGGCATGCAAAACAGTTTCATAAAAGAAATTAAATTCAATTAAAACGGACATAACACAAGCATAATACAAGCACAATGTCAAAATAAATGATTAACTAAATTTATAAATATATTATATTAGTGAAATTATTAGAAAGAAATCCAGTCGATAGCAATAACATTATTTTTCAAGTCAATAGCATTTTAGTTAGGTTAATTGGTGTTTAATTTAGTATGTCATGATTGAATTAATTGTTAGGAATAGGTACAGAATTGTCAGGATTAATTTAAGTATTTATCATTTAAAAATTCGCAAATTGAATAATAACATTTATTAGTCAACAAATCTATCAATTTCTTTTTAAAGACTGGTATAGCTTGTGTTTTTATTTGATCGGGTATTTTATTAAATATGATCGGGCCCATACATAAAACACTTTTCTTTAATAAGGCGGTGTCATAACCACTAACATGTAGCATGTTTACATATTGTTTCCTTATAGGCCGGTTTCTGATATCGGACACTTTATTAAAGAGATACATATTTGATTTAACAAAAACAGCAATTTCGAAAATATAAAGAGATGGGAATGTCAATAATTTCAGGGACTTAAACATAGGTACGCAGCTATCTGTTACTGTCAAATTACAAATTGCCCTTAAACATCGTTTTTGAGCCTTGAACACCTGTTCTCTCAGGCTACAATTACCCCAAAATATTATGCCGAATCTCAAAGTCGACGCAACTAGCCCATGATAGGCAACTAATCTTGTGGCCATGCTAACTTTTTTTGATAGGTTATAGAGCACATATGCAGCTACACTTAGTTCTTACTCATAATAGTTAGGCATATACCCTCGCGGTTTTTTTTTATAGGTAATAATAAGTACTTTAATCATGTAGTACAATTTTTTTAATGTATCATCAATAGTTCTCTCAACGCACGCCAAATAATAAATTTTATAGGTAAAATTTTGCTACTTTGGGTTACATTATTGCAATTTTCTTAAGGATCTCTTTTTTTAAATAAATAATAGCCTATGTTACTTCCTGATAATTTAGCTCACTATTGGTGAAAAAATGGTTAAAATCGGTCCAGTAGTTTCGGAGCCTATTTGGTACAAACAAACAAAAAGTCTTTCCTCTTTATAATATTAGTATAGAAGTATAGATAAAACCATAGAAACTGCTAGTGCCACCTACTGTCTCGGAAAGTGACGCGCGGTTTGTGCTACTGCTACTTCCGCATTCTTTTAAAGCCATTTTAAGGATGGACACACATCTGACGGAAGTTGCGCCGCGCATCGTCGATCGCATAACTCCTGAAACAGACACAATCGATGATGCGTTAGTACGTCGATTGTACGTCCGACGCATCTTCCGTCAGATGTGCTACCACCCTAATACGTCCCATCTCGGTGTGGTGTGTAATGTGATGGTACATGTTGGCGCAGAGCGTGGAGGCGGCGCTGTGCGGGCTGGGCGGCGTGTGCGAGCTGCTGTACCGACGGTACGCGCCGCCGTCGTCGGCCGCCACTGCCCTGCGCCTGCAGCACTGCGCGCTGCGCCTGCTGCGCCATCTCACGCACACGCAGCACGCCATCATGCACGCGCACCACGAGTTAGTACACTACGCTATTTGCTCCGTCTTCTTCATTTTAACCGGTAGAGACAAACTGCGGACTGAGTCCGGATACTGACAGATACTGTACTGAAGTAACTGTCAGTGTTTGGTGTCCGCAACCAGTCTGCAGTTTGTCTGTACCGGTTTGACCAATGATTTACTCGTGCCATGTTTGCCTAGATCTGTAAGTCTTCGGATATGAGAGCGCGCCGTGTAAGCCGTGTCATTCACTAATTTCTGTATTTTTGTTTTGAAGATATTTTTTTATTTGTATATTGATATGTGTTAGTAGTTTGCGTCTCCTAGCTAGAGCATCTCAATGCATCTACACGACTCGCACATGCGAAAGACACACAGGTCAGCGTTTTTCTGCATTTCTATTTCTTTTGGCCTCTTCGAAGTGCATGTATTTAACTAGAGAGAGAATCCCATTCGCACGTAAATGGGCTTTCGAAAAGATCGAATGCTTGCTAGCGGATTTCTCGTTAAACCTTTCTGTTAGAAAATATTTTGATTGACAGAAAGACGGAGATACAGAAAAATGTCGTGCGTGTTAATAACTGACCAAGACTGCACTGTTGATAGCTTTGGGAACGCCCTACCAACATGTATTTATGTGTCACTAATCAACATTCTAAGTTCTCATTAGTGATCATTGAACATTGTGTCCATTTCAGTTACCTTAACAAGTTAGCCGAGTTCCTAAAACTGTTTGTGTCATTGCATTTCAAGAGGTTGGAGGCGGAGCCAGAATTTGATGCCATCGAATTTTTGTCATATCTATTCCAATATACATTCCAGGTATGTTGTGTTTCAAAAAGCAATGAAAATGTTGATTACTTTCGTGTAACAAACATACAAAATAACTTAATTTTGTTTTCAGGTGCCCACGTGTGCTATTTTTGTAAACTGTTTAGATATATGGATACAATTTATCGACATTTTGAAGCCAGAAGACACGCCAAAGTACGTAAAAATAAACCTTTTTATTTTGTTACGATTTGTCATTTATTTTTTTAACAGCCAAGTAACACGTGTTGTATTTATTATTTCAGATATTGGGAAGCGTTGCAGGCTCTTGTGAATGGCGTGCTGAATAAGATTCAGTTTCAACACAATAAAGCGCAATTACAACACCTCGACAACGACATTCGTGATGATGACGTGAGTGCAAGTTATTATTATGTTAAGGCTTCGCGTTTAATTTCTTAATCCAACATAATATCGAACTATTAAAAAAAAACACCAATTTTTTTGCGTGCTCACTAAAATGCTAACTCTACCTCTTGAATCATCAGATAAACTTAATGTTTCAGGGCCAGACCGAGTGGCACACATTCCTGAAACATTGTATAGAGTGCATAGCTCGCGTCGCCGAACTGGCGCCACTTGACGTTTTCACTGCAGTGGTAAGTAGACACAAGTAGTGCATCACCAAATGTGTGCCTTTTGTGTGGTATATAAGTACTACAAAAGGTCAAATTAAAAAAGCTAGTGAATTTCCACAGACGTGACGGTTATCGACAAAACAAAAAACAAAGTTCGCCGTCACGGACTCCCAGCAGATGTGAAACATCTATGTTAATATTAGAGTTCATAATTAATAGAAAATAACAGCCCGCCGGGTGAATTGTCAGGTTAAGCTGCGCTTGCCTGGGTTGGTCCGTGGATGGGTGAACACCCATTACATACCGAGTTTCCTCCGTGCCTCGGAAAGCACGTTAAACCGTTGGTCCCGGCTGTTAATAACAGGTAGTCAGTGGCCCGAAAGTCTGACAACCAGTCTTACCAAACGGTATCGTATTACCCAGTATTAACTGGGTTGCGGAGGTCAGATAGGCAGTCGCTCCATGTAAAATACTGGTATTCAGCTGCATCCGGTTAGACTGGAAGCCGACCCCAACATAGTTGGGAAAAGGCTAGGCACATGATGATAATTAATGGAAATCTATAACATATTATGGATATTTCAATTTGTCTGTTTATTTGTTCATTGTTGTCGATGAAATGCCTTTTACAATTTTTTTTTGTGAAAATTTCCCATTTTCTTCAATTATTTTAAAAATACCGGATTTTAAGACTAACACCCGTATGGTTTTGGTTTAACATCGTCAAAAAGTTAATAATATGAAAAAAAATTGAAACTTCCCTTGCTTTTCAAGGCAGATTACTCAAAATAAATGTATGACACTAAACATGTAATTTGCAGAAACGACTTTCTTGTCTTATTATCTTTCAAAATTGGTCTCACAGTACCCATTTCAAGAAATATTATAGATAATAACAACAGTTGTTCCAGACAAGGTAGTATTTTGACCGTACTGGTTATTACGCATTTCTGAATCAATATCAATTTTTAGTAGAGAGGAGGTAATTTTCCAAAAGAAGATTGGCCCCCTAGTTAACGGAGTCAAATTTGTTGAAAATTAGCTCTAGTATCACCCATTCCAAGGACTGCACCCAATTACCAATCATCCTGTATATCTAATCTAAATATATAAAAGCGAAAGGTCACTGACTCACTCATCACTAAATATCGAAAGCCGCTTAACGGATAAAGATGAAATTTGGCAGGGAGGTAGTTAATAGTAAGTAGACGTTCGCTAAGAACGGATTTTGCGACAGGGCCTTAAACTTCATATTACTTCATACCTTCATAACCACGCGGACGAAGTCGCGGGCAACAGCTAGTTGCCTATAAGTATAAAATTCGACGGAGACAAAGCGTCTCCTTGTGCGTGCTCGAGGATGCGCGACCGGCCAATTGGTGGAAACGGACCCAGTGTTTCTTCGTGTGAAGGTGGCTGTAATGTGTGGGTTCGCAGCTGGAGCGCTGGCAGTGCCTGGCGGGCGTGCACGCGCGCGCGGCCTCCCGCGGCGGCGAGGGCGAGCGACTGCTGGCCGCGCTGCTGGACCTGGCCACGCTCAGCCGCGTGCTGGGCCGCCTCGCGCCTGCCTTACTAGCCGGTACTGAATATTTCTTAATGTCTCTTGTCTAAAATGTGCATTGATAAGGGTAGTGAGAAAACAATAAAATGCATTTTAATTTAATATTTTTGTTTAGAGACGGAGAGCAATCGGCGTGCGACAGGCTGGGCTCTGGGCGCGACGCTAGTGGAGCGCATGGCGGGCGCGCTGGCCGGCGCCGCGCTCACCCGGCCGCACCGCGCCGCGCCGCTCGCGCACCTCGCGCACGCGCACGTGCAGGTGTAAGTACACACGCTCAGTGCTCTACAGTATGCTAGTGGAGCGCATGGCGGGCGCGCTGGCCGGCGCCGCGCTCACCCGGCCGCACCGCGCCGCGCCGCTCGCGCACCTCGCGCACGCGCACGTGCAGGTGTAAGTACACACGCTCAGTGCTCTACAGTATGCTAGTGGAGCGCATGGCGGGCGCGCTGGCCGGCGCCGCGCTCACCCGGCCGCACCGCGCCGCGCCGCTCGCGCACCTCGCGCACGCGCACGTGCAGGTGTAAGTACACACGCTCAGTGCTCTACAGTATGCTAGTGGAGCGCATGGCGGGCGCGCTGGCCGGCGCCGCGCTCACCCGGCCGCACCGCGCCGCGCCGCTCGCGCACCTCGCGCACGCGCACGTGCAGGTGTAAGTACACACGCTCAGTGCTCTACAGTATGCTAGTGGAGCGCATGGCGGGCGCGCTGGCCGGCGCCGCGCTCACCCGGCCGCACCGCGCCGCGCCGCTCGCGCACCTCGCGCACGCGCACGTGCAGGTGTAAGTACACACGCTCAGTGCTCTACAGTATGCTAGTGGAGCGCATGGCGGGCGCGCTGGCCGGCGCCGCGCTCACCCGGCCGCACCGCGCCGCGCCGCTCGCGCACCTCGCGCACGCGCACGTGCAGGTGTAAGTACACACGCTCAGTGCTCTACAGTATGCTAGTGGAGCGCATGGCGGGCGCGCTGGCCGGCGCCGCGCTCACCCGGCCGCACCGCGCCGCGCCGCTCGCGCACCTCGCGCACGCGCACGTGCAGGTGTAAGTACACACGCTCAGTGCTCTACAGTATGCTAGTGGAGCGCATGGCGGGCGCGCTGGCCGGCGCCGCGCTCACCCGGCCGCACCGCGCCGCGCCGCTCGCGCACCTCGCGCACGCGCACGTGCAGGTGTAAGTACACACGCTCAGTGCTCTACAGTATGCTAGTGGAGCGCATGGCGGGCGCGCTGGCCGGCGCCGCGCTCACCCGGCCGCACCGCGCCGCGCCGCTCGCGCACCTCGCGCACGCGCACGTGCAGGTGTAAGTACACACGCTCAGTGCTCTACAGTATGCTAGTGGAGCGCATGGCGGGCGCGCTGGCCGGCGCCGCGCTCACCCGGCCGCACCGCGCCGCGCCGCTCGCGCACCTCGCGCACGCGCACGTGCAGGTGTAAGTACACACGCTCAGTGCTCTACAGTATGCTAGTGGAGCGCATGGCGGGCGCGCTGGCCGGCGCCGCGCTCACCCGGCCGCACCGCGCCGCGCCGCTCGCGCACCTCGCGCACGCGCACGTGCAGGTGTAAGTACACACGCTCAGTGCTCTACAGTATGCTAGTGGAGCGCATGGCGGGCGCGCTGGCCGGCGCCGCGCTCACCCGGCCGCACCGCGCCGCGCCGCTCGCGCACCTCGCGCACGCGCACGTGCAGGTGTAAGTACACACGCTCAGTGCTCTACAGTATGCTAGTGGAGCGCATGGCGGGCGCGCTGGCCGGCGCCGCGCTCACCCGGCCGCACCGCGCCGCGCCGCTCGCGCACCTCGCGCACGCGCACGTGCAGGTGTAAGTACACACGCTCAGTGCTCTACAGTATGCTAGTGGAGCGCATGGCGGGCTTACGCACAGTTGGTTGTTGCTAGTTTCCGGTTATTTTATCTCTGATTTTGTATCACTATCAAAATCACAGATCTTTATCCACGTTGCAATACGATTGCTATTGGATTGCAGTTAACAGAGGTAAAATAACTGTGAATGGACTGTAGTTGTTTGTTCAAAAAGTATCTTGTTACACAGGCATGCGGAGATGTTCGCGTGTATGGGCGCGTGGTGCTGCTACGCGAACGAGTGCGGCGTCCCCGTCCAGACTATGGAGGGACTGTTCTCTTCTGCGATACCCTTCTTACTTCCACATGAAATACCGGTTATTTTCAACCTTTGTTAATTTGTTATTATTTATCTTAGGTAATTGTTTGGATCTGGTTAAGTGGTTATTTGTCGTTTCTATTTTGTAGGAACCACAGTTACTGTGCCATGCTGCAGCGCATCTCCTCTTGAGTCTCGCGAAAAACGTGAAATTTAACTGCGATCCCGTGGTTTTGTCTGGGGACTTGTATGAACATGCGCAAAGATCTCTACAGTATCTCCCGTCGAAGGTAGGTTTATATTACAAATAATAGATTTTACAACAAGTGATAAAAAAGGGAATTTGATTCGAGGGATTAAGTTTGTTCCCGAGAGCAGTGAAGGATTCTAGAGATCCCGAGCAGAGCGAAGACTACGAGGACCAATGTTTTTTTTTTCACGAGTTGTGTACTCTACTTTTTACCAATGACTGCGAGAAATAAACAGTAGCAAGATAGTATTTATATTTATCACATTTTATTATATAATCGGTAATAAGAGAAGAGAACAGTTTTCGAAATTCAGTATTAAATTCTTGTCAGCACGTTTTATTTATTTTTTGTACTTACATAATTCGTATAATTCCTGCTTGTTCCAAATTCAAAGTGTTTTTATTCACTGTTATCCATGAATCAAATGCCCTTTTTCGAGTGGCAATGGTAAAAATGTCCTTTAGGTCTTTTTTATTCTTCCTTGACTTCGTAATTAAGGTGCGGGTTTACCGACCGGACCGGAGTCCGGACACCGAACTTTGACAAATAATGTACTGAAATATCTGTTAAATTCCGGTGTCCGCAAACAGACCGACGTCTGGATGCGCTTGGTTTGACCACACCTTCACTTTATTGGACTGTCTTGTTTAGTTTATACAATGTGTTTGGTTAACGGATATACTCTCTTAGATTCAACGATATTTCGCGCATTTCATGAACATACCCTAGATTAGCCGAATAAAAAAAATAAGATGACTGCCATTTGCGGGGTGTTGGGGTAGGAATATTTAGAAACGTGTACATAATGAGTAAATAATATGCACATAAAGTGTCGGTAACAGTTAACCAAACACACTGTATATTTGGTGTTCAATATAGCATGTTCTATGTGTGTCAGACGGCAGCGGTCGTCCGCGAGGCGCTGGTTTCGCTGGCGCTGCGTGGGGGCGCAGGCGGCGTTGGCGCGGGGGGCGCAGGCGGTGGGGGCGCCGGGGGCGGGGGCGGTGGGGGCGCGGCGCGCGCGCTGCTTGCGGCGTGGGGGGGCGCGCTGGGGGCGCAGGGCCCGGCGCACGCGCTGCCGCCCCTCACTGCGCTGCTGCACGCCTTCTCGGACGCGCCCACGCAAGCCAAGAAGGTATGTGTTACGGAAGACGACAGCTCGTCTTTTCGTACGTCGAAAAGACCCTATCAGTTCTCCTGAGATAAGCGTGCTATCTACCGTTTCTTTTTATCGCGAGCGCTTCACCACAAGCATATGAAATAGCAATATTGTTTGAAAAACCATTCATATTTTCACTCCACCCTTGACATGCCAGGTGATAGCGGAAGGCATTCAGAGCTCAGCAGAGACTGCGTTACGAATGCTGTGCGAGCCTTCATTCGCTTCAGCTGAGGCGGAGATCACGGACTTTTTCCTCGCACTGTTTACGGCGCTGCTGCCGCAACTCGGAAACTTTGCCTACAACGCCATCGACGTTTTCTTGGAGGTTGCGCAGAGGTAATTACTAGTTATTTTAATATTTTATTAATGAAATAATCTTCGTATCGATGAATGTCCTTTAGTGTTAAATAAGCTTCGACCAGAACTCTGCCACCTCAATAGCGTTAGCAGTGACCTCGGACAGGTCACTCAAGGTCATCGTGGTGCGATGAGGCTCCGCAGTCACATTTTTGTCACGTCGCAAGTGCATGACAACCGACGAAAAATGATCACTTCTCACAATTACAAATTCTCTGAAATGACATGGACAACATTGCTGGTGAAATGCGGGGTATGATGTTATGTATCGCTGTGTGTAGGGGCGGCGGTGAGAGCGGACTGGAGCGGCTGGTGGAGTGCGTGCGGCTCGGCGTCGAGGCAGGCGGCGGCGGCATGCTGGTGCGCTCCGTGCTGGCGCTGCTGCAGCGCCACGTACTGCCGCGCGCCGGGCTGGACGCGCCCGACCTCGCGCGCGCCGCCTACAGGCTGCTAGCCAGGTAACCTGTCGGCGCGGCATGCTGGTGCGCTCCGTGCTGGCGCTGCTGCAGCGCCACGTACTGCCGCGCGCCGGGCTGGACGCGCCCGACCTCGCGCGCGCCGCCTACAGGCTGCTAGCCAGGTAACCTGTCGGCGCGGCATGCTGGTGCGCTCCGTGCTGGCGCTGCTGCAGCGCCACGTACTGCCGCGCGCCGGGCTGGACGCGCCCGACCTCGCGCGCGCCGCCTACAGGCTGCTAGCCAGGTAACCTGTCGGCGCGGCATGCTGGTGCGCTCCGTGCTGGCGCTGCTGCAGCGCCACGTACTGCCGCGCGCCGGGCTGGACGCGCCCGACCTCGCGCGCGCCGCCTACAGGCTGCTAGCCAGGTAACCTGTCGGCGCGGCATGCTGGTGCGCTCCGTGCTGGCGCTGCTGCAGCGCCACGTACTGCCGCGCGCCGGGCTGGACGCGCCCGACCTCGCGCGCGCCGCCTACAGGCTGCTAGCCAGGTAACCTGTCGGCGCGGCATGCTGGTGCGCTCCGTGCTGGCGCTGCTGCAGCGCCACGTACTGCCGCGCGCCGGGCTGGACGCGCCCGACCTCGCGCGCGCCGCCTACAGGCTGCTAGCCAGGTAACCTGTCGGCGCGGCATGCTGGTGCGCTCCGTGCTGGCGCTGCTGCAGCGCCACGTACTGCCGCGCGCCGGGCTGGACGCGCCCGACCTCGCGCGCGCCGCCTACAGGCTGCTAGCCAGGTAACCTGTCGGCGCGGCATGCTGGTGCGCTCCGTGCTGGCGCTGCTGCAGCGCCACGTACTGCCGCGCGCCGGGCTGGACGCGCCCGACCTCGCGCGCGCCGCCTACAGGCTGCTAGCCAGGTAACCTGTCGGCGCGGCATGCTGGTGCGCTCCGTGCTGGCGCTGCTGCAGCGCCACGTACTGCCGCGCGCCGGGCTGGACGCGCCCGACCTCGCGCGCGCCGCCTACAGGCTGCTAGCCAGGTAACCTGTCGGCGCGGCATGCTGGTGCTGCTGCAGCGCCACGTACTGCCGCGCGCCGGGCTGGACGCGCCCGACCTCGCGCGCGCCGCCTACAGGCTGCTAGCCAGGTAACCTGTCGGCGCGGCATGCTGGTGCGCTCCGTGCTGGCGCTGCTGCAGCGCCACGTACTGCCGCGCGCCGGGCTGGACGCGCCCGACCTCGCGCGCGCCGCCTACAGGCTGCTAGCCAGGTAACCTGTCGGCGCGGCATGCTGGTGCTGCTGCAGCGCCACGTACTGCCGCGCGCCGGGCTGGACGCGCCCGACCTCGCGCGCGCCGCCTACAGGCTGCTAGCCAGGTAACCTGTCGGCGCGGCATGCTGGTGCGCTCCGTGCTGGCGCTGCTGCAGCGCCACGTACTGCCGCGCGCCGGGCTGGACGCGCCCGACCTCGCGCGCGCCGCCTACAGGCTGCTAGCCAGGTAACCTGTCGGCGCGGCATGCTGGTGCGCTCCGTGCTGGCGCTGCTGCAGCGCCACGTACTGCCGCGCGCCGGGCTGGACGCGCCCGACCTCGCGCGCGCCGCCTACAGGCTGCTAGCCAGGTAACCTGTCGGCGCGGCATGCTGGTGCGCTCCGTGCTGGCGCTGCTGCAGCGCCACGTACTGCCGCGCGCCGGGCTGGACGCGCCCGACCTCGCGCGCGCCGCCTACAGGCTGCTAGCCAGGTAACCTGTCGGCGCGGCATGCTGGTGCGCTCCGTGCTGGCGCTGCTGCAGCGCCACGTACTGCCGCGCGCCGGGCTGGACGCGCCCGACCTCGCGCGCGCCGCCTACAGGCTGCTAGCCAGGTAACCTGTCGGCGCGGCATGCTGGTGCGCTCCGTGCTGGCGCTGCTGCAGCGCCACGTACTGCCGCGCGCCGGGCTGGACGCGCCCGACCTCGCGCGCGCCGCCTACAGGCTGCTAGCCAGGTAACCTGTCGGCGCGGCATGCTGGTGCGCTCCGTGCTGGCGCTGCTGCAGCGCCACGTACTGCCGCGCGCCGGGCTGGACGCGCCCGACCTCGCGCGCGCCGCCTACAGGCTGCTAGCCAGGTAACCTGTCGGCGCGGCATGCTGGTGCGCTCCGTGCTGGCGCTGCTGCAGCGCCACGTACTGCCGCGCGCCGGGCTGGACGCGCCCGACCTCGCGCGCGCCGCCTACAGGCTGCTAGCCAGGTAACCTGTCGGCGCGGCATGCTGGTGCGCTCCGTGCTGGCGCTGCTGCAGCGCCACGTACTGCCGCGCGCCGGGCTGGACGCGCCCGACCTCGCGCGCGCCGCCTACAGGCTGCTAGCCAGGTAACCTGTCGGCGCGGCATGCTGGTGCGCTCCGTGCTGGCGCTGCTGCAGCGCCACGTACTGCCGCGCGCCGGGCTGGACGCGCCCGACCTCGCGCGCGCCGCCTACAGGCTGCTAGCCAGGTAACCTGTCGGCGCGGCATGCTGGTGCGCTCCGTGCTGGCGCTGCTGCAGCGCCACGTACTGCCGCGCGCCGGGCTGGACGCGCCCGACCTCGCGCGCGCCGCCTACAGGCTGCTAGCCAGGTAACCTGTCGGCGCGGCATGCTGGTGCTGCTGCAGCGCCACGTACTGCCGCGCGCCGGGCTGGACGCGCCCGACCTCGCGCGCGCCGCCTACAGGCCACGCCACTACGACTGAGTGATCGCCATGATGGCGTTGTTACAGCGTACTGATCCATCGCTGGCGGTACTTCTTCCCGAGCAAGTGCGAGGAGGCGGAGAGCAGCGCGCGCACGGACGAGCTGCGCGGCGCGCTGGCGGCGCTGGGCCGCGCGCTGCTGCAGCCCGACATCGAGCTGCTGCGGCTCAACATCGACACGCTCGACGCGCTCAACACCAAGTGCAAGCTCTACCACAAGGTCACTCACACTGCTTCTTTATGTCCTAGCAGTAACAGCGAATTTCATCATTCTTGTGTCCTAGCGTGATGTAAAATAGCCCAAGTACCTTCATATGGAGTATTAAATGCAATAAGATTTTTTCAAATCCGACTCCCTTTGTTTTTGAGATTGGTACGTTCAAACACAAACCTGCTACGACTGCTATTTCCAACATATGATAAACTATACATTTTTGTAATTACAATCTTTAATTTTGATGCTTTGATCATCGAATTTGATGTAGACAGGTGTATGGGAGCACATTTGTTTTTAAATGGCAAACCTAACTGCTAAAATCCAAAATTGGAATTTTTCAGGGCGTTATTCCTTCTCGCAATTATCACATTTCTTTTCGGTCGGTTTTTTTCTAAATTGAGACAAGACTATCTCTACAAACTAATAATGATCGCTGTCCAGGTGATGTTCCGCACGGAGTTCTTGGCCGAGTTCCTGTCGGTGCTGCTGCTGGGGCTGGCGGAGGGCGGCTGGCGGGCGCTGGCGCGCGACGAGGTGACGGCGGCCGTGCACGCCATGGCGCTGGTGGACTTCGCAGCCTTCCGCGCCGCCTTCCTGCCGCACTTCCTGGCCTCGCTGCCCGGCCTCTCGCCTGAACACCAGCACCATCTGGCACAGTTCCCGCCGGACACGGTATTTACTACTGACTTTGCCTAAATCGCGTGCTTCTAATCTATTTCTGTACATTTTTAACATCAATGATCGGTCACTGTTGTGGTGGTTAAACGCTAATGACATAATGTTCCCACAGAAATTGAATTGGCGATTGGAAAAGGTTTCCGAATCCGCTGCATGCGAGCACTAAACGTCATGCGGATTCAATGATGATGATGAAATATTACAAATTTAAACGCAACTTAATAAACTGCCAGCCGAAACACCCAAGAGGGCCAAGGCTGTCGGGCGGTTTCTAAATAATTCAAAGCAACAAAATAATTCTACCTATAAGTTTATACAACAAAAATATTGTTCGCAGGACTTACCAACGTTCACGCAGAACATCCAGCGCCTCATGAACGACGTAAACTGTTACCGCGCGTACAGCTCGCTAGCGCCGGTCGGGATGGCCTCCTAGCATCGCCTCCATCTTCACATGACGCTGTGATATTGGACCACTTGTGATAAATAAATGATACTTTTCTAGCTCTACGTACATTTACAAATTGTGCAGTAAATAGTGGATAAAATGCAATCATGGGAATGATTCGATGAAGTAACGTTTGTAAAGAATATTTCAAAAGTGAGAACGTTAAGCATTACGATGTTCGAATATTCAGCAGTGAAAACGTCAATTCGGATGTCAGTTCGGACCTATTTTTTAAATAAAGCGTGAAAGTAGTATATAAGCTAGTCGAGGCGAATTGTAAATCAATATTGTATACTGTATTATATGTATCGATATTGTAAACTGCCTTCAGATGGATACTTGGATGTAATCGATTCCACATCGAACCTTTGACCCCGACATATCTACAAGAAAATTAGAGAAAAGCGAATCATTTATGATATTATGAGCATTTCGGAATGCTGAAAGATTGCTTTGAAATCGTGATTGTTACAAATACAAGTATGTTGGCTTGTGGACAGTGGTAAAAAATATCTGAAAGTTGGAAAAAATACAAAGCTGTTGTACACACACATACTACAGTTATAAGGCCAGTCCTTCTCGTACGTACGAATACGAAAACGAATGTTTATGAGAATATTTGAACACTTTGGGAAAAGAATCGGAATAACGTGGTCATCATGAAAATCATAGAGTATAGTTTCCCATATTAATGTATTTCGTGCATAATATATGAATGACTAGGACTAGTAATAATATTTTTGTACTGATGTGATGTAGAAAAAAAAACTAAATGATTTGCTTCATGTTCCAAAGTGTGAGTGGGTTCAACGGTAAGGGCAATGGGAAATCTATGTATCCGTTAGGCTAGGGTATTGTTGTTGCCTTCTTTATATTTGACGAGCAATTATTCGTTGCTTTATACTGAATTAACATATTTTATTATGTTGATATATTTTTGTTGGTAGTTTTAGGGCACTTCCTATTAAGTATGGTGTAGTGGATGACCAATCCTTAATTTAGAACATAAAAATAGTTTCTGTATTTCGTTTTTATCACTAGGTAGTAGTTTACTAATTTTACTAAGACAAATCAAGTTCTTGACCGAATTTGGCGTATAAGACTGTACATATATTCATTCGATTTTATTTCTATACATTATAACACCTTTTTATTTTATGATGCCAGGTCGAACTATAGAATCGTATTTGCTATATGATCCTAGAAATGAAATCATTTAATTTGCATTTATAAAATTAGATACTTAATGTATATCAGCTTGAGGCGGTTTTCGGACATAGCGAAACTAGTCATTGGAAAGATTTTGTAAAGAGGCGTGGTTCATAATGAAATGAGTCCATACGGACAGCTTACTCAACTATTGTAGTCAACACATACATTACAAAATATATTAAGAGCAATAATCTCCTATGATTTTTTTTTAAACTACGACAGTCTACATTGTCTGTGTACCTATACAAGGTGTAATCAAGCCCTTCACGAAGCCGTCAACCAAGCATTCTATACATCAAACTAAGTAAGCCTACGCAAAAATTATTGCTGGGAAACATTTTTTTTTAGGGGGTTATATGCCCCACCTCCTCTCTTGCCCATCCTGCACAGCCACCTGCACCTTCCAGGATTTAAACGAAGGCAACGAAAGAGCTGTGCAGGTGGCTACATACTGGTCGGGTATTATTTGAATTCATTGACACGCAAAGAAGGGGTCACGTTCACATTCAAAAATCACGTTTTATGGTAAAACTTAATGCAACGCACTCAAAATATTGTTCTAATGGATGCACTGAATAGTAGTAAATAGAAGTAAACTGGTCATGGAGGTATTTAAAGTAAAGTGATAACCTTAAAAACTAGTAAGTATAAAAAAAAAACTTGTGAAAAAGTTAGAACTTTTACCACCAATATCTTCGTAACTAGAAGGTTCCCAGGTATGGTCCAGAACAAAAAATGATCACAATGACGGGAAGAACAAGTGCCTTTCAGCTTCGTTAAGGGTTTATTTACACCCTTTATTAACCCTTAATAGGGCAAGATGAACATTATTCCCACATCATTTTGCTGTCGTAAACGGTCAAATGTGTAGAGATGAGCCCGATATCATGTCACATGTAAAAATCATCGATATTTTAAAATCATTTCATCATGCAATGACAAAGACAAAATCATCAATGCTTAAAAATCATTACAAGAATGACAATGAACGCGAACTTCGGTGATTCGGATCGGACGGTATCGGGCCGTCTCGGGCGCAGCGGGCGGTGTGACTGTGAATTGCGACGTTGCGAGACTGCGCGATCGGCGATACTGGACTGAACTCACATGTTTCCATAAAATGACCGGGACTGGGAAGTATGTACTATTACTTTGCTAGTCTTTGCTAGTCCTAAGCCTGGAAAAAGCATGAAGGGAAGATTAGAATATTACTTGTTGGGGAGGTGCATATTTACGCGACCAAGTTTTTACGACAAATTGCCATGATATACTAAATAGTCATATCTTGCAGCAAACATCACTAATGGAAACATATTGATGATTTCCATAACGATAAATCAATACCTAAATAACCTGCAATGAATGTCACAAACTAAGAAAATTTAAATTACGCGGCCAACTGACAAACTCGACTCATGCCTACATAAATAACTAATGATAATTTCACTAAGCCGTTCCGCGATCATTCAGTATCTACTCACAAATGAAGTGACGAGATCTAATACTCAAATAAAAATCATTGATGATTTTGTCATTGTTCCCGTCACCGATATTTTTTTGTCATTGTCATGCAGTCACCGATACAGAAAAATCATCACTCAGCCCATCTCTACAAATGTGTAACTGTTCCCACAAAATGTCACTGTCATTTTCTTATTTATGAGGTAACCTACAACATGAGCCAAAAGATACGTTTCCAAAACGAACGAAGTAAAAAAAAGGTGCTGTCAAAGTTTTACTTTCAATGTTTTTTCAAACGGATAACAGATTTTTGTGTGATTTCGGATAAAAATTGTGATGATGCCGAAAAAAAATCCGGTAAGTGTTGACTATTGATTTATTTTATTAGATAAAGGGTCACGTTACTTGTTTATGTAGTTCATTAGTATGAAAAACAATGAGTGACTGAAATTTAGCACTCAAAACTATGTGGGAAATATTAGCTTGTTGCCCGTTTAGGTTTCAATATTTATTATATTGTGGGAAATGTTTTCCTGCAAGGAATGTTTATGTTACACAATCAGACTGATGGTAGTGTTTTTTTCTTTCAGAAACATCTTTGCAATTCAGATATTGAAGCCCAACTGTCCGCGCTGTTATGTTCGTCAGAGGATGAGGAATTTGATGATGAAGCAGTTGGTTATTTTGTCTCTGACTCCTACAATATCGATTTTGATCAGCGTTTGGATGAAGTACAAAATCTTTCTACAGAAGCATTTCACAGTTTATTGTAGGATGTGCAGTACACGTGCAAAGGAACAGCGCAGCAAATACATTTGCAAAATATGTAAGGTCTCTTTGTGCGCTGCTGCTTGCTTTGAAATGTTCCACCAATAAATAAACATTTGTATTTATTTGTGTTTTATTTACATAAAATAATTATCCTGTAATAAAATAATCACAATATATGTGTGACTGACACTGGCTTGGCCACCATCAGGGATTTTAATTTTGATAACACAAATAATTTGTCGGTAATTAGTCGAAATTTGTCGCCCAATATCAGAATTTGTCGGTCACTGGTTCAAAAGTTATAAGGGTTTATAGGTGGCCGATCTGTAGAGACTCTCCCCAGCTTGGCCACATTTATATCTCAAAAACTAGGGCATCTAGGGTAGATCTGTTTTCTCCCAGATTTAGTCGGCAATTTGTCGGAAGTTCTCGCCAAGCCACAGATTTAGTTGGTCACTGGTTCAAAAGTTATAAGGGTGTATTGGTGGCCGACCTGTAGAGACTCTCCCCAGCTTGGCCACATTTTATATCTCAAAAACTAGTGCACCTAGCGAAGATCTGTTTTCTCCCAGATTTAGTCGGCAATTTGTCGCCAAGCCACAGATTTAGTCGGGTCTTAGTTTAGAAGATATAATGACTTAATTTTATTAAGGTATAGTCCAAGAGCTAGATCGAAAAGTTTACGAAACGTTGGCAAGAGAAAAAATATTTCTAGTAATATTTGTAATATACTTCTAGTTTATCGGTCTTAAGTCCTTAGAAATGTCAGGAAGAGGTAAATTCTCAGTTAGATTCATGTTTTTATGTTTTAAATTACTAGGTTAGAGTGTCTTAAACTTCTTTGAAAACATTAAATCTTGCTCTTGGTCTATTTGGTGAATTATTGGTGTCAAGATGTACAGTCGCATGCAACTGTGTTACCAAATAAAGTTACGCTCTTACTTTAGAATAATAATTTCTGTTGTTGAAATATAAAAAAAAAATATTACTTTAAAATGATTGTACCTACCTACTCACAGTAAAATTTAAAAAATACCTATTCTTAGAGACCAGAAGCGAAAACTATTATAGAACAAATCACTGAATAACCTAGAAAGTTATATTTCATACAAATTGTTTTTAATCAGCAACAAGCGCATAGGTAATTAATAAGTACATCAGAATTATATAACACGATCCTAATCAACATTATAACGTCCTTAGAATACCGAATCCGTTGCATCTGAAAACCAAGCCAAGCCATCAGTATTCTATTCTTTGTCAATCCGCCTGTTCAAAAAGCTGTCACATCGCGCCATGTCTTTTTTTTCTACACGGACCATGTAGGTTGGATTAGGGAATATCTAAGACTATACAAAGATGTGGGTAGGTACCTAGATACCTATTAAGTATATAATATTATCTCTCAATAAAAATAACAATGGCTGAAACCAACACTGATGCCGATTGATACCTACTCGACAACATGTCATCGAAATTCTTCATTTCGTCACCGACACGACCGCGACCCGATACGACGCTATTACCTATAATGCTACCCGCATACAAAAAAGCTATATAAACTTTATTCAATCGGAATATTCGGTAATTTATTACATATTGATAATGAAGTAGGACGACAAAAAAAGTTTACAATAATTTGTGTGCGTTTTTATATAAAACGCATACAAATTATTACAAACTTTTTTTTTATCTTATGTAATTAAAAAAATAACTATTATTACTCGAGTTCCTAACTATTTATAATGAGCTCCACTGTAAACTGGCTCGCATCTATCTCTTTCCTCTCACCATAAATGAAACGGAGCGTAGTGATTTATCTGCCAGCGACTAAGTGCACATTTTGTTCGATAAATAATTACATATATATTTATTGTAGATCTGTTTATAGGTAATGAATACAGTTTTCCTTTGGTGGGTTCAAATTATAGAATAACTTTATATTTATATATTTCGAAGCAAAAATTCCACCATATGACATCATAGACACTGTCTAGAAACTACTTCAAATATTTTGTACTTGATTGTACCAATGTATGGAGAAATTGAATTCTTTAATATCATTTTAATTACACGCCGACTAAATCTGTGGCTTGGCGACAAATTCCGACAAATTGCCGACTAAATCTGGGAGAAAACAGATCTTCGCTAGGTGCACTAGTTTTTGAGATATAAATGTGGCCAAGCTGGGGAGAGTCTCTACAGATCGGCCACCAATACACCCTTATAACTTTTGAACCAGTGACCGACTAAATCTGTGGCTTGGCGAGAAATTCCGACAAATTGCCGACTAAATCTGGGAGAAAACAGATCTACGCTAGATGCCCTAGTTTTTGAGATATAAATGTGGCCAAGCTGGGGAGAGTCTCTACAGATCGGCCACCTATAAACCCTTATAACTTTTGAACCAGTGACCGACAAATTCTGATATTGGGCGACAAATTTCGACTAATTACCGACAAATTATTTGTGTTATCAAAATTAAAATCCCTGATGGTGGCCAAGCCAGTGTCAGTCACACACAATATATTAGTTTCTTGCCCCTACTACTGGATGTGTATGTAATATATTTCGCATAAGTAGGGAAATAATTTCCCACATAGCACTTACATGTGTTGATCTAAATGGGCAAGAGGAATTATTTTCCCATACATTTTCCTGAAAAACTGAAAGCACTTGGGGAGCAAATAATTTACTATCTGACAACACTATACACCCATAATGCCAAATTGACTGCGTTTTTGTTTCAAACAACCACAGTTTGCCCATGCCCTATTAAGGGTTAACATTAAAATGTTGTTATAGCAAGTGTAAAAAAAAACAAGCTGGAAATTTCTTTTTTTTTTTTGTCGAACTTATCAATGCTGACTGAAGTAAATAAGTTAACAACTTTCGTAAATATTCATTGCATTTAAGTTTTAGTTGCTTGCGAGTGCAATAGGTCGTGTGACAATGTTCAAATAATAGTATGCGAGGTTAGAGATAATACAAATATTATTATTTGATATTTCTGTATGCTTATGGACAACAAAAATAAAAAAATCTAGTTGTTTTGATAAATCACAGTTTTATTCATTTATTCCTGTATCACACTAAACATCAGACAAGATATTGTAAATTTGAAACAATCATACTCTCACAAAGTGAAATAAATTACAATTTCTTATTGGCTTTACTGGGAAAAGTTACGACAGCTGATGTTTGTTACACACTGTCATTACAATATCTTTGTGGCTTGCATATAACACAATGTCTGGAGTGACGTCCACCCAGCGCACCCCAACTGCATCATCACCGGCATGTAGTTTTAATGCACCAACAGTGGAGCCACTGTTGTCATGAAAATTGTATGCTACACTTTCCATCCAAGCATTGTCTGTATTGCGAGGATCGTCAATGTATCCCTTATACACCTCATCTCCCTCATTGAAGAATTTTTCAAACCTTTGGAGCCAATCCTTTTTTTGATCTGAAAATATATTATTAAATAAATACAAGTAGATTATTATTTAAGAAAATTATTTATCTCGTGTTTAGGAATATTTAACCTTTTGACCGCCACGGTCGGCTATAGCCGACAGATGAAAACTACTTGAAAAATGTCGTTTTCTTGTCGGCTGTAGCTGACGGTGGCATGTTGGGCACTTTTTCATTTGTCGGCTATAGCCGACAGTGGCGGTCAAAAGGTTAATAAAAATAACTAACCGTCACTCATTACTAAAGAGTTAATGGCTTCTTCCTGAAACTCTCTGGCAGCTGTAGCACTTACTTTCTCCCCAGGGTCTACCATTCCACCTGGCAGTGCCCATTCTCCAGTGTCCCTTCTTTTCACAACAACACATTGCAGAATAGGCCTGAAATCAGAATTTCTTGTAAAGCAAATAGGTAACTAAAGATAACCAAAAAATAGTAATAATCACATAAGTAAAGGATTTTACTTGTTACTAGATTTATCTTTTTCAATTTCACCATTCTCAAGTCTCTTCCAGCGAGTGACAATGGGGTCAGCAGCATGGTTTGGTCCCCATCTCCCAAGAATCCCTCGACCAGATATACCTGTTCTTCCTATGGGATTTATAGGGTATCCATTCTCTGTTTTATATTGGCCCATATAGCTGATTCTGCTCACATTACCATCCACACTGTTCCATTGTGGTTTGAAATCAGGGTCTCCTAAACACAAGAATAAAATATAAAAGCTTTACCTAATAGGTACCTACCTATTAGGTAAAGCATTATAATTTATAGAAATAAGGTTTAGCCACATAGGTACAACCAATGATCTATTGTTACAACATCATTTCTGAAATATCAGTACAGTAATCAGTCGGTTCACAATCAAAGTGAAAGCTTGAAAACACATACACAAAAAGTTGGCAGATCCGTCTCAGAATTAAGTTGTAGTTTTTACAAAGTTGCATAAAGTTTTAATAAATGAGTGATAAAAAATATTGAACTGAATTGAATAAATAAATTCTTACCAATATTAGGATCTGCCCATGGCTTTCCATTTATGCATGATGAAGTATAATTATGTGGTTGATATTCCCTATATTCTGAAGACCAGCTGAACTTTTCGTCAGGCACAGGAAATCTTTCAACGTTAGAACGGGGATAAAGCCCTCCACGACATTTAATGTGAGTGGTTATCATAATGACGCTGGATCGAATCATTAAAACACTTAATAGTATTAAAAGAAATGTACAGAACCTAAAGCCGGTAAATCTTATTTTCATAATTTTGCATGCTTGTAGCAACAAGGTGGAAGTTTTGGTTTATTTCAGTATTCTACTCTTTGAGGTAAACAATCGTAACTGTCAACAGTGACAGCTGTCAGTCAGTTGGTCAGGTTGCCATAATCTATTCCAAAAATAATAAAATCTTCATTATTCCCCCGCCCTTATCCCATTTTACTACGCAAGGAGTAGAATACTTAGACCTATTTATTACGGGTCGGCGTATCATCATCATCATCTGCCTAGCCTTTTCCCAACTATGTTGGGGTCGGCTTCCAGTCTAACCGGATGCAGCTGAATAGCAGTATTTTACATGGGTCATGGAGCGACGGCCTACCTGACCTCCAGAACCCAGTTAATACGAAACTCCTTGGTAAGACTGGGTATCAGACTTTTGGACCACTGACTACCTGTAACCACTGTCAAAGATCTAGAAATGATAGCCGGGAATAACGACGGCTCAACGTGCTTTCCGAGGTAGGTACGGAGGAAACTCGGCATGTAACAGGATTACGGGGTTCATGCATCCACAGACCAACAGCGAGCATGGCTAACCTAAAGATCGACCCGAGCGGCTGTTCTTATTTTAGCCTGTATTCTTCAAAAGTAAATCTAAAGGAGCCCTGCGTCATACATTTTTGTATACTAGTTTCGATAATCTTTTAAACCGAAAACAAGTTGTGAAGACATGTTAGTTTTCTCAGATACGTTTACATTTTTACAAAATATTACTCCCTATCATTTTTCGTTTGGAATATCACTTTATCAGGTCACTCACAACAGCGCTGCATGATTATTTAGGCGCGAGCTACAGTATAAGTATTCTATAACTCTGGGATCGAGGCGTCGTATTTTCGATTCCATTTCCAAAAAATAACTATAACGCCCTCCTGCCATTGTCATTTAGACGCCAAAAGAACCATGCACAACATACAGGGAGCATGAGACCTTCATGAGACTAATATTGCAGTGTATTAAAATAAAACCAAGTATTAAACAACAAAATTATTGTATTTTCAGTATTACAAAACATTTACACAGTTAAATCATTAATTACTATTATAATTTCCTTCTTCGTGTCGCTTTCTTAACTGTAGGTTTTTTGAAAACCTCATCATCGTCCTTCACCTGGAAGTCTTCATCTGTAACAAATGAATTAATTACATTATTGTACTAAACGTAAAGCTACACTTGGTAATTAGCTTTTTACGTTTGTGTTTTTTGTGATAATTGTATTAAAGCTTACCAGAGTCATCTGAAGCGTTCGCTGATGCTTTATTGTTCCTCGTCGCCGCTCTACGATTCGACTTTCTCACACTTTGTGGAGTCTTTTCGTTGCTCGGAGGTTCATTCTGCGATAAAGTATAATTTTAAATATTTATTTAAACACTGTTTAACCGAGGTATTCTAACTTCAGTTACATATGGTAAGATGTGAAAAATTCAATAAAATTTGCTTTTAGTTTAAAAAAATGTACAAAAAACTGTACTCGAGAACTTATGGGATCTTACCTCGTCAGGGCTAGAAGAAGATCGTCTTCTGTTCCGTCTAGCCGCGGGCTTGCGTCGCGGTGTGGCCTTCACAGGCTCGTTCCTACGCGGCGACGAGCCACTCGCGGCACCGCCCTCGCTGTTCTGCTCCGTGTTCCCTCCGCCCTCCTCACCATCACGAACGGCGAAACATTCTTCTATCTTGTCGCCCAACTCCGTGACAAGAGTCTGCAATAATTTTGTTTTTAGATTTTGTCACCACTAGGGTAAAGCAACTTCGATCGAAGTGATTCTTTTACACGTACCTTAATTTCATTTTTGGCCATTTTGGACGTGTTATTCATTATAGAATTAAAGCAGTCCATGACTCCATTAGAATGCAGTTTATCTTTGTAACAGTCGAGATTCTCAATCAACTTGCGTAGAGACCTCTCGTTGTACGAAAACAGGGACAAACAGTACGCTAGGTCGCGCCACTGTCGCTCCTCCGTCGATAGTTTAAATCTTTGGCAAAGCTTCTCTACTAAGGCCTCCATTTGACGATCTTTTTGTATGAGAGATGTTATATACCTAGAAAGAGAATACATTACTTTAATTGGCTAAACAGGCTGGCTAAAAGACCGAGTTGGCTTTTAAAATAACTCTTTAAAGTCACTTCTACAGCTTTTACTTTTAAACTAATTTTTTTCATACTCACTTCATAATTACTCTGTATTGTTCTTCAGCAACGTTCAATTCGGGGTCGCTGAGCCTTGATATAATGTCAGGCATGACGTTATACAGCGCGTTGCCTTTCTGCGACAGTTGTTTGAAGAACAGTTTCGTCATAGAAGCAACTCGCGCATCTTTGTCCGCACAACATAGCGCCATGTCGGCGATCTGTCCTTTCACTCGAACCATCTCGTGGAGAACGAGGAAGGAGAGCATTTTCACGGCACACTGTCGGACTTCTAACTCTTCGTCGCTGAGTCTGAAATGTTATAGATATTATTATTATTATAGATAAGTGTTAGTTTAATATTTTGAGCCCTCATTCGTAATAAACGGAGAGGCACTATCTAGCAAATTAGAATTGAAATAGTTTTTTTTTTGTTTATCTGATAGATACGGAGGTGATGAAACAGATCCTTGAGAGATTATCGGCAATACAAAACTTAGAGGCTTGTCTCTGTGGCGCGACGTTTGTATCGATATTCCGAAACATGAATATTACCAAGGCTATAATATATACCGCAGACGCAAATCTATTCTGGTTTAACTGTACTTACATGTGATAAATATGATGAGTCCAAGGTTGTGTTAGATTCGGGAATCGCAAGGTAAGGTCGGCGAAAGCGATAGTCAAGTTAGTCCTCAGGGATAAATTCTTGGACTTCTTGAGGACTGTCACCATCAGCTGAAGGCCGTCTTCGCAGACCGCGTTGGAAACCAACATGAATCTACAATTTTAACTATATTTTACGATGGAACATTTCATACATAACAGATTAAAACGTTAACAAAGTTCTGTGCAACAGGCCTGTTTTGCACGTATGAAAAGAGTGGTGGATTAGCTTTCTCTCAATCTCACGGAAAAGAGTTTAGTATCCCATCCCAGCCGTAGCACTTGTAGGCTCATTTATGTTGTATAGAGCGAATCTCGCTCGCACACTATATCTGTCTTTTACACGACTAGCATTACCTAGTGAAGCTGAGCGCAGCTGCCGCCTGCAGCGCGGGCGGGGCGCGCGCCGGGTTGGACAGCAGCCAGCGCAGCAGCGGCACGTAGCGGGCCAGGCTCGTGCCGGCGCCCACGATGTCGCGCTCGCACACTCCGCGCACGTACTCTGCATCCGCGTCGTCGGCTACGGCGCCTTCGAGGCCTGCTTCATCTTCCGTCATGGTTGTGTTCACCTGTTTGCGTGTTGAAAATTTAAGTATTTTACTGTAATTTGACGCATTCATTTATACAGGTGACTTTTTGCGCACAGGACCCTAAGCCACCAACTTCACGGTACAGAGAATCGCGGCGAGTCTCGACGTGTCTTCAAATTGGATAGAAACTCTATGAACCTACCTCCACCCGGCGATATTTTTAGGCATGGAGTGATTATTGAGTATCACTGCGGTTTCCTTGCCTAAAAAGTATCGACAACCTGAACTACCATCTTAAAATACGAACATACCGAGGGTCCTTTGCTGGAGGTGACGCTAGCAGACCTCTGTTGCCGCGAGGAGGCGCTGGCGTTGCTGACGTTCATGAGCGTCTGCCGGCGCAGGTCGTCCACGCGCCCGCGCTTGCCCGGCGTCGCGAAGGCGCCCGCTTTTTTCTTGCGTTTCTCTTCCACCTTGCGTTCCTCGCGGACCTGAAGAGAAGAAATTCGTAAATTATGACGTCTTTATCTATGATCTACAGGAAATTGTTTAATTTTATGTATTTTGCAATGAAAAAGTATTATGCAAAACCAGTGCATACTACTTTTTTCAGTTGTATTACCTGATTCCTTCTCCTAAGCTCGCTGTACACGTTAATGTCAAGGTATATGAGTTGTTGCAGCGCCACTTGTCCCAGCACAAACACGAACCGAGTCAACAGCTCCACCGGCAAGCTGACCTCCTCATTGCCGCTATCATTCACCATTGTCTCCTCCACCCTTCTGTACATCTCCGCAAGAATCTTCCCACAGACAACTTCCGGTGTATCACAGATCGCGTAAATGAGGTCTATAGAGTTAGCAGCGAAGGCAGTGAATCTATCGAACTTGGAGAACGTTTCTATAAGACTGTCGAAAATAGAGGTGAAAATTGCATGGTCGACAGGATATCTTTGAGTCTTTTTCGTTAACGGTTGCAACAGCTGTACACTCAAGTTCCTCGAGTTGTAGTCTGCAGTTAATCCGTGAGATTGTATGACGTCGAGGTTGGCGACTGCTACTGAAGGTTTCGCCTTAGCGACCATGACTAGAAGTGTTAGTGCGGCGTAGCTGTCCATGTCCGTAGTGCCATCAATTTTCTTTAGGAACATTTCCCAGAAAACCTGTGCACAAAAATTATTGGTTTATTAATGAATACTAGGAAAAAACGGTATTTGTTGTAATAAGTTACTGACAAACAAAAATAATAAAACTAGTGGTATAATTAAATACGTGCTCGATCGTCGATATGACACATCAAGCTCAGCTTTAGAAAGAGACTGTCGTCAATATAATATGTACGACAGAGCCGAGTTTTTCTAAGCTTTTATTTAACTTGCCTTTTTAGTTAGTATAATCTATTAGTCAAATCTTGCAACTGAATTTCAAAACCCCTGAGCGATGAAGGTGAAATTTTGCACACACTTTTGGTTCTGGTGACAATACATTTTTATGACAGACATGACTTAATTCTGCAGCCATGATCGCCTCCACACGAGAGACCTAAACGGTTAATATCACGGGCACGAACGCACTTGTTTGTGTACAAAACCGAATCCGTGCTTTAATATGTTTGTGCGTACCTGTATAATAGCTGGACTGATATCTCCCTTCTCGACCCATTTGTCCACAAGATGTTCGAGTGCGAGCGCACTGCCGCGGTCAATGTGCATCATGAGAGAGACCAGGTTCTTGGCGATGGTGAAGGAACGCGCGCGCTCCGCCTTGTTGTCGCACTCTAGGTACATGTCGCGATATGCTCGCTCTACTGCCTCGCGTTTCTCCTGAAAGTTTTGAAGTGGAAAATGTAATTCAATTCCTTTATTCAATAAAGATTTTTACATCATGTCTGAATTCCTATAACTAAATATATAAGTAACATCATACATGCAATGTATAATAATATGTAGAATTTTTGGCTTGGAAATTTTAACTTACTTTTCTCCAGTGTAACAAATGAACCTATTTAATATTAAATTATTCAAAAATTGAGGTAGGAAGGTAAGATTTGGTATCTCAAGTTTTAGAACTTGAGATTGCTCAGAAAGATGAATTTTGTGCTACATTCACTAGACAAGCTTACCTGATCCGGCGACCACACAAGCAGCAACATATTCGCAACTCCCATTTTCGCAGATTCAATATTAAAATGATGCGCCGTCGTAAAGAAGTCTATGGCTTCGCTGACGTCACCGGCTTGTTTGGACATCAACAAGGCGTTTATAAGCGGTACGGCTTCAGACACCATGCGGCTAAAGTGAACAGACTCTTGGAGAAAGGCAACTATGTTTTCTTTTTCTTCTAACCGTTTGTACATGGCCAGTTCTTGTTCACAGTGCTGTGTTAGAGAGAGCGTTCGGTCTGCTATCACGAATATGTTGCGGAGTAACGCTACGAAGTATGCGATCTGTAATCAGTTGATAAGTATTTAAGTTTTTAGGCATTATGTATTTCAAAGCTTGGCCCTGATTCAGTACCATTTCATCACGAAGAACTCATAGAAATAAATATTTTGGGAAATTCTTACCTGATCACTTTTTTCCATGTCACACCTAAGTAACTTAGCTTCAGGGTACTGTCTCTCAGTGTGCTTAACAATAAGGTACGCCTTGTAATAGTTCTTCTCCCGTAAATGTTTGCGGATTGCGTCATATAAGTTCTCCAGTGAAGCTTGGGAGAGTTCCGGCTCATCTTGTGTGAGTATATCCATACCTTTCTTTATAGAAGTAATGACTTCATTTTCTATACTCTCCCATTTCTTGACCAATTCAGGGTCGGGTCCTGGATTCAACTTCTTTTGTAGATCTTCCATGATTTCTGTTTCAGTTTTCAATTGTTCTTCTAGTACTTCTAGTTTCAGTTGCGCGGAAAATGGATTGCATTCTAAGAAAATCTGTAAATAAGTTATAACAATAGAACAATTGCAAGAAAAACGGAAGGCTACTTAATCGATTAAAAATCTATACGGTGAAAATATCGTGCTAGTATGAGAAATGTAGCTTATTATTTATATGCTAATTTAGTATACCTTGAGTAGTTGAATAGCGGCTTTCCTGACGAGCGCAGCCTTGTCCCGCAGGCGCCCGATAGATCGCTCGAGAACAGTGCGCTGCCGAGTCACAGGCACGCAGTTCTCTCTCTGCAGGCGACACCAGAACTGGAGAACCTGTTGAAATGTACCATATGTTGATTATCAAGACAGTCGAGAGATCATTCGGCCAAGCCAGGCCTATACAGCCGGATATAGCAGTTTCTAATTTCTTTTCTGTGGCTCAGAACCATCTTTCACTAGAACGGCAAGCTCTTGCGCTCTTGGTATTGGATTCGACCTTCTGTGTAGGTCTACCTCAGGGTTTAAGAAGCGGTGTGTTACCTTGTGTCGTACATACGCGGACAGGTCATGTAGGTGTTCGTACAGATCGTCTAGGAAGTCATCTCTCTGCGTGCGCTGCTCGTCTGTTAGGCCTTCGCCGCGAAGCTCCACGCTAAGCACCTCGCACATCATGCCCAGCACGCTTATACGAAGCGTGTATGACTGAAATAACAAAATATATTTTTTTGTTAGTCGCCACCCTGAACAAAATGCATAAAAAAAATAAAGTGGCAACATATGAGAGTAAGACCAAACAAACGACGGAATTTGCTAAAGATGATATGGCTAGAAAAATGAATAATAATAATGATGACTTTTGGAAATGGATGCCGAAAAATGAAAGCCTCAAATTCGCAGTGACCGCGTGGTCCTTAAAGTAGAAAAAATTTAATGTTATGCATAACTAAAAGTTCACTATTGCCATGGACGTAGTTGTAGGTGCTGACGCCAGGTAAAGTTTCGCAAACTGTAGTCAAAGGGAAGAAAAACAAAAACTAACCTCATCACTTTCCAGATATGGCTGTATAGTGGCTATAGCATTGGTCATCTCTTTGGGCAGTTCCTTAGTGAGCTCCAGTAGGAACGCTCCACAGTTCCTCGCCGCCCCTTGCTCGGTGCCAGCACTATTTTCATCGTCAGATGACGCTAATGCTTCTGCTATTTCTCGTACCTACAAAAAATCATGACTTAAAACCTCACTCCTGTAATCCGCGAAGGCCTACCCTTACGCGTACAGGAGCGTACTTAATAATACGGACGCATTTTGTCAGTTATGTCTAATTCCCATGAAAAGGGGGCAAGCTTATTGCCATTAACGAGGCACAAATCCATAGCAGCTACTGAGAAATTGCTGATGGACAAAACCATAACGCTTTTCCCTACCTGAGAATCAAACCCAGGACATCATGCTCAGAAGTTGCATTTGTGACCACTAGACCCATGAGGTAGTAAAAAAAATAAAACCTCTGAGATTTTTAAATGTATTAAAAAATCTTTAATGCAATACCATTTGAGGTCCAAATGTTCCAAGTCCAAATTCTTTGGTCAGTTGCACTACTCCTGCAACTATTGGCGATACTGCATGTTCTACCATTTGAAGGACCTGGAATAAAGAATACATTATTAATGACTACACACTGCTTAACTGGAATCAGACTAAGAGATAAAGAAACACAATATGCGAGTTTAAACTTAGGTTTTAAATAATTGTCAGTGTATAGATTTTTTCTTCCTTTTAAGTGCCTCATACGCTGTGCCACTGTTTACATCAGGCCCGTCCAACATACGGCCCTCGGGCCACCAAGCAGCCCGCATAGGTCTTTCATCTGGCCCGTAAGCTATTTAAAACTTTATAAGACAGCAATAATTATTGTGTGTTAAAAAATGTCCCTAAATAGTTATTCCCGCGCCATATGCGCGAGTAGGTTAGGTGGGGCGGGTAGGTAACTACCCACCCCACCTCACCTGCCCGCTTGGCTTGTAGTCTAACAAGATGCAGCTGAATACCAGAATTTTACATCCACCTGTTACAGCCCAGTTACTGGGTAACAAGACTGCCCATGGTAAGACTGGTTATGCTCATATTATTATTATATAAATTACCTGAACCAACTTGATGAGACAGGAGGTACCATGGTTGTACTTCTTGATCAGCACGCCAAGCACTTGGAACACAGTTTCTCTGACAGATTTGTTCTTTATTATATGTTCTTCTAACGCTTTATAGCAGGGGTCTGCTACCATTCTGGAAGTAAGTAGCAGAACTTATTTGTTATTGTTTTTAATGGACTTAATTTAGTCTCCTATTAATATTTTTACGGATAATCCGAAACCATAACATAACATGTAAACATGTAAAAGACAAAATTACTTATATAAAATGAACAAGTCAGCTAGCCTAGAAAGACTTACGAAACAAAGTTATCTTCAGCCAAAGGTGGGTCCCACAGCTTAGACAAGGGTTGCTGAAGTACCAAGTTCAGAGTAATGAGCGCTGCCTGTTTGTCAGACTCAGTCCAACCACAGAACTCTTCATCATCTGTTGCCTTCTTGCCCTTTTTGCCCAGTGTCAGCTTTGTCGAGTTCTGTGTTGTAAATAGCAAATGTGAGCTTCAGAAAGTTTTTTGGATAAATTAGGAACAGAATTTATTCCTTTGTTTTTTTTGTTTGAAGTTGTAACATTAGGTACTGATGTCCTGGATACTATTTCTAATAGGAGAAAATCTAAAAAACTCATGGAAACAATTGTTAGTTAGAAGGCAAACGTTTATACTCCAGGCTTCTAATAATAAGTAAATTTTTGTTACATCTGGGAATGGAATATAGGACACAATATTCAGTGTTCTCAATATTCCTGAGAGCTCAAAATTCTTCTAGAAAATTATTGTGTAAGTGTAAGCCATGTTCTACTCACATCAGCAGCAAGCTTAGTGTCCTTAGTCTTCATAATCTGAGTGAACAGATACATCATCATTTTTAAAATGTTCAAGTTCTTGGTTCTGACATCAGGGTCTATCTCTTGCTCTTGTACTATAGGTTCTAGGTGGTTACAGAGACTTTTGCTTGCTCGTATGATGTGTTCGAAACCTAAAAAATAATTTAAAACTTACATTGTTGTTGACTCCTCGATTATTGGTAAATATTTTTTTTTTATAAATAAATTTAAAAAAATAACATATAAATATAAATAACTTGTACATGTTTAAGTAAATAGTTGTCAATAAAATAATATTTTGACGTAGTGTTAAGATAAATTTACCTTTGTTTATAACATTCCATTCAAGTTTGTTTCCATGAACTATGATGGAAAAGTAAGTATCAAAGTGTTCCAATATGTATTCCACTCCTTCAGCATTAAAAGCTCGCGCGGCATCTATGAATTGGAAGCTTAATTAGTTCTTAACGAGTATGTATATAATTGATGATAAATCTGACACGAAATTACCTTGTAATTTGGACAAAAGTACGCGCGGTTGTACGACGTCTTCAACATGATACTGCCCTGCGTGAGATTCTAGTAATTCGTCCTTCTGAATTGGTATAGCAAATTCAAAGTGGCTCATTTTGTATCAGAGCATTAATTCCTTATCCATTCGATGAATTAACGAAGGTTATTATTAAGTTTTATTTCCACAACAAACAACAAGCGTATCGCGGCATGAAACGTTTATTTTTGAAATTTGAAAAGTGACGGCAATTGTCAAATTGATACGTACAATTCTGCAATAATTTCAAAAAGAACAAAATATCGATTTGATTTGCAGTCGATTTAGACGATATTCTCAAAAAACCATTGTGACCACATTCACATTCCACCAAAAATCTGCGCTGGTTTTTGCTATCTGGGTATCTGGTATCTGTGCCAAAGTATCAAACGAAGTTATGTGGCAACCCTGATGGTGTGCAGAAATATGAATAGTAAACTTATTTGTATTCTCCATGTTTCTTCCTTCTACCGAACTTTCAGTGTTATTTTTAATAAATCTAGTTAACGTATCTATTATATGACTTTTATTTTAAAGTTCAAGTAATTTTAACCAAATATTTTTGAAAGATGGTAATATTTTTGACACGTTGCTTACATGTCATTTGACGTTTGACTTTCGCTCGCCAGCGCACAAGCCAGCTGAAGTGGTGGCACAATATCGAGCTATCTTTGTATTTTTGCTACACGTAGTTCGTGCTAAGAATTAGTTAATATAAGATCAATATTAAATAAACAATCATGTCGGGCAAGGCAAACAAGGCTTTCACAAAAGAAGAAGAGTTACTGCTTCAAGATTTCAGCCGGAATGTGTCTACTAAGTCTTCAGCCCTCTTTTACGGGAATGCTTTCATCGTATCCGCTATTCCCATATGTGAGTATTACCGCAATAGTGTTTCGACATTCCTAAGTTTTTAAAACGTATAGTTTTATACATAAATCTTAGGTTACGGTGTAGTGAAAGTACCGTTCGATTTGGATGTGTGTCACTCTTTCAGGGTTGTTCTGGAGGGTGCATGCCTTGGAGGTGAGCTCGTCCCTGGCGTGGTTCGCGATGGTAACGACAGCGAGCACTTGGCTGCTGGCCCTGGCATACAGGAACACCAAGTTCCAGCTGAAGCACCGTGTAGCGGTGCGCAGAGAAGACGCCGTGGCGCGCGAGATGGCTCGTAAGCTGGCTGACGACAAGAAGATGAGTAGGAAGGAAAAGGACGAGAGGTAATCTCATTACTTCTGTTTTGTTTCGAGTCTCCTATCACTGGCTATGTTTTCCCAGTGGCAAAACATTCACATTATAACATGTTGTCTAAAGCGGCTCAGTTAGAAATCTGGTTGACAACAAGTTCTTGTTTGAAATCCTCATCTTGTATGAATTGATCTTTGGGTTAACAGATACCTTATCAGTAGGTATAATACATATGTTTGCTTGATATTATAACATCAACCAAAAAAAAAAAAAAAGTACAATAATATTATTTTGTTGATGAAGATTCATTGATCTGATCACCTTTAGAGATTCCGAACTAGTTGGATTGTAACAAGTTTACTTATAATTTTTGTAGATTGACCTAATTGATTCTTATTACACTTTCTCATCCAAAATCATATGGTAATAAGAATTATAGGATGAATACTAATAACCCAGTGAACTGATAATAAAATATATTTTTAATTTAGTTTATTTGCTAAAATTGTAAGCTTTAAAACTGAAGATCAAGGAGTAGCCGGAAAACATCTTGGTAATCAAAACTATTTATCATGTTTTCAGGATCCTATGGAAAAAGAATGAAGTGGCTGACTATGAGGCTACCACCTACTCCATCTTCTACAACAACGCTCTGTTCCTGACCATTGTCATCCTCAGCAGCTTCTACCTCCTGCGCTCTTTCACACCCACTGTGTATCCTTTTACAAACAATATACAGCTACCTACTTGATGGAGTATTACGAACATCATCATACATATTGTGATTCACCATGGTTTAACAGTCCAGCTGAGGGCTATTGTAGTGTATATGCACTATTTCATTGTTCAATTCAGTATTAGGATTTTGATTTATCTATGCTCTTATTATGTTAATTATTTTTCAATACGCTCCTGGAAAACTGGCTCTTATCGCACTACGATTAGATTCAACATGCAATGTCTTTCACACTTGTGGTTTTTTATTTATTTATCTGCACTAGTGCGGAAATAAAAAAATCCACAGCCAAAAGGCGCGCCCTCACCGGTGTTTTTTGTTTATTTTTTTTCAACACTTAAACAAACTTCCAAATTGGTTCAATTACTATAATAGTGCATTGTTTTTTTTTATCATCAGTTCTCGACTCTATAACAAACTCGCCTGTGACTCGGGCGTGAATTTCGCCTCGTCTGCAATTACAATGAAATGCAATAAGAAAGTTTCCCCACTTGTATGTACTATAACAGTGAGCTATGTCATGAAAGTATTTGAGATATGTATTAAATGCTATGGCACCAGAAAACTGTTTGAAGTACATATCTGATAGATTAATATTAATTTATATAATGTGTTCTGTCCAAAAAGATTCCTTAACTCTTTGACCACAGTAACTACATTGTGTCCCTCTCGGCTGCCTCAGGACTCCTGGCCCTGCTCTCCACTGGAACCAAGTAATGAACTGCATGTGAATAGTGTTGCCAACAGAACAAAATAAACTACATCTACTTTTGTCTGAAGAACTGAAAGTGGCAACATTGTGAGTGAGTGAGATTGTTACAAAAGTTAAGCATAACTGCCTCTGTTTTGATGAGGTATGTGAGCTAAACTTTGCACAGTTATTTATGTGTTTACATTGAATAAATATAGAATAATTTTATAATTTAAATAAAATAAAATAACCGAAAACAGTCTTTAGTTTTATTTACAAATTTGCATAAGGGAAACTTACAATTATATGGTTTTTCTCTATTCTTAGTAGTAAGTTATCTAAAGTTATTCTAACAGCTGTTCTTCATATTCTTCAGGGTGGGTTTAGTATAGTTTAAAATCACAAACAGCTTTCGTTCCACACAAAGTTCATAAGTCTTTTCACATAGTCCATAATGTCACACATTAGTTGTTACCACTGCTGGATAAAGCACACACGAGATTAAAATCTGAATGAAGAATAGGTAGTAATTTGTTCACTATGCATTAACATATTTTTATCTGATTGTTTGACTAGAAATAATTGCTTTTACATATTGGGGTAAACAAACTAATGTAATCGGTTTCTTCATTAAACTAATTATCTGCTTAAGATTGAGTCAGTTTGAATTTTGAAATAATTTAATTAATTAAATTATATAATTCTGTGGGCTATTTAAGATAAGTGTAGAAGTGCTTTACGCAGCAGTGGGAACGTGTCGTCACAATATTCGTAGGTGTGTCACAGATTGCCGGTTGGCAAGTGACAATGGCGTCGCGCTGCAAATCCCAGTGTTCGCTTCGGAACTTGTGGTTTGTCAGGGGCTCAGTACATCATGCCGACGTGCAACGGCTCCGTGCGCTGGAAGTACACGTTGGGGTTGCTGCTGAAGGTGGGCTCCACGCTCGTGTACACGTTGCCCTCCTCCGGACGCACCATCACGCCTGCACACAACACGATACAATCAGTATGGCTTAGCTTACCTGCTGCAATTACTGTAAGTATGTAGTCTCGTACATGAGGACCTGAATCTGAGATAAAACGTATTGAAAGTGATCTCTGAAGAAAATCTAAATAATCTTATAAAAAAAAAGTGGGTGCATTTAATTATAAGCGAGTGTAGGTATGAGTAGTTACCTGGCGGCAGCAAGTAAGGATAAGGCGGGTAATTGTAGTGATAGTTTAGCATAAGAGGGTGCATGGTGTAGTGCGGCGGGGTGTACAGGGCGCGTGAGTGCGGGTGCGGCGAGTTCGCGAACAGGCCTCCGTACGGATCTGCGAAAAGAACGTCGCGATCTGCGGTCAATCTGTGCGTGGAAGCGCTAGTCCTCACTAGTAGCGCACTTTAGATACTTAACTAACCGGCTGGCTGAGCGGGCGGTTCCTTACGGTCCAGCACGGGAGGCGGCACGGGCGCCGGCGCCGCCGCTGACACCATGCCATACTTGACCGGCTTGAAGTGGAAGAACGAGGGCGAGTAGCCGGAGCCGCCGGCGCCCAGCGAGCTGAGGCCCTCGTCGCGGTCCGCGTCCCAGCGGCCCTCGCGGCCCAGCGCCGCCAGGCGCCGGCCCTTCGGCGCGAACATGAGCGCGAACACCACCGCGCACGTGGCGAGAAGGCCCGCGGCCACGCACGCGTCGCGGTGCCGCTCGGGCGCGCCCAGCGCCGCCGCCACCCAACACACCCACACGGCGGCCGTGGCGCCGCCCGCGCCCGCGATGTGCGTCGCCTCGCGGTAGTTGTCGCGGATGCCGCGTGACCGCAACGCCACTCCACACACCACCGCGATCAGGAAAGCCGCGTAGCACAACGACAGCAGCATGTCCGACATGTGGACGTCGCACCGCCCGCCGCCGCTTATCACTCGTGGAGGAGAACCACCGAGCCACTGTGCACCGATCGCTACTTGTATCATTACAGCGAAAAACAATAATAGTCCTTGGTACGCTGCAGGTAAATATACTCCACCATTCAAACTTAGCAAAAAAACACACTTTACTAGAAGTGAAGCGAATACGATTACGTACGCAACACCCGTTCCGAATCGGACAGCACCACATGTGAACGCAGTCGGCGTAGTTGCAAACAATGCAGCTGTAGCGGCGCACGAGAACAACCCGAACAGTAGCGTCTGTCCAAGGAGCAGGTGGCGATGACTGGGCGCCTTGCGACTCGCTCCCCATATCACAAACGCTTCAAATCCGCCGAGGGTCACCATACTAACACAGGCGAGAGCTAATATAGGGACTGCCCAAGACTCGGGTCTGAGTGCGCCCAAAATTTGCGGGGTCGGTGCTAATACGATGGTCAAGTTCGGTTGTGGTCCTGGTGTAACAGTTGTGGATGTCGAAGGTGGTGTTGGCGATGAGAGTCGTTCTGGTATAACAAAGTATTCAGTGCTCATTTCCAGTCGATGGGCTTCAGTGCGCGCGGGGCGGCGCAGAGCAGGGGCTGGCTCTGGCGTCTCCTCTTCCTCGACGGAGAGGTTCTGCTCCTCGTAGTCCTGCTCGTACACGTCGTCATATTCATTCTCGACGTAGTGCTGTGCGGAGGGGGCGTTGCGCGGCGAGTAGGCGGCTGGCACGCGCGGCGCGAGGCGGTCTCCAAAGCGCGCCGCGTGCGCGCCGAGCGTCGCCAGCGCCGCCGTCACGAGCAGCACGCGCACCGCTCCGCTCGCCATCAGGCCGCCGGGGCCCTCAGCTGCCCGAGTCTCGCTGCAGACACATCCGCTCTCGTCCTCTTATCTCTGCAACAGATAAATGAGGCGTCAGTTAGCCAGGCGATGTGTCTCGACTCGAGTCGCGACGTTTCGACTCTGAGATAACCAAACAAAGAATCTCCCGGCTAAACCGGTTCGACAGTCGCCTTGCACCTCCTAGGAGCCCTAACTTAACCGATTTGGTATTCTTTGTCGTTTTATTTTAGGTCGTTAAGATTGAAAAAGCCGAGGTAACGCTTACATTCAGAATGCTCACTTGCATATTATACAGAGAGAACGTGATCACGAATGTCTAGACCCTTATTATATTATATTGTTCTGTTTAAGTGGAAATCCATTTTATGTGCGCTTTTTATATTATTTTTCTAAAGAACTTTTACACTATGGGAATTAAGTATCGATTATGCTGAGTGTTCTCTTTCGTCGTTCTTCGTCATGAGGGATAGCAGTAGTAAAGAAAACAGTTAAAATCTGCAAAATCGAGCAAATCTACAGGTCATATACACATGTCTCATTCATAAGTTATGAATGAGACATGTGTATATGACGCAATTTCTAAGCATTGCCAATATATTTTGTTATTGTGTGCAGAGCATTATCATCAATTAACGTCTACTGTCTGAGCGGCCACTGGGAACTAGTCTTTACGCTAGCGAAAGCGTGAACGATTAAATGTTGTTCAATTTATCGGTGTATGGTGAGCGTGTAAATCTGGATGTAAATTTATAGAATGAAATACGACAATAGACGAAGGCATTTAAAACTTGACGTAGGTATATGCTCACTTAAGTTGACTCACTTTATGGTAATACTTATTGCAAAAGTAGTTGTACCTATTTAATATAGTTTTCTCGTACTAACTCATTCGCCCAAAACTCGCAGTTCGGTTAAATGATGTTATCTCTACTTATTCGCACGAGATATACGAGATGAATTAATTAGTAGGTACCAGGGCGTCCGAGCTCTGCTCGGGTGAAAATAGAGAAAAATAATTTTCCCAGATATGAGCCCTAGCTAGATCGATTTTTCGCCATCGTAAACCCATAGGTATATTGCAACTTTCATCGAAATCGTGAGCCGTTTTGGAGAACGTGATTACACTATCTAAAAACATTGCTCATTTAATAGTATAGGATAGGATGTAGTGATCGACAACTAATCTGTTACATCCAAGTTAGTTATTGTTAAAGCTAAGTCTGCGCGGTTCGTATCAACGCTAACTCGCTTTATAAAGCTCAAAGTAAACAATAGCTCCATTATCTGGAAATACAATAACAGTATAATCTCCTAACACGCGCACTAAGAAAATAAATCCACGGTGACCGCAATTCGTCTCCGCGATAGCTTCAATATAAAATATGCATCTCTCCTTACAAGGAAGCCTCTAATTCAGCCCAGAGATTACGTAGACAGCTTCACGGACCGGATCGTGACTTTAAACTTATTATCCGAATCAAAGTACACTGAACAACGTATTGTAGGCAGATTTGGTGCGAAAGTAACGGTGTGTAGACTCGGCTCTCGGCCCATCCGCACCGACAATCGTAGGAGCAAACGATCTCTGCAGCCAACGGGACTGAGTAGTGTTATCTTAAATCACCTCCAAATCTCCGCGCGAACCGTATCCAATGATTGCTTCATACTTACTTTGTTTTATCCAGTCAGTGTGAAGGTGCCGCGAGCGCTTTCGTAATCGAACTATCTCGTCAATAAATATAGATAGTCATCTAAACGAGCAGATATTACCGCATTAGTCTAAACTTGCAACGTAGATACTACCTAACTACCCTGATACCGCGTGTTTTAAAATAGTGCACCTTATAACATTGTTTTGATATTTATGTAGTAAATACGAATTCTACACTATCGTTGGTTAGCTGTGAACTTCATGCATTGTTCTTCTTTAATTAGGGACATACTCATGTAGGTAGGTATTACTTATGCAACACTTCGCTAACTGATATGTATCAGCTCTGTATCAGTTGACGATGTGTTGGACATGTTAGTTCAGCGATCAGAGCAAATGGTACGATTCCACAGGTGACCAGAGGTCCCAACGTCATTACATCACGAGTAGGTAACTATGTAAATTTCCTAAATTTTATCACCGCTGTTCACGGTGACACTGGAAAGTCAAAGTTTTCCTTTGATAGTGCGCAAAGTAGAAACAATGAGACTTAGGGAAACAGAGCGTTGTTCGTGTGCGCCAGCGCGTTGTAAAAGTAACAGCACGAATACTCGGAGTGAAACTCGCCTGAACTGATTGTGTGGCGGAGACACCAACACTGCTGAGTGCTGCGACTTGCGAGCATCTGCCACGTCACATTCCTCCATTACAGACAATTATTTAACTGATATTTCACTTGCATCGCTCATTCATTGTGATGTGATGACTGATGAGTGGATAATACAACGCGAATTAGCTTAACGCCTTCTGAGGTGATAAGTTGCTAAACTTGGGCGTTTTTTTTTGGTTTTCTTTAAGTATAAGCGAGTGCAATTTTAATCAAGAGGCTGGTTAATTAGGTCCCAAAACAGTATGTTTTTAACCAAATTGTCAGCAGACGTCACGGTCACCAGAGACCTGCAAATGTAACCCACTTGTTCAGTGTGGCGATTGTAGAGCTCTTATTTTGGGTGAGTTCTATGCCCTATGGCCAACAAGCAGCGGTGGTTTGAGAGTTATCTTGTTTGAATTCTCTCGACTACCATTTTAATCAAAGACCGTTTAAACACGCCACATGGACATATCTCGACACAAGTCATTGAAACTTTATTTATGCTCATAAATCATAAGAAACCGATACGAAATTACAAGCGTGATTAAAACACTTTGTGGAATTAAAAAAATGTTTCTGCGTACATTCCTACAGCGATCTAATTGATTAACTTTATTGTAGTTTTTTTTTTTATGAATTAGCCACGTATAATAATTAAGTTGTTTTTTTCGTGTCATGAGCACTTTCTGTCCGTTATTATCTTTCAATTACATGAATCGTAATTGTACGCTAACCTTAAATTACAGCATAAGAATTTAGTTATGCACGCATCTGTAATAAATGTGAGTGTATTGTAACGACGACGTGAGGCATGAGGCAGGTACTAACTACCTGTCTACGTTCTGGGTGAAATTGAAGAGCAGAAACCGTTGCAGTTGCAGTGCGTGCATACAATGATTGAAATGTCAGTACCTAACTACCTACATACATAGGTAATATGCGTTATGTACTTGCCTGCCCGTCAAGTATGAGTGATGTTCTATTTCAGTGTTGTTATACATAAATCTATATTACTTATTAATACACCCTCAGTCGGTAGGTACTTTATCTATGTACACAGATATACCTTTAATTAATCTTCGTCTTTTGCTGAAAATTCGCCTACGAACACACTTGTTACGAAAGATTGCCGTTTATGCCACTTGAGGTACATAAAATGAATATCTTCTCTCATATTTGGACTCGGCGACACCCACGTCAGGGATGATGTGGGGTGAAATGGAGTTGTGGACGGAGCTAGTGACTCTACCTACCTATTTCATTAGTTGATTTAGGCTAGGCAAAAAGCCCCTCATAAGATGGACCAAGAACCTTTAGCTAATGATTGCGGGAACCCGCTGGGTGCGAGCCGCGAAGAATAGAACGCTCAATCTTGCTTTGGAAATGATGAAACTTATTTTACAGGTCACGGAAAATTCTGCAGAGCATTTCGATACCATTGTCCACGATTTGTATGAATCATTAGTAAACGACGCGCATTCCTCAGCATGATGTCTGCTAATTACCTAATACCTACGCTTTTTACAGAAAGATGCCAAAAAGTCGAGCTTTATACGGCCGCGCGGAGGCCTACATGTGGAGCCTGTTTACGATTAGGTACCTATCTTAAATGACACAGACTTTAGTCGCTGTCTGCATCAAGTCTCCAGATTATTTTATATCCTTAATCACGAACGATTAATAAATGCTATAAATCTCTTCGCCGGTAGTCTAAAGAGAATGTCTATTATAGTCTATTAACCTTGCTCGACATTACCTGTCGTGTCTGAGAAGTCAAGGTGAGCAGGGTATCCCTTTTTTTTTCTATTTGGGTCTTAAGCCTTAACCCAGGCGCACGGTAATATACCTACTAATTATTTATTGTTGGTGAGAAACTGATGAAGAAAAGAAGATTGAAGTAAAAACGGATTAGGTTAATTAGGAGGTACCTACCTGTTATGTAATATTATATAGAATAATTATAGTTACATATATTATTACAATAAGGCGATAAGTCTGCGAGGTTAAAATGGGACTGGGCGGGTGACATTTCCAGGTTGGGTCAGGACAGATGGGCCAGAATCGTCACTCAGTGGGTGCCTGAAGACGGTTGTCGTCACCGAGGCAGGTCCAAGAAACGCTGGTGTGACTTATTTGGACTTGTTCCAGTCTGATTGGCCAGAGAAGGCAAAACTCCGGGAGAGTTGGAAAAGAATGGAGCAGCGGGACAGAATAGGCTAAAAAATCACTTGATTTACGGCATGGTAAAGGCAAACAATCGTTTCATTTTAATTATTCTTTGTTGACGACTACTCAAAGGCTTTTGATACGGTCAGTTAGAATAAAATAACTGTGGAAGGTTTAATCGAACTGGGAGTAGACCGTATATCAGCTTTTTGTCTCCTTAATTTTTACCATCTCCTTTATTTTTACCAATCCGGGTTACGTCCAGGTCATAGCACTACCACAGCTCTTGTTAACATTACGGACGATATAAGGTTAGGTATGGAAAATGGAATTTTGACAGTCCTTTCCTTATTAGACTTCAGTAATGCTTTTAACACCGTCAATTTTGATATTTTACTCGGTATACTTAGCTCTCTTAACATATTATCTCAAACGGCAATTGATTGGTTTCGTATTAACCTGTGTGGCCGCCGACAACGTATGTGCATTGAAGGTCCGTTGTCTTCATGGTGCAATACCTCTGCCGGCGTACCACAGGGGAGCATTCTATCTCCTCTTCTTTTCGCCATATTTATAAATGCAATTTCTAACGAACTTCTCTCATCCAGCAATACAGCATAAAGGTGGCGAACTACAAATTCATTCTCAGGCTCCCGTAGATGAATTGTCTGAGGCGGTGAATTTGGTGAATAAGGATTTAGCACGTATTTCTCAATGTAGTTTGGCTCATGGTTTGAAGGTTAACCCTGCGAAGACTCAAGTCATTGTTGTCGGTAGCCCGAGGATGCGTTCAAAAATTGACTGGTTGAAGCTTCTGCAAATTGGGATTGATGGTGCCACAATTCTATATAGCGACTCAGTAAAAGACCTGGGAATTTACGTTGGCAAAGCCTTGTCCTGGAGTCACCAGTTACAAGAAGTGAGCTGCAAACTGTTTGCGTCTGCTGGGTCTTTGCGCAGATTGCGTAATTTCCTCCCAACTGCCACTAAAACTGCGCTCGCTCAATCCCTTCTACTCCTAACCAGATCTCACTGTAGTGCAGCTAGATAAGCTTGAGCGACTCCAATTTTTTTGTATCAGATTCATATTTGGTTTGCGCAAATATGATCATGTTTCAGAGTTTCGCGTTAAGCTCAATTGGTTGCCTATTTATGATTACTCTACAATATTCTGTTTAATCCCGTAACGCCCTCTTGTCTCAAAGAACGTTTTAATTTCATTCATGACACACATGTTAGAAATTTGAGATCATCGGAGAATTTCAGACTTTTGATGCCTGCACATTCCACCATTTTATGACCAGTCATTTACGGTCCAGGCTGTCCGTTTATGGAATGAATTGCCGGTCTCAGTAAGACAAGCTCAGTCACTAGTTGCTTTTAAAAGCTTAGTTGCAAATAACTTTTATTCTCAGTAATTTCTTTAATATTACAAAACACACAATATTTATTTATGTATTGACCATTGGCATTGTATTTATATTATATAAAATACGTAGTGAATAACTAAACTTATATTATTTAAAATTTTTGTATAGTATTAGCAGTACACCACTGACTATCCCTCCTTTTTTCTATTTCATGTTCGTACAGTCCATCTAAAGGTTGTCTGCAAGATATCGCTATCAGAAATAATAACCATAAAGTTAACAATATTGTAAAACCGTTGTGTTTCAATGTTGGTGTACAATAAAGTATATTCTATTCTGTTTCTCTAGCTAGAACCATTATCTAAAGAATAATGAATTTTAAGATTTGACATCACAACAACATCTAATCCCATTAAATTTGAAAAGGGCTGTGTGCTCCAGGGCTGCATTTTGTCTGCCATTTAGGTCAACGCATCGGATGCACACAAGGGTTTGTGAATATTGGTAGAGTGAGAAGTGGACCACCCATACATAGCACTGAGGAATTCCACTAACGGAGTAGGAGGGCAGTAGATAATATAGTAGATAATAATTTTTATTTATGTCCCGTATTGTTTCGCTATCTCTTGCAATTCGTCTAAAATTAGGTAAGATATTTCCGACCCCAGAACTGAAAACTCGGTTTTCTCTTTAGATATCTCGTGACAGTTCACCATTAAGTGCGCACGCACCTTAATATTATTGTGACACCATCGATAGTTCGATATTGTGATTGACACAATCATGTTCAAACGAAGATACTTACCTGCCGTAATTTTCGTGATTGCTGTGACCAATACTCACGTTTGATATGGATCTTGAAAAGAGCGAGTGATGAAGCTCACCAAATCAGATTAATGTATATTGTACTGTGGTAAAAACGAAAGCGAGACTTTATTGGAACACTTTAAATGATTTCTATCATCCCGAATTCCCCACGAGGTTCCTTACCAGGAACAGATTTCATTTGACAAATAATAAGTGCCCAGTCTAAACCCTGCTTTGCAATAACCCTAGAGCACCAGACCAGATGCCCAGGAAAAATTAAACGACTCAATGTTAAAACTGAAACGTCTATCCAAGTGAAGCCTACAACAACAGCATTCAGCTAGAGTATTTTTTTATATCCCTATACACTTCTTTTGTTCATTAAATGAAAACTTTAGTTTCTACCGACGAATTGAATTAATTTTGAACCATTCATTCATTTTTGTCATTTCTCTGGGGGATTTCTCATTAAAACAGGCTTCAAGTCTGAATTATAATACCACAAACTCCACAAATTACTAATTCAAAACCTATGAATGTTTGCGTTGGCCGTCTTCTATCTAAGAGTTATAGGTAATGTAAGTATGCTCTAAATTACAATGATTTATTGCTCCATGAGGGCATTATTTTTCCCATTATAGAAGGCACATTTTGCGTGTCTCGGGGCTCCAGGCCCATCGGCCATCCCGCAGGATTACAAGGCGAGGTGTCGCGTCGTCGTAAACACTTTGATTTATGACCGTTGAGCTATTTTGTGGCTCGACATTTATTTTGATTTTCATTGCCCACAGCCTTTGCGAGCGCTATTACGAGATCGTTTTGCGGACAAGGAAGTCTTCGAAGATATGATTTTGTTGTACAAAGGTTGTGACCCCATAATGTATAATTTCTTACGTAATTTATGTAACTACCAGATGAAGATAATTTACATGCTGTCCTAGGGCCTTACTATTGAGTTGCGAATAAGAATTAATGATCACTCTAAGTCACTTCGCTGCGATGGGTTTAACAACCTATCGAGATTAATGCTTTGCGTTCGAATGGCTGGCAGACATAGCTGGTTTTTATACTTATCATTTTGATTTCCTCTCTGTACGTAAGTAAAAAGAGCGTGACGAGAAATAATTACCTAAAGATGTAGAAGCGATGACATAGGTATAGACTGGGGACCAGGACATAAACATTTGGACATAAACATGATTTCGCTAGCTGATCCCATGGTGGTGTGGAGTTTTGCAATTACATATACTAACTAAATAACTAAGACGATATGAAAAAAAAAGTTTAAAAAGAAAATCACAGCTTTTTCTTCGAAACTTTTCTTTATATCGCGTTTCGTTTTTAAAAACGGATCCAACTCCACTACGTATCCAGCACTTTATACTTACGGTACTAAAAAGTTGTGAATTTTTGATTGGACGACAGCACGTAGTGTTAGAAAGATGATGCGGATGCATGTACATAGGTATGTATAGATAGATAATATTTCAATAATCCTACAAGGGCTTAGGGACAGTCGCTGGGAGAAGTAGTATCAAAAGTAAGAAAAAAATTAAACGAAAGTGTCTCTAATCCAAAGTGAAATAAGAAAAGAAGATGAAGAAATTACCACGAATAAAATGTGAACATCGAGGCAATGATAGACAAAATCACCGATTGAGATTTACCCGAAGCAAGGAAACAAGTCAGTAAAGCATAATTATTTAAGATTAGAAGATTACATTAAGTGGGTAATGTTTTGTAATTTTGTGTGTGATCTAGTTAACGTCTTACATAATGAAATTACCAACATTATAATACACAATTGTATGTATGTGGGTGATATTTTAACATCGAGTTAGAGTTACCCAATGTTATTAAGGGATCATTATCTTATTAACTTGTTAATCACGGTTTTATGAATAGTTAAACAATTGCCAGATGTCTAGAAACTATGCTATGACCGTTACTCTTTTGCTATCCCAGGGATTATAGCTCAACTCCTCATCTGCAGTACGGTTCTGGGATAATTTTTAGGGTTCCGTACCTCAAAAGGAAAAAACGGAACCCTTATAAGATCACTTTGTTGTCCGTCCGTCCGTCCGTCCGTCCGTCTGTCAAGACCGTTTTTCTCAGGAACGCGTGGAGGTATCAAACTGAAATTTCTATATGATACTTAGTTCTACTGTCCCTGGAAGCTGTAGAAAAATCAACCTTCTAAGTCAACGCAATCAAAAGATACAGCCACTTAGGCCGCAAATTTCGAAACTCGCACGGGAATCAAAACCTACAGGGTACTTCCCGTGAACTTAGAATCTTGAAATTTTGTACGAAGTCACGTCTTATAGTACAGATATAGGAAATATTACGAAAACCGTAAATTTTTAGTTTGGTCATATAAAAAAAAGTTATATACCCACAGGTTTGTACGGAACCCTCGGTGCGCGAGTCCAACTCGCACTTGACCGGTTTTTTTTAATATACATATTAGAAACTTTGCTTTTAGACTTATGAGTGCCCGTAACACGATGAATAGGAAGGTACAGTGAGGTCCTTTAATATTTCTCTCCACTTAAATTCGCTCTTCCTTGGATCATAATAAGTTAAGCTAAGACTTCTAAACTATTTGGAGTTTGGCATTAGACCTAATCATCACTTTTTGGAGTCAGACCTTACCGAATTGTGTCACTTTATAAGATAATGAAGCTTTATTCTTTTTTGCTCGTTTTTGTTTATAATGCAAAAGGTACTTATGTATGGTCTATTTGCAATTTTTGCACGCATAATAAAATATAGCTCCCAACCCGATAATATATAATCGTTCGCATTATGTAAATGAAAGTAAAGTTGTTCAGCTAGCAACTATGCGTTTATGGACAACGGATGCACCACCGGCTCAGGCCGGGATAATGTCGATTGCATACATAATGTAAAATATATAATGATCCTTCTTTCCACGCTACGTTTTTATAAAAGTTTTACCTTGAGTCAATTGGCGACGTTTAATGCAGGCGATCGTAATTGTGGGCCCATAAAGCAAAATGATGAGCTCGTCCAGACGAAAGCATTCAGGTAATTGTCTTTCAAAATAATAAAGTACGAAACGAAAATAGTTTCTTGCATGATAAGGGCCTAACATCCAGCAAAACTCGTTCTGATCAGTATTAAACATTTATGGGCAGTCTACCTATTTAATTCAGTACCTATTTGTTTATGTAGCTGGTTGTTGAAAAACTGTATCAAGAAAGCAGGTAGCATTTGTGAGATAGCTCTTTGAAAAAATAGTTATCCCACGTGAAATGTGATGATTGTGGATTAATGAAAAAGTGGAAAATGATTTGAAAACACGATGATTATTCGAAATAATTCATAATAGAGACGATGGGGACGTAACATTATTCAGTTCAGACAACATTGTTATTTGTTAACGAACAAAAAATTCAAAGTGCAAATCATTCCAGCAAAAGAAGTTCGTCGATCTTAACAAGGTGAACAACAGGTTCAGTACAGATCGACTTAACTCTTTTAGCACCGAGGAGCCGGCGTGCGACGGTCAAAGCCCTAACCGGCCCTTAAGAGAAGATACTCACGAAAATATTTCTTCAGTGCTGCTACGTCTTGTAAGATCTGCTATCGAGAACACAACGGCCAGGCCCACGTCATGAATATAAGGTTGCTTTTTCATAGTCACTTGCGCGGGAAAAGCACCGGGCCTCCATGCGTGCGAGTAGCATGGAGTCTCAGGACAAACTAAGCGAATTTCTGGGTGTCCGTGATGCGTGACGGGTGCACGTGCTCGATGCGCAGACGCATCTTTACCGGAGGCTATACACTGTGTCTTGTGCGTCCCGTCTGCACAAGACGCAGTGCAGAGGCGCGCGGAGCGGCGCGCTGCGGCCGTGCTGGTGATGCATACGTCCATACAGTGAATTTTGCTTAGATTAAGACTATTTAAGAACGGATTACTAATTCATTCATGGCAGCATTAAGAGCTGCCATCGTTTTAAAAGGAATTCAGTTTATTTTTTTAATGTGTTTGCTGTTCAATGAACTTGCATGCGTGAGTTGCGCGTCCGTCCCTCACGTTACGAAGTTTGTGTACGTTCCCTAATCAAGTGGTCGGACAGGTAGCGCGTGCGCCGTCATTAAACGTTTCGCCGTTTTGACGCTTATTTTGACGACAACTAAAACAAGCTTATGTTGTGAATTAATGAACAGATGATTACTGTAACTCAGTGCAAAATGGCCGTTAGGAGGGCTATAACATGACTGACTCTGCCATAATGCCACCTAACAGACGGTTATGTTTTATTCATGGCAACTGCATTATTTCATGAAAGTCTTCATATATTCCAAGTTTCGCTCAGTATTTTCCGGATGAGAAACTCTTGTAATATTTTTAATTATACCCCGTGTGCGTATGAGACTTACTTAACAGAGTACCTCGACATTCATTCACTTGGCTGACCATTAGAATGGAAAATGTGTGTCATAGTAGGGGTACACCACCAACAATGCTGCTGGAGACATCTACGTATGAGTAATGTGACTTTCTTTAGCGTGTTACAAGATCATTTGAAAATAATTATAATAGTAGATAATTGTATTTAATATTATTTTATTAAATCCAACTCAGTATCTACATAATGAAAAGTTCCAAAACCTTAGAAACACTTATTCAACAAGAATTCCGCAAAAGTTTAAAAATATTTTAGTTATCCGAGCACTCATTTGTTAAGCTAATGAGTCTCATGAATACAATAATGTTGGTTATAATATGTTGACCAGTGACCGAGATATCATTATGCGCATTTTTTAAGAAACACAATACTTTCAGTAACAGCCGTGGTGGTTGAGCCGTGGTAAGCGTCGGTAGGTGCCTTTGCACCATGATTTTTCTGAACTTTAATGAGTTTTTGCCTGCTCTTTCTTCTGAGGCGTTAACACTAAAGTAAATTTACAGAGGTAGAGCCCTACCCTTATTTTTGTTTTATTACTGGATGATCTTATCTGGAAATATTACCCACCAAGCCAGCAAATTCTAATTTCACTAAGCGCTCTAATTCATCTGTGTGGTCTGAGAACAGTGCTTTTCGATGTCCGAATTAATTTCAGGTTCATTCGGGCCAAAAGATTTAGAAGTAAGTATTAGGTACTATCATTCAAGTCACTCTTGGAATTTATGCAATAATGTTTAATTAATAAAACATCTGGAAAATGTGCAAGGTTCTGGTTGGTCGTTTCCTATGGAGAAGAACCGTCAAGAAACTCCATGGACTCCATTTTACACATTAACATCAAGAAACACGTAGATTATGAAATGAAATGAAGCAGAGTAAGTCTTCGTCTCAGAATTTTGCAGGAAATGCAAGAATTTGTTTTATTTCACCTCCACTGTTTGCCTCTCCTCGCAGCGGTAGTCCAATTTAGGTCCGACAATTAATCCATATTGGTAACTATATTTTCAAGCCGCTTGGGGTTGAAACTTTAGGACCGAGGGGTCCGAGTGCTCACAGACACTTCAAAACGCTTAGTTGACACTTCCCGTGACCCAAGGGCTGGCTTTTACCTTGGCCAGAGGCTTAGCGTTACCATACAATGTGGCAGCGCCGCCAGTCTCTTGGGGACATTACCAGTTGACAGCGTTCAGGTGGAGTTTTTTTGACGTCTTTTTTTAGTTTATTAGTTAGTTACCCAATTGTTTTTTAAATATTCATGTATAGTTTTGTTATCATTTGGCTTAATAAATGTAAGTGAAACTAAATATGATTAACTTTGCCAATTTCGTCGTGTCTGTCGCATGCACGTCGTCGGCGTCGTTCAATCGTCTCGATGCTTACGACTTTCCCGTTCTGCTTCGTCGAACTATTTGATGACTGTTGATATGCGTCGGCGTCGGCGTCGATCGTGTGTAAACCGCGCCATGATTAGCTATGCCTTCTTTTGCCAGCGCGCAGCGGTACCTAGGTACTAATATCAGGTTTGCAGGAAAGAAATTATTGTGAACTGATTATGGGCGGTTAGTTTGCATAGTACGTGCAACTTGTTTTCTAATAGATAGTACGGTATGGAGAATGAGGATTATTAGCCCAATGCTCAATCGAAGGCACATTTAACCGTAAGACGTTATGCGTTTCTCCGGAAGGCTTATAATACATCATTATTCAGTAAGGAAATTAACAAGGGCCAGGTATCTCTAGCGACCGAATTCTCAGTAAGTAATTTTCTTCACTTTGCTTTTTGTATCGGTGCTCAGAACCTCTAGGTTCTTCGATCTTTATCCACAGATCACATTTTATAAGACAATTATTTCCAACATTCTTTGTCTATTTGTGGCACCTATCGGCAAGGTTCCTGTTAGGTATTGCAACACCTAACAGAAATCTTGCAGATAAAAAGTTGGAGATATTTGGGACTTAGCCTAGAGACAGTTTTTCGTATCGATTTTGCTTTTAACCGACTGCGTCAGAAGGAAGGTTAGTTAATATTTCGTGTCTCGTTGATTGTTTATGATGCTGTAAGGTATTTGGAAAAGGGTAATAACAATTGGTCCAAACTTATTTATTACAATGGTTAATCATATTTAACGAGTTCGATATTTTTGGATCCTTGATCTGACTAGCGTGAGTGATTGAAATAAAACTTCAAAACAAATTCAATTTTATAAATAATGTATTTTATTTATATAGTAAGCTTAAGAAACGAACTACACCATTGTCGTCAGAAAGATACATAAAGGTAGCAGTAGATCGGTACATAGGGCACACTGCACTTTCCCAACTCGTGTTTTATTCTCGTAGACACAAAGCTCTATCATTTAGAATGTAGTAGAGTAATTTACTATGTTCGTACACAAAGTGCCTTTTGTAGTTTGTATTGATTACGATACGATTTTTGCAGTTTCCTCTTAAATACACTATAGGTAAGTAATTTTCCCTGCAGCCCGCAGTCTGGTAGAGCTGTTTATTAAAGAACATTTAAACATAATGGCACGAAAAATATTCCACAACTTATTTACATAATAAACTGCAAATACCAAAACATACAGTCTCGCTAGCTAGAAGAGTTTTTTGGACTAGTTTTAAATATTGTAAGTAGATGTACCTACCTACTTACTGCATTTCGTGCATTCATTATTCTAAAACAAAAAAGCTGCAGCAAATTTTCTTGATTTCTCACATAACTTTTATAAAGTAGATTGTTGAAACCAGGTATGCCGAGTAACTACGAATATTCGAACCTTGGTGTGAGCTAGTGACTTAATAATAACAGTTCCATGGGTCAATGTTCGGTGAAGCAGCGCCTGTCAAGGTCGCTCCATGGATGGGTGAATATCCATTACATACCGAGTTTCCTCCGTCCCTCGAAAAACACGTTAAGCCGCTGGTCCCGGCTGTGATTTATGGATCCTGACGATCAGTTTTACCAAGGGGTTTCGTATTGTCCTGTACTAAATGGGTTGTGGAGGTCAGATAGGCAGTTGCTTCGTGTAAAATTCAGCTGCATCCGGTTAGACTGGAAGCCGACCCCAACAAAGTTAACAAAGGTGGGAAAAGGGTAGGTGATCATCGGTATGGTCGGTTTTACTTAGAACGATGCCTATCTGAGCTCCAGAACACAGTTGCTGAGTATAATACGATAGGTATCCCTTGGTTAAAATGGTTGTCAAACTGTCAAGCTTCTGACTACCCGTAATGACTGTCAAAGAGTTTCCAGGGCACGAGGGGGTTTTGATGTCGAATGGAACACTCATCGTGGTCACTCATCCTTGGATCGATAGCAGCAAGCGTGGCTTATCCTATGATCGACATCTGATCGCAATCACAGCTGAAACGGCTGCTCGTTGAAAAATACAAACTACCTTTGAGTTAGGACGAAAAATGCATGCAGTACACATTATGAAATCAGGAGATCGTAACAACGGTGTTCCGAAATATAAACTATTAGTTTTTATGAGTCTATTTTGTGAAGATAATTACGATATTTTTATTTTTTTATTAGTCGGTACACAGAATATGTTGTGTGGTGACGGTGTAGATTCGTGAAAAAATGTGAAAATTAAATAACAATTTGTCATACCAGAGCAAATCTGGTCTTTGAATCACTACAAAAGCTACATAACTTAGACTAAATACGTAATTTTAAATTATTTGATTCCTCTTCCCCGCAAACACGACTTGGCCCAGACATTCCCTATAGATGGCAGAAATGTAAAGCTCGCTTCAATGGGATGAATGCGCAGTATAGGCACCTATTATTCAGGTTCCAGTTAAGCCGCATTGTCATGGTCAATCGTGCAGGCAAAAGTACAGTCAGTGCATAATCTAACGACCTATCATCTTACAGATTTCAATCAAAGAGATGATCTAACAAAACGAGCAACTCTAACGGCACTAAAATTCGTGGATCGAAACGAAGCAGACTACTTATCTATTAAACCAGTTATTTACATTACCTAGCTATGAAGTGGTTTGTTTATTAGTTACTTAACATTTGTTCCTTTTATCAGCCTTTCTTTGAAAACGTATCCATGTCCAGTATTCTTTTCTAAGTCCTTCTTCACAGATGTTTGTGCATTCGTAATTAAGTTATCGAAGAGTCGAGCACTCTGTTACCATCTCTATGCAAATTGACTCTCTATAATGTTCTAGATGTGACTTCGTATACTTGTATATGAATGCCATGTCTATACCGTTCCTCATACATGACTTTCATGGAACTATTGGAAGATGTATGTGAAAATATTTTAGTTCTTAGGATAGGAGAAATGCCATAAGAATACTATTTCTATAAACCTGTCTGCCAAAGGCCAGGGCCGTCTTTAACCTATAGCCGGGTACGGAACTTCGTGTATCTTGCACGATACAGACGCTTTTTGCGTGCATTTTGCCATATGTATTTACTTTGGAATGCAGAATTTATGTAATTTATCTAACAAAAGCTACATTTGACGAGAATTTAATCGAAAATCTGCTATCTCTAGCCTGTTAGCATGGGACAAGACGGCTCTTCTATCTAAGCGAACCTCAAGTTCCTATTTACAATTTTGACGGATGCAGTAAAAGCCATGAACTACTTACTTATTTTTTACATAATATTGCAACTTTTAACAACATAGTCGTTCACGCCCCTTACTTTCGACGACATCAGATCCTTGAAAGACGTTAACTGTTAGTGCCGGCTGATCTTAAAGTGCTTATAACATAAAAATATCAATCGTTTTCCTTTTCTAAATATACAAAACAGACCCAGTCTTATCCGTAACCTTGTAACTTCCTTTAAGGCTCTCTCTTTGTTTAAAGCTGTACCTTGCAGGTAGTAGAGTACAGGGTGTGGTTATATTTTGACGTGGTGTTGGGGGCGGTCGTCGTCGTCACTGTGTTCCTCCTGGAGCAGCAGACTGTCGGGGGGACATCGTGGGGGGGCGCGAGCGCTGCCCGAGCGCCGCGACCCTCCCCGGCTGAATATCCTCGACAGCTGGGCGAACTTTTTGCGGGACGCTGCGAAGGGATTACGAAATAAGCATCTAATCGTAATCACGTAGCGGCTGAAAAGGCCAACCAAGGCCTTTAACCGCACCTTTAACAGAGGTGGTACTTAAATGTGCGTCCAGCGCACCTTGGGCAATTAGGCAGTCAGTCACACAAGCTAGCTCGTCAAGAAGGGGTGAGCTAATTTCTACTAACCGGGAAAAAATCAAGGCTCGAGGAGCCCGGGCTGATACTGAAACATTCTTAATGGAAAGTCAACAGTGTACGACAGAATCCGTTGCTTCACGCTAACAACAATTAATAATAGCGCGCCCATAAATTTTGTTATGTAGGATACACACGTAAGATATTAAAGTAACCAAGATGCTATTCTATTACATACCTATGTTACTGTATTTATTAACCGACTTCAAAAAAAGGAGGAGGTTTTCAATTCGGTTGTATTTTTTTTATTTTTTGTGTTTGTTACCTCATATCTTCGTCATTTATGAACCGATTTGGAAAATTCTTCTTTAATCTGAAAGGATATACTTCCCGATTGGTCCCATTGAAATGTCATCAAAATCGGTTCAGTAGTTTGGTTTTTAAATCAAAATAGCTGGAAAAAATATGTCATCCAAGTAAAAGAAATTGCGAAATTGATACTTGACAAGGATTTGTGTCATTGTGCGTGATGCTATAACTAAAAAGGGTAAAATAAAAACTTTTTTTGCAAAAGAGTAACCGACTTCCAAAAAAAAACACAAAAAAAAACGTGTCACTTTATCTAAATAAGCGACTTCGCTTATTTAGATAAAGTGAGTATAATTTTAGGTCACATTTATTTTAACGACGATTAACTCAAGTTAATTTACTCTTACATTCCAGTAAGTCATAAGGAAGCTGAAGGTAGACTAATGAGAGATTTTAACTAACTTAGAGTGGCTTTTACCACTACACGATCGTTGGATGTCGGGTTCGTCCAATTTGAGGCAAAACTTAATGTAAATGGCCTTTAATGTAATTAATGATAGATCTAAGTCAAGAAACTACCTGGGCGTTTAGGACTGACTGACTAATCAAAATAGTTGATTATGCAGGTGACTCGGCATCATAGAAGTGCGGCTCTTGTATTTGCCTTTAATTGGTTTTCGTATTACCTCATAGAGGTAACAATCGCAGCGCTTGTATTGTTTGATGAGGAAGAGAATTCCGGCACAATATTAATCTGACCCGAACAAAACAAATTCTTTCGCATTTATTTAATAAGCGAGTTTAATCAATGCGGTAGAATTGTTTTTGTAAGTAGTAAGTTAATACGCCACTCTGCCGTATTCTAACTATGTTGTAGTCAGTTAGCCTAAGCCTTGTCTGGGTGACAGGCGTAAATACGACAATTATCTACTTAAATGTATTTCCCAATTAAATTTGCGAAAAACTGCCTTTAACATTGCATTCAACTGCAAATGATGTGGATGCTCCTGTTTATGGTGTATAAATAGTTACTCACATTTGCCCATATTCTTCAGTCTCTCTTTGAACGCGGCCTCATCATCATGGCACTTAGTCTTCTGCCCTTGCTCGCTGTCTAGTGCTGCCATAAACTCCTGGTTCCAACGTAACTCCGCCATAAACTCCTCGTTTTGAAGGAAGGTAGCGATGCGGTCGTCATCCATCTCTAGACTCAGATCTATTCGTGCGTCTGTCCCTGGCGGTATTCGCAGAAACATCGGAGGTAAAGGGCCCAGCATTCTTGGCACCCATTTTCTTCTTACGGCTAAAGGAATTGATTCGTCGTCAACGTCCCTGTAATAAAAAATATTTAATTAAATTTAGAACTAAGTATCTAGGTACTTAGTTTAAAAGCAGGTTTCGTATGTCGTTAGAAGTTCCAAGGTGTACAACGTCCATATTGACTGATCCTGATTCCTGTTAGTTAACTGATCCAGGATGTCACACAGAGATTGGCAAAAGTAAAATGAGGCTTGTGTACATATTTATTCCCAGCAATAAGTGGTGGAGTCGGACTATGGATGCTGATGATAAAATGCATCAACAACCTTCACGAATGACGTGCCATTTCCGGATTACGAAATAAAAGTGGTGATTTGATTGCAGCACCTAGTTCAAACGATGGATTTTTGGCCTTAGCACACTGACCTCCTAAGTAAAGTTCGACTTGGCAATAAGCCAAGTGGGATGGTAAGTTGGAGAGAAAGATATTATCGCAAATGGACCTATAAGTATCGACAAGTACCTATAACTTACAGTGATCACCTGTGTTACCTAAGGATACTTTTTGTCGTTTCTTCCGATAGTCGTAACAACGACATGTTCTATATCATAAGTAGGTATAGGTACCATTATTTTGTTTACTAATCGTAAAAATATAACTGAATAAACTTTATTTTATTTTGAGCATTACGGTAAAGTAGTGGGTCTGGAAGACTCATTAAGGGAAATACGAGCAATTGTGCACGCATGCCAAAAGGGTCGTCTATATTTTACTAGAAAATAGAGAGGGTGCTCTATATTGCGTAAAATCATAGTATCTGTGAACATTTCTGCTAGTCATGCTAACCTGTTGCCTCAATTATTGGTGGACCTACCGGTGTAGATGACAATATCACTACTGCGAGCTATGAACGGAAGACGTAATAATTTTGAAGGGCACACAATATAGGTAACCTGACGCGGTTTGTTTGTGTCGCAGCGAGGAGAGGATCTATTGTTATGTGCTTACTATGCATTGGTTTCTGTATTAACTTCCAAACGGTATCATTGATTAACAGTAGTGGGTTGCTTTAAATATTAATTAACTTACACAAGTGCTGTAGTGTCGTTATCATCGCCGTTGTCTGTAGCTCTGCAGCCCGAGCGGCGATCTTTACGACGGGATGGTGTGCTGCCTTCCACACGCTCCATTTCGAGCCGCAAACGTTCGTTCTGGTTATCAGTACTCATAGCTAGAAGTTGGTCAATGGTCGCATCAACCGCACCCTGGTTAGCGCGTAGTACGGCTTCAATAACATCGTCGTCCATGTCCGGAAACATCGTCTTAAAGTCGGTCATCGCCTGCGTGAACTCGAGCTGCATGGTGGACGCCATCGCGCCGCCGGCCTGCGGCACGCGACTCGCCAGAAACGTCACGAGCGCGCGCCCCTCGCCGGCGAAACAGCTGACATGTGACGCAGAAGTGCCGCAGTGCTGATGAGGTCCGCCGCCGTGCGCCTCGCGTCCATCCTCGCGGCGCACTACACGCCGCTTCGCTCCGTGTCCTCGACTTACTAATTAGCGGATCGCTCGTTGCAATAGTCCTGTGTAGCGGCGCTGTGCACCGTCGCTATCATGATGTGCGATTTCACTTTTGTAGTTTCCAGATGCGTTTTGCGCAGGCGCGAAGTGAGGCGGGGGGTGAATCGTCGATATAAATAGAGAATGCAGGCGACGGCGCGCGTCCCGACGGCCGGCGTGGAGCGAGCGCGACCCTCACTATCACTGAACCCTGCCGGCGGCGCGCGGCGACGTGCTGCGCGCGCAGATGCAGTCCATTGTTTGTAAATCATGTTTGTCCCTCGACGTGACCTTTAAAGCTGTCGACGAAGTTCCGAGGATCTATCTTTACGTAACACTGAACTAAGATATAATTATTAAGTAAGGAGAGTCATAAAACAGGGATGCTACTGTTACAGGTTGACAGACTAGGTTACCAATCAAAGAAATCATAGAAAAGTTAAACTGGGTTCCGTGTTTTGTTTTAAATATAGGCCAGTTTCTCCACTATGTGAAGGGTGGTCGTAGCACAATCAGACCGTGGATGGACCAACCTGTTCTCAGCCACCCACCTAATTCTTTGCCTACAGTAAAATTGCTCTCTGTTAGCTATCGGTAGGTCTATTAATCCATCAATTCATAACGATACTGGGTACAAGCAGTACCAGCCGGTGCCTCGTACGTATTATCTATGTTCAAACTGACAACGCAAAAATTTGATCGAAATGACAACTTAAGTAATAAACTAGCATGAATTTATAAAATTAAATCACTATTATGACTGAGAATTTTAAATTCTGTTTTAAGTTTTGAAAACAGAAAAAAAAACAATTTTAAGCAATCCAAAGGCAGAGTTATAATTCTACCTATACATACATACAAACTTACCTATTTAAATTTAATACTAAAATAAAGGTTCCTTACATGTTAAAAATAAAAGTATTCTTACTTCATTTTATGTATGATTTATTTCAAGAATATTTTATAATAAGTTATACACGTCAATTTATCGTTACAGTTCTTTCACAATTATATTACCTCTGACAGCTGCAGCCCAACAGCAACTTTATGTTACAAGAATAAAGTACGCTATCATATTGACAGTGATGCAAAGTGAGAGGTAAAATATTTTTGAAAGGACTGTAGTGTATTTGCAAATTAGGTACTACAGACATAGACAAAATAACTAAGAATTTCATAAACAAACCAAGTTTTTCTGAGTTCATGAACTGAGCAAATGATCACCGATCAATTTATTATTTTATTATCTCGCCCTGACTCGCTAATTGTATAATTATATATTTTTAATCTACTCCACATTTATATTCACTTAATTACTTTACATCAAACACTTGTTATTTTATTTTTATAGCGTATTTATGTTTGGGCGAGACTCAAACAACGAAGATACACAAAAGCATAGTATTAGGATACAATGATGACATTTTTTTTACAATTTAGGCCAATACGAAACTACTTACGGTGTCTCTTACCAAGGTACCACGTAAAGCAACGGCGAATAGCAAACTATGACGTCACACCGAGCCCTTACTAGGTTATACATAGTTTGTACCTAATTTATTTAGAATGATCGTTAAGAAGATTAGGTACTACAAACATATTTGCCAACGATATGATAAGGCACCAATGAGTGGTATGCATTTTTTCTGTCCAACTTTTCATTTAAAAGGAACACGCGTCAATAAAGTTTTGAAAACTTACACAACGTGAATAAATATTACATAATTATATGAATGTACCTACAGTCATATCATATTAATTAGATGTAATTATAGTTCTCATGAGGTTCTATTGCAAGCTCAAATTACTATTAACCCTGAGTAGTTACAAACCACACGTATGCAAATGTCTGATCTGCTTTTATTATCATGTATTGATAAACAGGTGTATCTCTTTTATACCTACTTCAATACAAACAACGTTTATGTATTTAATTTTAATGATCGCTATTAATTACATAAAGTATTTAACTACAGTATACTGCATCAGCTAATTGCTGCATATCAATATTTAAGTTATTTTTACAGTTTAGCATGTCAATGTCAGGATTTGAGGCCACTCCCGTCAAACCAGAATGGACGGCGTAATGTCGCAATTTACGCCAGACAGTTTTAAATGATTTTAGAATGCCATATCCAGGAATGTTAATAATGTTTCATATGCTAATGTACGTCTATCTGAATTACTTGATATCGAGTTAACTCAAGAAGACGCTATTAAAATAAAACTATCACAAAATAAAATCATCATATTAAAATAAACTAAGTACAGACAACTCTTCAATACAAATTGGAGACCTCGTTAGGTGTACTTAATGGTGTATTTTATGATTGGATAGGGAATATAATTCTAATGATTTTATGAAGTACAAAAATAAAATTTATTACAATCAACGCAATGGCACTATACTCATGGTATGACAAATCTAGATTGAAATCTGTGGCATTTACGACCAGACGAACTTATCGGCTCTAATCTAACTAGTCCACAAAGAGTCAAGCACAAGAATTACAATAACAACAGTATTTATTTTACAAAATAAAAATAAATAATACAAAAATCATCTCAGTGACTTGTCTAAAAATAAATACAACTATGTGAAATTGAAAGACGAAGAGTTAAGAAATAATATTTAGACATAAAAGTTTTTTTTTACATGAAAGCAACGAGGATTATGAAATTATTTATAATGATGCGGTTTTCCTTGCACTTGTGAACATTTATTAGCTCTTTGGAAGATGTCTACTTGAGTTTTAGACACACAGACTAAGTGCAGTTACTGCCGTATTGAGCGTTCAAGATGATTGGTGTAGAATATGGGCGGCTGCAATTCAAGCGGTTGCTCGTTATCTAAACGACTTTAGGGTGCTTACCCTTAGCATTGGTTCACGTCACGTACACGCGGCGCTAGCGTTGCGAGGACGTGATTTTAGGAATATTAACGTCGCCATTACGCAGCCTGTACATTCGACGAACGTCTAGGCTATACGCGAAAGGTGCTCTAGTCAGTTTTATAGCGATACTATCAGAAAATCATTTTTTATAATATAATATGTATACTAGACCCGGTACGCAGAAGTTGTCCTGCGACAAAAGCGCCACCTACCGGGTCCAACTATAGCTGAGAACCATCCAGGTACATAAGTAAAAATAATACACCATCAAAGACAATCAAGTATAGGAAGAGAAGAATTTAAGATACTGTACTCAAGAAGGAAATTTTACTCTGCTAGTAGCACTGCAGACGCATATAGGAAGAAACAATCGCTTAAATTAGCAGTGCCCTTATGTGGTGAGAGTAATCCTCGGTGCTGTCAGTTTAGTATGAGATTCAGACGCGTGCCTGCGTGCCGTTCTGCGGCAGTACCACCATGGTGTTGGTCGGCTGCGGCTGCGGTTGCTCGTTTTGTGCCCTCTCCTGCTGTTGAATGTTAAAAGAACATAGTCAGTTTAAGATGTAGATTAGATATGTGAGTTGCATACGTTTTGAATAGGGAAATTGTGACTTATAATGTTTGTTAGACATGAAATCCCAATAAGTTCGTGACCTGATTGACACAATAGCTACTTTGGGCTGCCTGGAGTTGATAGCACCGAAAACAGTACCACAATTTTATCTGGTTTTTTTCATCAGCCTATTAATATTAGTCCATTGCTTGACACAATAGCTACTTTGGGCTGCCTGGAGTTGATAGCACCGAAAACAGTACCACAATTTTATCTGGTTTTTTTCATCAGCCTATTAATATTAGTCCATTGCTGGATCCGTTCTAATTCCACTAATATCATAAACATGGAAGTTTGTATGTTTAGCACTCCGTCACACTGTAACGACTTCAGATGATCTTTGGCACAAAGGCAGAATTTGTCCTAGATTAAAATTAAGGATACTTTTAAATCCAGGTACATGTCCTTTCTACAATGCAAAAATCGCGTCTGATGATGTGACTAAATCTCAAGTAACACGAGACAAGGGCAGGAATATGAAAATGAGTTTCTTTCAAAAATACTAGTCACTAAATGTGTTTAACAATACTAACAACGGTTGTGAGCGAGGGATCAGCGGCAGCCATGAGCGTGGCGGCGCGGTAGGAGGGCGGCGGCGTCTGCTTCACGGCCTCCTCGTAGTCCGGCAGCAGGCTGGAGTAGTCCGGCGTCGGCGCGGCCGCGTACGGCGCCAGCTGGCCGGACGACACCACGTCGTCGCTCGAGATCACGAACGGAGTCTGCAGTGCGTGCGCGCGCATCGTCAGGTACTTGTAGCAGCGCCATACTACGCTGATGCAGTAGCCCTGTACCGACAATTGAAGTTTAGTTTAGTAAATGAAAAACACAGCTGAAGCTTCATTAATAGCGGCCCATCCCTACTTCGAATGCTTTTTATGGCTTGACAGAACATGGAGACTCCTTTATTAATGCAAGTTAAATAATATTAAAGTATTATACACATTAATCTTCTGGAATAAATTCTCTAAATGCTAGTAAAAAAACACATTACGGAGTTTAGAAGAACAACGTAATCACGTCAATTTATTATAATAATTTATGTGATAATATTTATATTCTAGCGATTAGATACTCTTTTTGTCTACTTGTGGACAGCATTTTGGGTTTATATTGTAACAAACATGTTACTTTAGGAGTATATACTCCTAAAGACTGATAACTAAATAGAGACGTATTTTATCGGTCATTAAATTAAACTCGTTATTAAAAAATACAAGTCACGTAAATGTGAGCTTTGACGTATTTTATAATGTTTTCCTGTTTATTAAGACCAGTTCGGGCAGTCTTGTTAAGTTCACACAATGCTTAATAATTCGATAACAATAATATGAATGTTGGTCCTAATCGATTAAGCTTTATTAATACAACATGAGATTGTTAAAAATATGCACTGTTTTTACTTCCTGAAACATTAATTTGAGGTAAAGTGCCAGATAATATGATATAACGAAAAAAAATTAAACGCTTTACCCTTGTAAAGCGTTTTGGAAGCGAACTTTTGAAACATACATAATTATGTTCTTTGAATGCATTACTTCTGAATTAATGATTTTCAAAGGTCACGTTTCAAATGCCTTATCGACGGCGACGCCGACGCAGACTGAAATAAAAAAATATATACAACCAAAAACGCATATATTTTTGTCTATACACAGCTCTCCTCAAATTTCGGCCATGTCCTTTAGCAGTGATTTGATTACGTTTTAATAGTTCGCCGGCCAGTCTCCTTTGAAATGTCTTCAGGGATATTATTACGCGACGAACGTTGCAAATCCAACGGCACACATCATTTCAAATTTCCACCGTCGATATACATATAAAGTTAGTAAGGAGACGTTACCTTGAGCAGTACGGCGACTAGGAATGCTGAAAGTACGACGAGCGCCAATGCAGGCGCCGGTAGCTGCAGCAGCTGGGCTCTCCACGGCACGCGGCGCGTCTCCGCGACCAGCCGGTGGATCGAGCGCAGGTAGCATAGGTATCCGGTAGCGGTCAGACTGATGAGGAAAGGTAATGTTTTTATTGTTTGAAAGGACTATTTTTCACCAAGATACAGCATAGTAAAATTAACATTCGTATACGAGTATGGTGAATTTATCAGTATAGGAGTACACACACACTAGTGTAGAACTGAGATGAATGAATTTGGGCCCTTTAACTTAGACAAGTCACAATAGCTGCCAATGCGATTCGTATGTCGGTCGTTTACATCAGCTAGCAACGAGAATGAATTGTTCAAAAGCTTACGTCAGATCCACATAATTTTGACTTTTCCATAATCGTTTTCGCTGAATGGATATCATTTAGCCTAGGCTCCGTGACACCTACTTCTAATAAAAAAGGTCTTCATTTTTAGAGCACCAAATTGCGTCTTTCGCGAACAGCTTTATAAAGGCTAGTCAACAAAAAACTAGCAAGCCTGTCATAACCCGGGTGTTTGTTTCTGATCTCGCACGAGGTCACGCGTGCTGTAAAGACAGTGCGAGACTAATGAGACGGTAGGAACTAATATCATTATATTGTAGTTATGGAATTTCCTGCTTCATTTACTACGCTCTACGGTTATAGAAAGGTACAGTTTAGACTTCTTATGGGAGACCGATTATATGTGGTTGGATATTTAAGAGTCATAACTTCTTAAGAAAATCTGTCTTTTCAGTAAGATAGTTCAGTAGCCAACACACGTGGATACATCCATGTGTGTTGAATACAAACAATATTATAATTATGGTTGGAGTATGAATGTAATACTCATGTTCCAATGATTTATTAATCAGAGGCATTATTGTAGACGTCGCTTGATCTCACCTGACTTTAGAACAAAAAGCAAAAAAAATCTGATGCCATTGAATAATAAAAGGCATAATATTGCCTAATCGTTGGCGATCCCATCTAAAACAAGGCTTCTTTTGGTACTTTCCTAAGTCCGGGAAAGTTCCTTCACAAAGAAATTTACTATTTGAAGTTGTACACACAGCGACATATCAAGTCATACATTTCCAGTACGAGTATAACATGGTATTACTTTGTATAGATTACCCTAACAATGAGAGATCCGCGTATACAAGTTATGCATAGCTTGATTGTTCGTCATGCGTACGTGACACTACCTACTTCTAAAAATACTTACACTGTGATCGCAAAGTCGAATATCTGGAGGCAGAAGAAGGGCAAGAGGTGGGCAGGCTTGCCGAGTGCAGCTCCATAGATCAGCATGAACGTGATGGCCAGGGTGCACACTGTAACCAGTGCGCCCACATCCACATCATCTAGCACACACACAGTCCAATCTGTTAGGTTATTGTTCATTCGTTTTGCCCGTTTCCGGTGCTCGCGTGATGCTGATTTCAAGCAATTTTATATGATAATAGTTATAAGAGAATAGTTCAAACGATGTTTTTAGGTATTGTAATTTGATTGTGATTTCAAAATGAAAATGCTTAAGTTAAACAATTGATAACATTTCTTTTTTTAAAGTAAGGACAATAAATTATAGTTATATTGATGTCTTTGAGTATTATTTCTGTTCTTAGGCATGACTTATTTCATAACAACTATTGCTGTTAAGCATTAAATACCACAGTCATACCTACGTGCACAAATGAGTAATTATATTATTGATGTTCTGTACAAAAGGTGTGCAACTTTGCATTCATGATATTTCATTTCTGTTGTGTATTTTGTGTAAAACCGCAGCTGTGAGCAATAAATGATTATGTTAAACAACTCGGTCGCTGCCAAATTTTTTTCTTCCGCCCTATATCTTAGTATGTGATGTAAGTAGTGAAAGTAGGTTTTTGGCAAACACACCTAAATCAATACCCCTATGAGAGAGAATACTAAATAGTAAGCAAACGGAATTTAAAATATGTTTATACTGCTGCTGTTTTACGTCGTCCGCTTGCACACTTCAATTTATTTTCTACTCTGTTCGAAGGTGCCTTCGCTTTAAGCCATTGTTGCAACATCTTGTTAAAATATGAGTATTCGGTACACTTACGATATATCAGACTGTGATCTCGATCTCTTGGCTGTCCGACATGTTGCGGGAACGAGCTCGGGGGCGGCTCGACATTGGACAGAGGCGTGGGGATGGCTTCGTTGCCTCGCGCCACGTCACTCCAGTTCGGGACGGGGGCAGAGTCGCGCTCCAACTCGTCCAGCAGTCGGGGATCGCGAACTATAGCCGCCAGGAAGCCTAACGCTATGAGGTGTAGCATCTACGGAGAAATTTGTAATGAGATTTGGGGCTTTTGGGGTCTTGGGAACGCGATTCATGAGGTTTTCCTTTGACGTGGTTCTTAGCTACAGAGGCCAAGATTAAATAGTGCCCATTGTTCAGTTTATTTATGATTGAAGGACAACTCAATTATCAATAAATATTGGGTACGACTTCTTCCTGCCGCCCACAACTTCGGAAAATATTAGATGTGATGAATAATTTCATTATATTTTAGTGAAGTAATATTTTATGAAGCAGGCAGGTATAAGCATAAGTAGTAATAACTGAAACATAATTTAGTCACACACCGCATTTGTGGTAAAGGTCGTAGGCGTGGTACTTACGGTGTGCGTGTTGTTTGATAATATCATATACCTGCCTTTTACCTATGTATGTACACAAGAATATTTACATTTTACATACATAATTATGTATAGGTTGACAACATATTTAAGGAAAGTTAGATGTGTCAGCGTAAGGATGCAGTATTTGCATACTACCTAGGTACTAATTATGAGATTTACCTGAAACTTTGGGACCTGCATACATGCCATTTCATCACATTGTTTGGACGAAAAATTATTTAATATTCTTCTTTATCGTGTGGTTAGTGCTTAACCTGTTGTCGAGAGTTTTTATGCCGCCCATGGGCCTCTGACTTGGCTTTTACATGCCTTCGAGAAATATTTCTATTTCCTCACGAATTTAATACTATTTTTTGTATTTTTTTAGGTATTACAAAAACTAACATACACAGTAGCTAAATGAATAATAAATATTATAATTGTCATGGTTTTCTGCGTAATAAGTCAGCCATGCCTATTTTTGACAAGTAAAAAACCAACAATGCAAAACATAATTTGCTATTATACCATACTTAATAGCGTTTTTATGAAAAGTTACAGTTTTAAATAACTGTAACTGTTCATAAAACCCGACATTGAGATGGATTGGTAGGTACCTATGAGGTTTCTAACATTATTGATTGTTAAATTTCAGTAGGTATAGGTATTTATGTTCTATTTTGTTGAGGTTGGCTCTAAGTGGATGCAGCTGAAGGCCAGCATGTTACATGGAGCAGCTGTTCGGACCACCTTGCCGAAGGAGCTCGTGGCTAAATAATAACAGCCGCACGGGTCGACCTTCAAGGTTAAGCAACATCTGCCACGGTCGCTCCGTGGATGGATGAACATCCATGACATACAGAGTTTCCTCCGTGCCTAGGAAAGCACGTTAAGCATTACGAGTAATCAGTACCCCTTCACAAGGCTGGTTATCAAACTCTCGGGCGTCTATCTATCTGAGATCTTTAAATGACAGCCGGGACCAACTGACTGCCTAACATGCTTTCCGAGCTAATAAGGGGTCTGTTATCTTTAGGTAGGGTTAGCTAAACAAAATAACAAAGATTTCATACTTACTAGGTGCCATGTCCCCAGCAGGATTGTCCCTGTGCGCACATGGAGACAAAAGCAACAGCGCCATTCGCTGTTGCGCTCGCTCCCCAGCTTGGGACGAAACCTTAACATTTTTCCTATTAGGGAAATGATAAAAAAACACCAAATAAGTTTAGTAGTAAGATTGAATTATACAACTTCCTCAAATTGTATTCTGTTTAAAAGGTATTTAAGTATTCTTTTTTTTGTCACGGAAATTATTTACAAGGTAGGTAACTTTGTTTACACAAGAAGTTGGTATGTTATGCAAACTTCGATTGCGCCTTTATTCCGTAGCACTAAAGGCGATTTTCGAAATACAAGTTTTACTACCAACATGATGGTTGAATGAAACTAGTAAGGTACAGAATTTTTGAATATTTTTTACTGTTACAAAATTTGCATTTTACTATAATTAAAACAAGCGTGAAGATGAGACATTTTAAAGATCAATAGTTCATACTGTTAATTAATATTGCCTTGGTGTAGCTAAGAAATTGTCACACTAGCAAATCATTCAATCATGCAATTGTTTCAGTGTCTGATTCATATGATACTTGACACTATTGACTCTGTTACCGAGGTATTGTAAAATTGCTAAGGAAGGCAAAAAGTATATAAAAGTATTATTGCATTTAAGCTTGCAGCTAAAGAGACTTTCATTATGCATCATCCACCTAACTAACAATAGAAAATCTACCAGACAACCATTCACGATGATTTCCACAAAACCAATCTTTAAAAATGATCTTGCTTTGGTTTTGATTTTAGATGGCTGCATACGACATTGACAAAAATTTATTTTATTTCATTTATTTATTTCATTAGCACTGGTTGGAATGTTGGTATTTATGCATATGGTAAATGATACCCACTATTTACCTATTATACTGCACACTCTCAAAAACCATATTAAAATTGGAGCAATTATGAATTTTAAATTTATAACATTTTCTATGAGAATACTCTGTAAAATGAACATTCTTTTTTCATAAGTATTTGTTAGATTACTTAAACAATGCAGTTATCAATTTGATATTAAATCCAGTTACAGCATGTAAGCAATAAAATGCTGTGTATATGTATGCATGAGTCATCAATGTTATTTAATTATGTATTCATGTAATAATACATGATCGGGTTGGTTTTATTTCCAGTTTTTTATTTTAACTAATAAAGATCCATAAGGCAAATCATTAAATTTATCTATCAATTTCATAAAAACTTCAATAATGTGGCATGACAATTAAAAATGTAGGATTTTCTTCTAAGTATTATTTAAGTAATTTTAACAAGTCTGCCTCATGCTGTGAATCTTTCTCTACGAGTGTCACCCAGACTTGGAACAGCTTTTTTGTTCAGTCACATAGAACATCATGGTCACAACAAATACTTAGTCATCATTAAACCCCTAAATAAAGCATAAACGGCAATCACTCAGCCACTGAACTAATCAGCCATCAAAGATGATGATAAGGGTATTATGTATTTGTTGTAATTCTTCACTTATCGAAATACTTCACAGATATATCAACAATGTTTTGATTGCCTTCCTAATCAATGGGGGGCCTATTTAACCATATTGGGGAGAAGGAAATCAAGGAATTCATGTTTCTTGTTAAGAATTCCTTCATTTCCGTAACAAAAGTAAGGAATTGCAAAATAGGTTTATCTAGCAACCTATCAAGAAATGAGAGGATACACAAAACATATTAAAAAAAAAGGAAAGTTGGGGACGATGGTTCCATAACCGCATGAAAAAATATAAAATCGGTCCGACAGACGGTAATCTTAGGTCTCTTTTGCTATCGAGGCTATCAAATATTGCTTAGTGTAATGTATCTAAAGCTACAAAATATTACTATACAGCGCATATGTTTATGTACGTAACAAAATTTCGCCCATCCTAATTAAATTACCCAGATTGCTTAATTACTAAAAACTCACAAGGTTACTTGCCTGTTTTAGTGCTATTCTATTATTTTATCAATTTTTCCACAACCACTTTATGAAAAATGCTTAACACAGGAATAAAATAGCTGGTATATTCTCTTTACAACAGAACTGTGCTGTATTTTATTTTATTATTCATTCATTTTACATCAATAGTTCAATACATGAATGAAATGAATGAGTGCTTGAACCACAGATAAGTTAGAAATAAAGTCTAAAGAAGTGATGTTTGAAGATCGTGTCTCAGATTTGATCTTAGCCAGTGAGTTGAGTTTCGCTATCCGCCAGCTGTGCGAGAAATACAGAGGTGCACATAAAAACTTGCACATGGTGTTTGTCTACCTAGTATACGACCGGGTACCCCGTTAGGTTCTGTGGTAGGCTCTTAAGGAGAAAGGTGTGCCTGCGAAGTATGTGCAGTTGATCCGTGCGATGTACAGTCGATGCAGTACCCAAGTACGGTCTACAGCGGGCACTACCGGCGGCAGCTTCAATGTGGCTGTCGGCTTGCACCAAGGGTCGGCTCTCAGCCCTTACCTCTTCCTGATGATAATGGACGCTCTCACGTCGGACATCTAGGATGAGACTCCCTGGTGTATGCTGTTTGCCGATGACATTGTGTTGGTTGCCGAGAGTGGCCGAGAGGTCCGGAGCAGATTGGAGGTGTGGTGGCAAAGACTGGAGAATGTTGGCCTGAAATTAAGTAGAACCAAAACAGAATAATTGTTTTGCGATTTCGGCGGTCTCTCCAGTCCTGTGCCTATTACTCTTGCCGGAACGTCCATACCGATCTGCTCCGACTTCTGGTACCTCGGGGCGCTTGTCCAAATGGATGGAACTTGCGACCCTCAAGTTAAAGGGGAAAATATACAAGTTGTGAGTAGGCCTGTTATACTGTATGGATCAGACTGCTGGGCTGTGAAGAGGGTGGATGAAAAACGATTGCATGTAGCGGAGATGAGAATGTTGAGATGGATGTGTGATTGTGTAGAGTAACAAGAATGGATAAGGTAAGGAATGAGTATATTAGAGGAAGTTTGAAAGTGGCGCCTAAGCGGAGAAAAAATGAAAGGTATCTGTCTTGGTATGGACATGACATGGACATGTAATGAGGAGGGATGAAACGCATGTTTCTAAAAGAGTGATGGATGGAGAGGGAGAGGAAGGCCAAAAAAAAGATGGATGGATTGTGTGAAGAATGATATGAAAGAGAAAGGAGTAAATGATGCCGTGACGGTTGACAGAGGAGAATGGAAGAAGTAAACGTGTTGCGCCGACCCCAAGTAGAATGGGACAAGGGCAGGAAGACGATGAGTGAGTTGTGTTTTGGAGTTTTTTTTATACCAGATTAGCCCAATGGAACAAATGGCAAATAAGCTAACTATGGGTTAATTCACACGATAATACAGTATAACTTTATTATATTTATTTATCAGAATTAACTTAATTGTTAAAAAAAAAGATATTGAATACGATTCGACTAAATAGGGATGCTATCAGAACTAATGTTCTTAGTGTTGCCACTCTGAACAATCAATGTCAATTTCAACTGTTTGATGACTTGTTGACAGATGACTTCTGTCAAATACACCATCTGATAAAGACGTGTGAGGTAAATTAAAACATTTCAAGTCATCTTTCTTTATTATTTAGAAATTGTTATCATATTGTATTGATATTGCAGTTATAATGGAAAAGATCCCTGATCAGATCGGTTACTTGGTTTTAACAGAGGACGGGGCTGTCCTTGAATCTGGCGGAGAATTAGAAAACGACGAACGTGTTGCTACAATAATAACTGATCTCATCTCCTTATCAAACAAGTAAGCACATTTTAATTACGTGTGTTGTGTCCGTCGGCCGTCCTGACTCACACACAGTAAAAGACGCGACGTGGTCCGGATTCGCTTGATTCTATTATCTTAAAATTAACTGATTGTTTTGATAATTTCAGGGTCGACCCATTAGCTTTTGGTCCCAATGAACAATTCAAGAAAATATCAATAACATATGATGACCATTGGTTTGTAATATGTCTTTCCAATAAGAAGATATATGTGGTGAAGCGCAGTATACAACCTTGCATTAGTGAAGGGAATGCAGTAAATGTTTAAGATTGACAGATAAAGCAAGCACCATGGGACGTAACTTGTTAATGAGTAGCCTGGAGAATGCATCATTTAACATTATATTTCAAATTCTATTTAGATGTGTAACATTTGTGATCAATGCATGGGTTATCAGAAACGTTGGGCATGAAGTTCTCGGTATTATGAATGTGCGGCTCCTGCTTTTAGAGAGTACCATACTATTCCTCAGCCGAGAACCATTCAACAGGGCATGTCTAGGACAAAAAGATGAGTTCAGCTGGAGGCAACTGATAAACCAAATCTGGCTGTCAGTACCTGTGAGTTGTGTTCTATCCATTGTTTTTGTTTACATTTGGTTAAACTGGCTACCACTGGGTCATCCAGAGCATGCATTTCAATACACATTTGGTTGCTGGAGTGTAGCCTTTTCATGTGTATTAGAATTATGTTCTGCTAATGTCGCTTTAGTAGCACAATTATTCTGTTTCATTAAATTAAAAGTTGCCCTAGATACTTTGCATATTTTTATAAGAACTTTATTATTCTTGTCTATTGTAATATATGATAGGTCTCTTGCACTTATTGCGTTTTCTGTGGCACAAGTTGGTAGTATAGGAACTATAGTGGTTTGTTACTACATATTCTTTTATTGGTATATTAAAAATAAGCCACTCTATGCAAAAGGAGCTCTTAAAAGTAAAATAGTTCCTGAATCGGTTTTGTTTAGTTTGTATGATAATATGGATGACTTTCAATTTACATCACTGAAGGATTTCTTACCAAAATACGTTGGTCCAGTAAATACAAATTTCAATAAAAAATTAAGCACTCTCACTCTTAGCTTTGCTAAACAAGGTGTTGTCAAACAACTTCTAACAGAAGGAGAAAAGTATGTGATGTCAGTGAGCCCAGTCATGACCTTCAGAGAGCAGGCCACTTATGATGTTGTCAACAACTTGGGTAGTTTGGCAGCCAGGTTTGTTTTCAGGCCTATTGAAGACAGTAGCTACTTCTATTTTACCCAAATGGTGAGCAGAGAATTACCCCTTCAAAAACAAGATCAAAATAAAATTCAAGAATCATGTACAGTACTGTCACAAGTTTGTAAAACAGTTAGTTCTATTGGTTTAATTGTTTTAGTATTTGGACAAAGTTATGCAAGGACTTTACTTTTATTGTATGGAGGTGAGTCATTTGTTGCAAGTGGGCTGCCCGTGCAGTTATTAAGAAGCCATTGTCTAGCAATTGTATTATTAGCAATTAATGGAGTAACTGAATGTTACGCATTTGCAACAATGACTAGTGCCCAGTTAAACAGTTACAATTATTTAATGGTACTATTTTCAATAAGTTTTCTTTTATTATCATATGTTTTAACATATATTTTTGGACCAGTAGGTTTTATTATATCAAATTGTATTAATATGTTTGCTAGAATAGTTCATAGTGTTCATTTTATCAGCAATAAATACAAAGATACAGATTACAAGCCCCTAGTTGGGCTTTATGTAGGTAAGTTCTTTTTGTTGACTTTATTTGTTGCTGGTTGTGTTTGTAAACTGTCAGAAAACAAATTGTCACGAGATTCAGTAATTCTGCATATATTTATCGGAGCTATATCGTTATTTTGTGTCCTACTAGCATGGGGATATGAGAATAGAGAACTTGTTATTAAAATGTATAAAAAAGTTTGGAAAAAAGAAGACAAAGTTTCTCTTGATTAGCATTCAATTATTGTTAAGCTTTTATGAGTATTAATTACCAATGTTATAATAAGTAAATAAAATAATATAGACATGTTATAATATGATATAGAGTTGTTTTATTTTTGTAACATAAAATTAACAAGATAACATTCTATACATTGCATTTGTTCAATCAGTGCGTATCAACGCCACCTGCGCTGTTGCCAGATGATTGAGCTGTTGCATGATTCATTCATTATTGGTTTCCAACTAATTAATAAGAATAGAATGTTTACATTGGGTAAAAAAATATCCCCTTCATTTGAGCTTCACTTATCCGCCTTACTTCATCTGCAAACAGAAACATTTTGAAAGATTAGCTTTTGTCCGTCATTTTATTGTCATGTATTATGATGTATCAGTAATTTTAAAACTCTATGGATAGCTGACATAACAGGAAAAATGTGGCAGCCACGCTGATAGCGGCGATGTGTATCAAGAGCTTGCGATGTGCACTTGACGCCCGCCTCGCCAATTTATGCGTACGAATACAAAACCCCACTTGAGTTAATAAACCACTCAAACTGTAAATGTTAAAACGTATAATTTATTAAAAACATACCTGCTATTTCTTTGAGATTGGCATTTTTCTCTTGAATGATAACATAAAACTCTCTTTCATTAGAAGACTTCCCTGTAATCCAGTATTCGTCTGGTGTTTTGATTATAATTTCCCCATAGTTTCCAAGGCTGCTGATAAAAATAGTAGATTATGTGAAATTAGGTATGGACTTCACTGTTTTGCAATAGAGCAGTTTATGTGATACTCACCTTTTCTTGTTGGAATGTATACTTGCTATTATACTTAAAACTTCAGGCTTTATAGTTGTAGAAGGGTGTAGTTTGTTGATTGTAGGCTGAAACATAAATCATAACATGTCATCATACATTTCATAAAAACAAGTATGAATGGTAAAGTCAAAGTAGTAAATAAATGAAGTACAGGCAGACAGTCAGTGCTCTGTATTACTTAAGTTCTCTTTTTCTTTATATCAAGCACAGGTATGATATAATTTAGGGCAGTAACTACATAAATAGATATACTTACAGAAGTTTTAAATGCTAAATTCAATCTGTTGAAGTACACAAACTTGTGTTCGGAGACAGAAAGCTGTGCAGTTTGCAGTGCATGTAATGTGCATTGCTCACTGATTGTCGACGCTATGGCTGATAGTTGAGGACCAATAAATGCGTCTAATGATCTGAACATCTCGAATTGTAGGTTCACATTAACTGTAAAGGAAAAGAGCTGTTTGTTACATAGTCAGACCACCTTTGTTGTTGTAAAGATGCTTCTTCATCAAGCTATATCGACGCGGAATTGGCTTGAGCCGGTCAGAAAGAGTTTTATGTGCATTCAATATGAATGAAAGAGCGTTGTTTGCCTCGTTTTTGTTCGGACGCGACTCGACATCTAGTAAGTACTATTCATTTTTATTGCATGGACATGTAGCTCTCTCTGAACTGAGATTCCGCGTCAGTACATATTATGGTTTTCCCGAAACTAATCGAGTTGGTGGTGTAAATCTTAAGACTGCAACTTACCATCAACAGTGAAGCAGATAGTGGCGCTCATCGTTCTATAAACAACTAAATAATACTGTTTAGTTTCAAAGTCATCTTCCCTCATGAGGTGAACTTTCACTAGTTTTTGCAAGTCCTCCTGGTTATGGATGCCGTCAGGGGGGTGGATGAAACGACCGTGTCTCTGGGCGGCGGCCACGGCACCACCTTGGATCTCCTTTTCCACTTGTTTTGGTAACAGTGATTGTACCAAATATTGGTACAATGTTAACATGTCATGAGTAGCGAGGCCATTCCTGTGGATGAACAGAAGATTATTAGTGTCATATACGTACATACAGGGTCAAATTAAATTAGCTAGTGAAACTCTGCACACATGATGGGTGTTGATATCTAAATTATTGTAAACAAATGATTTGATGTGTTAATGATTGCTGGGGGCCTAAAATAGCCGTTTTAGCAGTCATAGTAGGATGACAATATGAATCGTTAATATTCTTAAAACGGTCAAAGACAGTTAATATTATGAATTGTCATTTTGTGACCATTTTACGAATTGTAATTCATATTTAAGTATCCTATATATATTATGATTGGGCTAAAAGCGACCATTTTAGGCTTGCTGGTAGTGAATAATAAACTGGTAAATATAAGTAAGCATCTTTAACAAACTTACCAGATCAGTTGTTCATTATAGATAAAAGAAATGCACTTGAAATGTGGGTAGTTGACTTCTAAAATGTCAATGAAGCATAGCACTTTGAAGAACGAATTCTTATCCAGTGGCAAATAGTTGATGCCTTGAATTACATCTGTAATATCATTTGAGAGATTCCTTGAAGAAATGAACTGAAAAGTATATAATAATTAGATAAATATTTTTGCTCTGGAGTGGATCCATAAAGAAATATTGATTACTAGCTTTTGCTTGTGGCTTCGCTCCCATCATGTATGGACTGTACCTATGGGAACGTTTTAAATGTAGCCTATAACACTCGGGGTTAATGTAGCTTCACATACATTACATTAGTGAATTTTTGAAATGAGATCAGTAGTTCCGAAGATTACCCCTACATACAAACAAATTGTACCCCTTTATAATATTAGTATTGAAAAATCTTACTGGTGTGAAGAACTGGTCACATATTGTGTAAATTTCTTCTATCGGATAGTTTTTGAAGAGTCCTCTGAACATTCTGAACATCTTATATGCTGACTTTATTAAATCATACATCACGGATGGATTTACCTGGAAATTCAGTTTTAGATTAAATGAATGAAACAGAGAGAAAACTGGAATAGCATTAAATGTGGATGCTGGAGGCTTAGGAGATAAATGAATGAGGTTTATCAACTGATGTTTCATATGGATACCCATTTCTTTTTTAGTTTTTAAACTTTTAAATGCATCATAGACGTGACAAGCAAGCGCGTGCGCTGTACGCCAACGACACAAATATGTGACAAAAAATGCGATGCACTATAACACGAAATAAACAATTAAACCATTAATTTTGTGTGTTTTTATTTGTATACCTTAAATATTTAAGCTCTTGTCACAAAACAAGAGCTTAAATACACACAGAACAACTCTGTAATAATATTGTTTATTGATAATGTTTTGGTATCCCTATTCTTTTTGTAGATATTTTTTTTGTACTTGTGGCTTGGCGTGGCGGGAACACACATGTGTTTATGCTCTGGCGTTCAAAAGATTAAGACAATAAAGTAACTACTACTTACAACATCACCTCCTTGACTTTCTCCAATAGCTGACAATGCTTTTGTTGTGTAAGGTATTCTGACAACCTGAAAAGTTAAGGTTTCATGTGACTACTAGAACCATGGATAATATTAATCTCATAATTGCCAGAGGATGAAATCCATATGAAGAGCAAAATGATCTGGCAGTGCTATAGGATTTTTTCTATAGTTAATTTGAGCTTACAAATAGTTCAGAAAAATTTCCAGTTACATAGCACTGTATTCTATTTTCAAAAAGAAGATACTCAGACATTTATCTTAATAGAAGTAAGAATTATTTCAGTCATATTACCAATACCATCCAATATCCTTTTTCTGGTTGATAGAAAATATATCTTTTTGTCTGTGTTTGTAAAGCTTCACATGGCTCTGATGAGAATGTTCTGGAAAAGAAGAAAATAAAGGGTTGTAGGGTTGTTCTACACATTACACACATTAAAAAACAGTTCGTTTGTAATCGGTGTTTATTGTTTCTATTTTAAATCTGCATGTAAAATAAACACGGGTCTTTTAGGGCCTTTAATTGGTTTTGCTGGAGTTAAATATGCCTTAGACTTAGATGTGGTACATAATAGTAAGAATTCAAAGAAAACAACTTACGACATGAATTTGACAACAGCTTCACATAAACCAACTTGCATTTTCTGTGCATCAGCACTTGTTTGACTAGGGTGGTAGAATAATATCCTTTGTAGTTCCTGGAAAGGTAAGAATATATTGATATTTATAAAAATGGAACCCTCCATTATTATATATTATTAATACAAGATTGACAACAAAAAAACAGGGTGACAACAAACTTGTGGTAACAAACTGAAGATGGGTTTTTAAATATAGATAAATCTTGTTTAAAAAAGAAAACACAACCAGTAATATGAAGACTGGTTCAAACACATAAGTAAATAGTTATGATTATTATTTACTAAATCAAATGGTATTATAGTTTGAGTTTTCTATGAAAAATTACAAGGGGGAATGAAGTATGGAATACTTACATCGCCTTCCCTGGGACCAAAACTTGAGTTGAAGATAAAGAAAGAATTAATTTTGGCCTTTACATCAATCATTGTATAGAATGTAGATGTCTTCAAAGAATTTATCATTTAATTTTGTATTATTTCGAAAAATGAAAAATAAATATTAAGTTTTGACCACAAATTGTCAAAGTCAAATCTGTCAATGTCGTGACAGAATTGTCAAACAGATGGCCACAGACTATTAGCAACGTTGCGTTTCGGTTTTCTTTGACACAATTTTAATTCTGCTTGTACAATGAAGCTTCATTTCTATTTCCTATTCGTTTTTCATCATCAACATTCTTCTGCCCTTATCACAATTAATTTGGGGTCGGCGCAACATGTTATTTTTGTCGCCAATAATCTATCCCGCATGACGAGAACCTCCTGAAAGCTGAGAAAGAGAAACAAATAAAATATCTCGACTTGGCACACGAGGTCGTCGGCATGTGGAGTGTGAACTGGGCTATCATTGTGCCGATCGTCTTTACGGCCAATGGCCTGATGGCTAAAAGCCTCGACGAATATCTGTCGAGGCTCTCGCTTGGCGGTTGGATAAAGGGCCAGATTCAGAAGGCAGTACTCCTCGATGCGGCCCGCATTGTGAGGAGGTTCCTGTCTCTGGAGCCCTAACCACCGGTAGTTTGGACCTTGTTCCCGGCACCGGCGGACCACTATTAATTCGTTTATATGATTACAAAAAATATGTAAATATGACTCAGAATTAAAAATACTTTTTTTTTTGTGAAAAAGACGACTGTGTCTTGTATTTTTCATCTTTCTCTATGTTCTGTGATAACTAAAAAGCGTTACCATAGCAGCGATCCAATGTTCATTTTGTTTTAGTTTAAATTGTTTTCATTTCGAAGTACTTGCACTGAGGTTTTTATTGAATAATTAATACATTATCATTTAGGTTTGTTGCATTGATTTCAAGCTGCAATCATGTCTATTCGAAATCCAAGGCTACCGCTTGTACCAGGCTATGGTTCAAACCCAATGGTGAGTATGTAAAAAGGTTGTACGTTGTACCTCTAAACCCCTAGTGAACCGTTTGCATCGCTGTATATCTTGGGATTGTATTCTTATACAAATTGACAGAATTGTCAGAAGGGCTTACTCCCAAGCGTACTCTTAAAGTACTTAGCGACACTCCTCCATCCAGTCTTCTTTAATGGGACGTTCAATACTTAAGTTAATAAAAAACGAGCAATGTCCTTAGATGTTACAATATGCACCGAAGAGATAAGCAGTGTCTTATGTCACGGGTATTATTTTGAATACCGAACGTAGCGAGGGATATTAGGGTTCCCGAGCATAGCGAGGGGGCTCTGATCTAGAATCCTGAGAGCAGTGAGGACCAAAAGGCTCGAGAATGCAGTTACCAGTAAGGAAACATATTTACGACGCTTGAGGTTCTTCGCAGCAGCGCCAGCACAATACACTGACCGAGGAAGATGGAATGGCGAGATTTGTTTCTTGCGCCATTCCACGACGAGTTGAGTGACGACCCGCTGTCAGACAGAAAATAGCTATGAAAGGACTGTAGTTCATATAATTATGAATATAATATTAAACAGTGCTAGTAGTGACTTGCATGCGCTTGTTGTTGAATACGAACAAGGAACCAGCAGCGTTAGCATGGGGAAGAAATTTGGGAGAAGATATTCGTACTAATCAGGAGGTTCTCTGTGTAATCAGTCTAATCCCTTTACCTTGGATCTGTTTCTATAATATATTTTTTCCGTTTTAGATAGGGAAAACGAGCTTTGGAGTCCGGCCTTTATTCACGTCAGTCGACAAAATCAACATGTTGGTCGATAAGGCTGAGGAGGGCAACAGAGTGCCGTCGTTGTACTGTCGCAAACAAGCGCCTGATCTACCAACCTGGATCATGTATGACAAGAACGTAAGATCTTTTATAAGAACACGTTTGCCTGCACTAAGTTACCTAGCAATTCTCAAGTACATAACCACCTGTAAAATCGTGCACAAAAACTGGCATTAAGGATGTAATGTCGAACTTCGATGAGAAAGACTTGGGCATGCGTAATTCTTTGCCATCACGGAATGAGACTAGCGCACGAGCGTGGAGACGGGTAATGAAAGAAATGCCTTCATCCAACAGGCAGCTATGGGTGAAGTCGATAGCTATGGGTGAAGTTGGGATGTAAAAGATAATGCGGTGTCTAAAACTCCTTTACCTATCAATGACAAGGCGCCTCGTCACGATTTAGTATAGGTTTTCCATTGCAAGTTGTAACAGTTGACCCATCAGTTTTTGGTAGTCAGAACCTTTTAAGGGAGCAGATTGACTGCCGGTGAAGTTAACTTTTGGGTAGCTCGACATACATTGTTGACGCCCTAAAGCGTAACTTCCAACAGATTGTGTTTCCACTTCTCCTTTAACATACTAAATATTCTTTCGTATGATTAGATTCTACGCTTCAAAGCTTTTTTCCAACAAACGCTGCATGAATTCCGTTCTGCTTCTAACATATTGCGGAAGGTCGAGATCTTTTTCTATCTTGAAGATGGCACTATAAAAGTAATGGAGCCGAAGACGGAAAACAGTGGATTGACACAAGGTAACTATGACGTTTTGTATCTACTTTCATATTTTCGGACCAAAATACCTTGACTGTTGGAAAATAATTTGTAATTAAATAATTTTTACTACGGCTATTACTAATTATTCAGGAATAATGATCAGTCGTCAAAGAATTCGCCTACCGTTCAGCTACGATTTGTATTACGACGTACTGGATCTTAATATTGGGCGGGAAGTTACATTCTTTGGAAAAAACTTCATGGTAAATAAACTTCCTTCTAATAAATTGTTTTCATGTTTCATCTTCTAAATAATAACTATGGTTTCTCCTATCCTAGATTGTAAATTGTGACAACTTTACGAGAGTGTTTCTAAATCGCCTAGGCATCAATGTGCCGGATCCGATACCATATCCAGATGCGATCGAAGTAAGTAGCACCTACTTACCTACCTACAATGAAAGAAGACGTCTGCCTGTAATATTACAATGGATTCTAATGTTTCAGAGAACACCGGATCTCAGAAAGCCCCCAAAACATAGACCTTTCAAACAATTTTTGGAATTTGATAGACAAGTGTTGAGGTAGGTAAAGATTATTTTTAGTAATAGTTCCAAGGGAGTCAGGGGACAGTTACCGATAATTACTAAGAGTTTCTATGTCTAAAGACATTTGACAAAAAAACGATCTAGTCGTATCGTAATCCCGTTATTTTTTCTAACATTTATCGGTTTAGCCAAGTTTCATTCTTTGATGTTTATTTTAATTCGCTTCTGTTTTAGGTTTTATGGTTACTGGGATGATCGTGATTCAGAATTTGGTATATTACATCACCTGGAGATCCACTATTTTTTAGCAGACGATACCATTGAGATTAAAGAAACGTTAGGTGGTAATTCGGGCAGGGAGGCCGGACCGATGTTTCTAAAGAGAATGCGTCTTCCTCGCGTAAGTCACAGGTTTTTGGGGAAGGGTATAACCAAAAAAAAGCCGGCTGGGCCACACAAGGTGCTGTGGCGCAGTTTGGATTAGGCCTATATCCAGCCGTGGTCTGCGATAGGCTGAGTTGATTAAATATACTTATCCTTCTGGTCTGATACGCCAAAAAGATCGCATTCCTTTTCTGCGAGTATGAGTATACTTTAGATTTGAAGACACGGTTGGCGCAGTGGCTGAGTGATTGGCTGCTGCACTGCGTGTCGTGGGTTCGAATTCCGCACGGAAAATATATGTATTTGTATGACCTACAGGGAGCTGTTAGTGCATGTGAGTTTAAATGTTCGCAAACGAACCTACGATACAGGAGAAATACCTAGTGTGGGCCAAGTTTTAAAAATATACCGTTTGCAGATTTTTGATCTTTGCTATCCGTGTCGCACAAAACACTAGGAGCCAAAAAGCGTTAATTTAGTTTAAGTAGTTACTTGAGGTGCTTATTCTCTAGTTTATTTAACGACGTTCTAGAAAATACCACCCAGAATCGAAATGACTGGCGGGCCTCCGATACCTTCCTACAGCCCCGCGGATCTGAGCATTGGAGCCATACTCAACGTGTTTGGACGCAATGTGGTTCTGACTGACTGCGATCCAAATACTAAGGAGTATTACCGTGTCACGTATGGATTTGGTAAGTTTGCTAAGAGAAAATTAAAGAAACTTAAACAAGAAAGAAGGTCTTTGACGGCAATTTAATAAATATTATTTCTGTCTTTTCGTGAAATTCTTAGAAACAGAAATAACATAGCGATCAAGCAACAAGGGTTCGATTCCGTGGTCGGGCAAAGTATTATTGGGTTTTTTCATCAGGAATTTCTCAGTGGCAACCACGGAGTCTGGGTTTGCACCCGGTTAACGGGACATGGGACTTAAAACATAACTTGCGAAATGTGGGTTTACTATTAGCTACACTTCTGCCTAAGGATTATAGGCGTGATTGTACGTATGTTCATATGTATATTGAGTATATATATATATTTAGATACGTTCACGACATTGGCCCCACCTCACGACGACAGCAAGGAATGCCTCAGCTCCGAGATGGCTGACCGCGAGTTGCCCCCCTGGAACGGATACGGTAGCTATGAAGACTCGGCTGAAAACTGCCGCACCGTTGAACCTAAAGCTCCACATAGAGACTTTATCAAGTTCTTAAATAAGGACAGGTAAGGAACTTATTTAGTCCGTAAATGAAAATATCCGTCCGCTTTCGCATCTGTCGTTGTTAGACGTCACGGTCGATGGATAGCTCTTTCAGGGGCACTTTCATGTAAGTTACAATATACGTGTTTTTATGTTTTTTCTAGTTGTATTTAGGCTAAACAATACTGAAAACATGGTTCAAAAAATATCTGAGTGAATGCTTTTGAGGAATCACATGGTTAGCTACGTTAACCACCGCCGCTGTATAACAAAACAACACTATGAAAAATCTTAAAATGTTTAATCATGAATACAGGCTAAAAAAACATATTAAAACACTTAGGACCAAGATTTTATTTCACTTCTTATGGAAATCTTCGAAGCAAGACTTTCCTTTACGCAAACATAGTGGAACATTGCAAGGTTTTCATTTCCAAACCGTACGTACTGAAGTATTACTGGTACTGCATTTGGCGCATCTTGATGTGCTTCGGTCCGGCTGATGGCGATTGCTTTCAAGGCGGATCTCGTCGGCCACTGTTGGCTTATGCCGTTTTATTATGGCCGGACCTGGAGAAAGCGCTCCTGAACTGCATGGACTGTCCACTGAGCGATGCCTGCGCTAATTGACAAACGCTGGAGCTAAGAGACCTTGGTAGACTGAACGACGAAAATCCTTCAATGTCAGAGTTTCTAGATCTGGTCGTAAAGTGGATTGTAATTCTTTGTACACCAAGAAAGAATTGACAACAGAACAGTCGAGAAAATGGAAAAAAATCAGGTGCCACCATTTGTGTCACTTTCGGTCAATATCATAGCAGCTTTTGAATTGGTCGAACTTATGCACACAAAGGTTGGTTACGTAAAGTTTGGTTTGAAAGCTTATAATTTCTTGCAAATCGACTGACCAAAACATGCGAAATAGTGCAAGAGGCGTAATACTTTCCAACTCAAGTGTATGTGCTGGTACACCCACATCTTCAGTAAACTCACCTGGTGGGGAAAGTGAGTAGTACTTCTTCCACTTTGGCGCTCTTGTTTGAAAACTGCTGGAGCTGCTCTCTTCCGCTACAGGAGTGGCAACCTCCGGAGGCAGAGTAGAACGGAAACTGGACAAGGGTTCATTATCTTCTTCATCAAAACTGTAAGTGTGCAGACGTTCCCCTACGACATCACCCAATAGCATGGTAGGTAGTTGTGCATCATGAGTTTCCTGGTCCGATTCCGCACTGCAGCAACTGTCGTCATCGGAGGGTATCTCCTCCAGACAGTTTTCAATATCCCCGTCAGCTAACACACGAACCATTCTGTAAGATATATAAAAAAACAATGTCACATCTATACGAACAAATAAAATATTCTATCTGCGCGCTGGTTAGCTACTCTAACCACTGAATTATGAGTATTATAATTACATTAGAAAGCAAAATTACACACATTGTTTATCAAATACATGCTAAAAATGTCTAAATACTTCTAATAAAACAATCATAGTCAAAAAAATAATAGACTCACCTTATTTTTGAAAGTTTTTTCCGAGCACGTTACAAAACCACTGTCAACGAATTTTGTTCATACGAACACTACAAACACAAACGATTATCGGCGCCACTTACTGCCAAAACTAAATAGAGCATAAGGTGTATTTCTATGATAGTTCAAGAAATAATCGCTAAATGGAAAAAAATACGAAATATGTGGTTAGCGTAGCTAACCACTGACCCTGAAAGAGATAGAGCGACGTATGAACGTACATACGTTCGACGAACTTCTGCACCAAATTCGAACGTTACCTGTTAGGGGAAGAAACAAGTAAGGTAAGCTATTAGGTACAATTACATGAGAAAACTGGTTCTAAATAATTTAACTTTCCGCAGAGTTGGGTTTGATTCGCACGTGCTCCGTTTTTCGGCTCGGCTGATTAGTGACAACCCCGACGATCGTCGGCGTTATTTCATCGTCAAATATTTCTTATGCGATGATACAATTGGTGTTTTTGAACTCGGCGAGCGTAATTCTGGTTATCTGGTAAGAAATTGTTATGATAAACATTTCTGCCTAATTCGCATTAAGGATGGAAGCGCCAGGGTATAACTATTTCATGATAAAGTCATTCAATGGGGTTGTATGAACTTTGAGGGTTGTATTGATGATTTCAATGATTATAATTCTGTAACTAAATACCTATTACAGCCGCGAATCATATTTTGTTCAATGTACAGCCTGACAATGACCGGCAAATTACAAAAAAACGTTCCAAAATAATTTGAATTTCGCGGGCTAACCTGGCGCTACCACCTTAAGTGTTGGTTAACGAAGCTAGGCGACCACTGAAGCACAGAACTGGCGAAAAGTCACATAAATTTGTTTTCTCCGAGCGCGGCCTTCGTGGCTTCTACGGCGCTAGAACACTGTAATAATGACCAGCCATAATTTTAGCCAATTAAATAGCAATTCCTGCGTTGTTATGACACATTTTTCATCAGTTGTTTGTGTATCATGCAGTCATAGACGTTTTCAACAGGGTGGCACATTCTTCAGGCGCGATAAGATGTATCTACCAGACGTCAATTTCTTTGTGCCTAAAGAACCTCCGGCATATACTGATAAAGACATGTGGATTGGAAATGAGCTGGTCGTCAATAAGCACCGGTTTCGTCTTATCGGTGCTGATGAGTATGCTTTACGATACATGGAGCTGAATGCTGAACAGGTGAGTCTTGATATCTTTTATGGGAGATAATTGTTAGTAAAATAAACTTTTTTGTTTATTCGTTTGCCGTTTTCAGCCGTGGAGCCTTTGATATGTCTCGTACCTAACAGCGTAAAACGAATATAAATTTATTTCTTTTTACTTTTTTGTCTATGCCATAGTTTAAGCAATAAGAATCTTTCCTGTAATCTAAATGCTTGTATCCACCAGTACCCAATGGCGAACATAGCTTTGATAATGGACAAAATTCGTCGCATCCTGGCTATCCAAGAAAATGGCTATAAAAACTTTGTAGCGAAATATATGGAGGCTGTAATACCGGACAAGAGAGATCTTATGTCTGTTAGATGTTTCAAGTAAGAACAGCAATATAATACTCAACAGTTTGTCTTAATCTGTTTAACTGAACTGCCTTCTTCGTGCTGGTTGAGCTCTTTGTGGAGGAGCTCGTCCGGGGAAGTATTACCACCTAATTTATTCCTGCCGCCAGGCAATGTTCCTGAGTTTCCGTTTGAAGGGTATGGCTAGCTTTGTCTCTGGAATGGCGACGCATCCGTGATATGTCCATAGGCGGACTAACATAAGGTGGGTTGTCGGCTTATTTTCCAGGCAAGTAAATAATTTTAGGTCCCCTAAGTTTGTTTGATATTCCCCGATTTCGCACAAACGGGACAACAGTTTTGGATGTAATGTTGCTCACAGACACCCGATTAATTGCATGAAAATAATCAAGTGTTAGTGGATTCCTCAATGAGCAGCAATTAATCATTACAGACAGGCGTTGAAAGAAATAATGTGCGAGAAGATGACTGAGCATGAGTTTGTGACTCTGATAAGATTCTTTCGAGGTGATCCTGGGAAGGAACGCTCACCACGCAGGGAAATGGTCAGGTACGTTCTAGTAACATAACATCACGCCTGCAATTTCCAAAGCGTTAGGCAGAGGTGTACCTAGTACACCCGCATTTTGTCAGCTATATTTGAGTCCCATGTAATAGGCGCGAAAATACAGATTCCGGGTTGCCACTGAAAAATTGCAATAAAATGTAATTGGATTTTCCATCATGAATTTGAATCCAGACAACGCATGTGATCTCTAGACCTAGATAGTAGTATGATCTAATAATACATTTCTGTGTCAACGAAGCATTTAGTTTAATAATTAATTATGGTTGGTGAACAGGTCCCTAGTTTTCTCGCAGCTGACGCGTGGTTTGTGGGATGACCGGGAGCGTCTTCGCGAGGGTCTGATGCACGCAGACGCCATGGGCTCAGGCCTGGTGTCCGTAGAGCGCATGCGTCAACTACTGAGAGCACACCGCCTGCCGATCAACGTCGATCTCTTGGACTGCATGCTGCAAGTGTGAGTGATGTACTGCATACTAGTGATGAATTGAAATGTTTCTGAAATTCTTGATGAGTAGCTAGCTCCTCATTCGAGTATTTGCAATTCTTTAAATTGAGCCGTATCTGTTATGTTGCCACATTTTTGCAAAAAAAAAAAACATCTAGGTATGCAAATAAATAAAATTAAAGTGTCAAAACAACAGCTTTTTACTGAATGCATAAGAAAGTATAAACTTACGGTACTTATGACTTATAACTATAGTATTTTTGTTAATTTTTGTCCGTCTGTTTGTTCCGGTTAATCTCCAAAACGGCTGGTAATCGGTCCAGCCGTTTTGAGGAGACGGGACTTTAACTAATGCTACTTTTATTTAAGAAAAAAGATTAGGGTTCCCTGTAAAAAATTAAATCCATGAAATTTTGGATTCAAATAGGGGGATATAATATTTTATAAAAATTTCACTCGAACGAATGTGGCGGGCACCAGCAAGTCCAAATGTGATATTTTTTGTCAGTAGGTACCTACCTACAGACTGATTGCCTTTAGATTTTTATTCAATCAACTTAGTTCAAGTAATCTTCTAATATATATCTTAGGTTGCGCTCATTAAATTTAAATTTTCGTGACAGGTTGCTCAAAGACGAGAACTGCAACATCCATTACGAAGACTTGATGGCGTTCCTAGACTTCAAGACTCGGCCGGTAGTTAACCTCACTGAGGCAGACTATGATAAAGTCGTGCGTCATGCGCCTCCTCTCAAGGACACAGAGGTAAGGTTTTAGCACAGGTTTTTTTTTACTAGCCCATACTGACCCACTGCTGGGCAAAAACATTCCCTAAGTCTTTCCAAACGCTCTTGACCCGCGACTCCCGCGCCACTTCGGATCAAACCTCGCGCTATACGTTCAGGTCGTCACGCCACCTCTTTCTGGGCCGGTCCTCGGCGGTTGCTCACTTCAGACTTCCTTGTCGATAGCTTTTTGCAAAATCGTCGTTTGGCACGACACCCTTTATACCCCAGATCCCAGATGAAAGGGTAGGTTCTAGAACGTAGTCCCAAACTACCGTTACAAGGTTTTACTATTGATTTTAGTTGCTCGTCTCGGCTATTTTAATCAATTTCTCAAGAGCGGAGAAGGAACAAACTAGGAATAATTAAAAAACTAAAAAACCCAACTGCGGTAAAAAAACTTAAGTTAAAAAAAACACTGAAAAGCACATTTTAAATTTAAAAAAGTTGGAAGCAGGCGGGAGCCATTCCATTTTTATATTTTCAAACTCAAACGGGTCGCGCTTGCTTCCAACTTTTTCGATAATTAGATAAACAAGTTTTTACCGCCTTCACCACGTGGAGGTACTCCCAGCCTATGTTGTGTTCTGATCCAAAATTTATACCGGTCACTTTCACAATTAATACGAATCTAACTACACCTTTGAAGCTAAAATCCGTTGAGCCGTTCAGGCTGCAGAGCATGCCAAACATTTGAATTCGGCGCCATTAATCCGCCATTTGGTTTTTTATTTTAATATACCCAGTGTCAATCTCACAGTAAATACGAATCTAACGACACCTCTCAAGCTAAAATCCATCGTCTGCAGAGCGTGCCAAACAATTATACATATGTACATACTCTCGAAAAACATAACCCTCCTTCTGGCGCAGTCGGGTAAAAATTCAAAGTAGTGAGGAATTGACGATTAGGACAATATTACTGAGCTGTTTGTTATATTATTTATTTGTATATGTACTATTAAATGAGCATTATTTGTAATAACGGTCTTGAAAACGGCTCTAACGATTTCGATGAAAGATGCAATATCGCGGTTTACGGGGGCGAAAAATCGATCTAGCTAGGTCTCTAGGTCGCCTAGGTACTAGTTCATTAAGATGGACCATTTTAGTCGTCCTTAAAGGGTAATTGTCACACTGAACTTATTACAATGAAGATTCGCAGGACGATATACCTGTGATCTTTCGTTGTGCGCCCTCTCACAGACACAGAGAGGGCCCTGGGGGTTTACTCTCTAAGTCCGTCAACGAAGATACGGGCCCGTACGAAAGTAGATCGAAACTTCAAAATGAACCCTACGCCCTGTTATTTTCGGATTCATGAGTTTTGAAAATACATGGGGAGTACAACTGACCAATCGTGTTGTCATTAGTTTTTAGTTCGGGTCCCTCACTAATTGTATGTCCGTAACTGTACGGAGTAGGAAACGCCCGTAACTTCGGCCGAAACTACGGGTTTCGTGCTTAGAGAGTAGACCTCCTGGGACCCATCAGTGGGATCGTGATAGGCCGATTATGCTTATTTATGCTTTCGCTTTTCCGTCCTCTACGGGGTGGAGGGGACACCGACTCGAAAACGAAAACCACATACTCATTACATACTAATTCTTTGACATTTTACAGTGTAAGTTGTGGAGTGAGAAAGAGTTGGAGATTCAAGTCGGATTCGTGAACTGGAACGCGTTCCTGTGTCAGCTGAACCTCGAACACCTCGTCAAGGAACAGACTAGGTAGGCGATTTCATTTGGAAGCCTCGAAGTTAGTAAAATTTACCTAAAATCGGGATATATTGATGTCACTATACCTACAGGGTGGAAGAGACGCCGACGCTTAAATGGTTACCACGTATTCAGAATATCATTCTGAACCCCCTCATAAAGAAAAATGTTCGTCAGTTATTAAAAAATAACAGCTGTTTTCTGCAAAACTGCAATATCTACACGGTCAAAATGTATGGAATGGAACAGCCGATTAAAAAAATATACCGATGAAAAGTTTCTATGTGGGGGGGGGGGGGGGTGCAGAATAATGTACTGTATACGTAGTAACCGTTATTGCGTCGTCAGTGTCCCATCGACCTTTTATAAGTAGTACACACGGCGACACATTAACCTATACATAACCAGTATAATCTGATCTCGCTTTGTATAAGCTTCCCTTACAATAAGATATCAGCGTATACTGGTGTTGCATAGCTTGATTGGTCTTCGTGCATACTCTTCTCCAACGGGATAGGCAGAAGTAGCAATATAAAGTAGCTAGCAAAAGTCCTCAGACGTGACGGGTCACTGACGTCAAGAAAAAACATCAAATATTTTTTGTTTTTATCTTGATAAAATATTCGATATTCATCACGTCTGTAAAGTTTTAGTAGGAAATTTAAATTGAACTTGTATATTTTTATTTTCCTAAATACATGCTGATTAGATAATTATTTTTAACGTTCCTAACTTTACAAAAAATTAAAACTACGTTTTAAAGTCTGCTTCCTTGCAAGTGGTCAGCTGGTCTAAGACCATTATCCAAGGTTTAATAATTGAGAGGTACAAAATACAAGTGTTTTAAAATAGAGTAACTTCAGTTATTTAAATATTAAAGTACATTCTTAGATGGTGCTTTCGTGGAACTTTTGAAACTTAGGATCGCTAGAAACATTTTATAACTCTTGCTACTAAAGTATGTAATGTAGAATCTTTGCCAAAATACACACAATACATATTATAATTATGTAAGCAGAGGTTCATATAAGAAACCTGCTTTATATTTTTATAGGACTTTTACGATTCAGCATCTAATCTATTTTTCATGGCATCAGAAACGGCCGCATGATCTATACCTACCTATTGTTGTAGAAAGAATAAAAAAAAATCTTAAGCTAAAAAGATTCCTGTTTTTTTTTTTAACTTCGGAAAATATAGTAAACTAAGTATTTTCCTAATTTCAGCAATTCTGTAACTTTGGCTAATGAGATTTGTGTGCATGTATGAATAAATATTGTATTTTGTGATTTCATCCAGCTGTTTTATTTTCTCCTAGATAATTATAAACAGAGTTCTTTCTCGCAATGAAATCGTGAAACAATAATGCAATGGGAATTTATGAAAGGGTGGAGATGTAGGTATGTTATATAAATCTTATATCACAAATAAATACACAGCGTCCATGTTTCGAATTTGTATAATTATTTTTTCGATCACAATAAATACGATTTAAACCATTCACTCTGTATTCTCACTATAGTTACAATTAAAATACATATCATGGGTACAATACACATTCACTGTTGCAAACACATCTTCACAACATTGAACTCGTGACGTGATGTAAGTAGTTAGGACTAAAGTGACATAGAAATTATTGTGATTGTTATTACAAATGGCTACACACCACATTCATTCATCCAACTAGAATTGAAAATAAGAAATAAATAACTTAAAACTAAACGTACACCTAAATGACTTCGTTCTGGTAATAGAATACCGAATTATTTTAATGGATTCGATGTCATTTATTTTAATTGATATGTCCCTATTAACCTCAACATTCATGTCTGTTCTATTAATTGTCGACTTTTTTTGTAATTTGAATTCAATGTCATGTCAAGTACCTAATTCTAGATTCGACTTTCCGGGAATTTATTTGATTTTGTTTCATATTTTATCTTCTTCCTTACAAATGTTACTTATTACACACTTCTTGTCTTTTGTTTCATTACATGGCACAAAGCATTCACTTGTGTCGATGCAGTCGTACATTTACTTCACTCATATCTTACAAGGGGTACACAACATTATCTCCTAGGCATTTAATTTATGACACTGGACGGATTCGTTATACATAATTTAGATACCTACCTACCTAACTATAATTTACATATTTACAATTTTCTTTTATTTAAAACAGTATAGTCAATTGGCTTCAAAGTTGTTGGTTTCCTTTAAAAATATGAAACATGAAGTTTTAAATAAGGTATTTAGTTTATTAGCTTGGAGACTTTTCACGAGACGTTTCATATTTTCATAGTAGCCAATAACCAACCCTTAGGTACAATAAGCATGGTACTTTACTTATTTGATCGTATTTGCAGTTTCTACATTATGAATTTCCTACGTCTATATCACTAAAAAGTTTGTTTCAACTCGTGGGCTCGTCTATTCACCGTGTATGAAGGTCCTTAGAGATCAGTAACTTTAGATGACGTACCGCCAACAACAACTATTTTTATTGAGTGTAATTAAATTATGCTACTATTACACTAATCACCACATGTCCTTCACTCGCTCTGCCGCTGGTATTTGGGGTCGGTACCTGGAAAATGGAAACACATGCATTTAATAATATCCATATTGTGCATGTTTTTTTTTGTGGCGGTTAATATACTGAAATAACTATGTAGGGCGAATGAAATAAGCTGGCGAATCACCGTAGAAGTATTGGATTTATATATATAAACATGATAAAAGAAACAGAACGGGTTTTTTTACTGAGTAATTAACCATACCTGTTGCCAGCGCCAGCCCAAAAAAGTCAATAAATCTTGTACGATACCTATCAAGTCCACGGAGTCTCTCTAGCTAATTTACTTTCACTTTAATTAAGTATCTGTTTTGGATCATTTCCATTAATTATGAAAATAAGTTTTCTTAGCGGAAACATCAAACATATTCTGACTATGATAGCTTTTGTCAAATTTTAAATAATTGTAATCCTACGGCGACACCTCTGGATATGCATCAATACTCACTTTACAAAATAATGTCAGCAAGCAGCACTTATTTAACATAGCGACAAGACTGAGAAGTACTCGTAATGTACCTATGCGCAGGGATGGAGGGCGGCGACGCCGGCAGCGCCCCCGTGGCTAGTGGCGACATCTTGATACCGGAACTGTTACCGTTTATGCTTGAGCCCAGGCTTGACGCTGAGTCCGCTCTGAAACATTACATATTTTGTTATTGTACTGAAACTTAAAATAATAATACAAATACGAGTATGTATATAGAGAAAAGAAGAAAAACATTAAAGGGCGTCAAAAAACTCGTCCACATCGCTGTCAACAGGAATAGTGCCCAGAAGGCTGGCAGCGTCTTTGTTATTTGAAAGCAATATTTCTTATTTTCACAGCTAAGCTGGGTTTCCTTTCAAATTCCTACAGTCATTTTGTACAACTAAAGAGCCCCTATGGACATGTTCCTTATATTGAACGTCCTTAAAAAAGTAATGACTATAAAACATAGTATATGGCTCGTCGTATGTCCCTGAAGCATTAACGTTATTAATTGATTGAAAAGTTTTGAGCATCTTAGTAAACAATTTTTTTTTAAATTAAAGTATATATTCAGCTGAATCTCCTCATTTGTAAGTTCTCTCATTTACCTGTCAATCTGTCTCCTGAAGAGCGGGTATCTCCACGGTGAGTTGGGTTTCCTCTGCTCGTGCTGGTAAGCGGGGTTGTCCCGACCCCTCTCACTAACCACTGTCATTGAGACCTGCCCGTCTGTCTCCCGGGTCTTAGATGACAGTCTTCTGCAATGTTCAGAAGCGCTACGTATTAGGGACAGAAAAATTGTTTTTTTTTTATGCAGGTAGCGGTGTATTGTGGTCTACCTACATCTATGTGTTAGATTTGATGAAGGTTCATTCAAAAACAGGCCGAATTATATTCTCTGGGCACTGTAAAAGAAATGGTTTACGTCTGAGGTTTCCAGAAGGAAAAGGCCAATTATATTCTATCTTTATGTCTCGGTACACATACCCTAGGACCTTACGTTCAGGGGCTGTGACACGTGTGCGTCGCGACCATGATCAGCGAAGCGGATAATTGGCTGAAGGTTCCGGTAAGGTGAGGCTTGTATTTTAAAGTTCATTCAAGCATCCTATACCTTTTAATTGCTTTGCGATTAAACTTACACCGCCACCGTAAGTGACAGTGTAAGTGGACGGTGTACAAACGGTGTAACGTACATAGTTTTAATATGTATTTTTGATGCAATAAGTTAGTTGTAGGCTCGCGTATTTGCACTTTGATCGCGACCTACATTTGGGAGTGCATTGACATGCGGCGGAGCATAGGTGATGCATTTTTGTACATAATTTAATTAGTGTTCAATTAGACGTGGTTTGAGTCGGACAACTTGCATTTTTATTTAGATTCATACTCGTTGAGCATTCATTGACATTTATTGCATTTTCTGCGTACTTACATTTTCAAAATCAAAAAAAAAATCAAAGCATTTATTTGAAGTAGGCGAATTACAGGCATTTTTGAATTGTCGAAACAAGGACAGCAATAAAAAAAAATTACAATTTTACATTTGCAATTGACAGACCTTAATGTTTGGTTAACACACCTAACAGTAAGTTTAGTTCTAAACTGTGAAAGCTGCCTTCTGGTTATTGACTGATCTCATACACTTACTTCACTTTCTAGTTAACCTAGCTTTGTCAATGCCGTGAAACTCTGTTATTGGCTTAAGAGATAATTGTCATCATTTCGTGTCCATGTTCAGTGTATGTAGACTTTAAGATGCTAGTTACTTTGTCGGAACTGTATTGTGCTGTTCATGGATAGTGGGGTGAAATTTCACTTAAATGTCATATTAATAATAAGCTGTTGAGTTTCCAATAAATAAATAAAATTAATTCGACACAAAACAGCTTACTTAGTATATTCTATTCTATTCTACTTAATCCATAGCCTGCGTACTTATTTTGACTTATTTGATCGGCATGACAAAAACTGCTCTGACCATAACCCACCTTAGTATCCTAGTAGGTAACGAAGCTTGTATCTGCGGCCTGGCACGCTGACGGCTGTCGACGATGAGCACGTGTCTGTCGTACGGCGTGTCGTAGTCCACCTCCAGCACGGTGGAGAACTTGTGAGGCCACACCAGGTCCAGGATTGCGATTATTAGACCCACTGTTAAGCATACACAGCCTGGAACGTAATAAAAACTTATTAGATAATTAATAACCATGTAAAAAGGGCGTGTGCCTGATGAATGCGGTATAACAGTGATAATTTGTTACAATTTTCATTTTATCACAGCATCATTAAGGTACTTATATGTAATATACTCGACCAGGCTAAAGGTACTGGGTTGGTACGGGTGGTACGGGGTTGTTTGGCCTTTAGATGATGATACATCATTGACGTGACTGCAACCTTATCTTTCCTCTTATTACTGAGGTTGATTTGCGATTCTCTGGACGTACTGGCTTTGAGAACGCATTTGCGAAATAACGATATAAGAAAATCTAATTTCGTAACAAGAAGCGACTACACCAGCGGCCAAAGCGCTTGATATTATCAGTACAGACAATACAGTATGTTTCGTACCGTTTCAATGAAACTATTTTCGTTATTAATGACACAACTTCACAAACCTTACCTGCTATCAACACAAGCCAGAAGCACCATCCTAGCGAGAAGAACAGCATGGCTCCGTCGAGGCGCACGACTAGAGGCGTGTGTGGCAGGGATGCCCAGTAGCCTCCCGCGGCAGCGCACAGTGTCACGCCGAGCGTGGCCATTGCGTACGCGCCGTATCGCGGCACCACCACCAGTAGCAGGTTCATCAGTAACCATAGAGCTAGCGCCGTCCTGGAACATCAATATGAACTGGTTAGAATCTGTTTTAATGACAGATGATTTATTGGTTTTTGGATACATCTCAGAGGAGACTGAATATTGACGATATTCTCTCATTCAATTATGTTAAAGTTTTAAAGGTTTAGGATGTAGAACAGAAACATAACATCACACCTGTATTTCTCAAAGGTAAAGCAGAGGTGAATAGTTACATCCAAAGGAGAATGGGCGCTTTTCCGCTTCGTCCTCAATGATGTATAAAGTTCTGCTATGCGTCTTTTCAAAGGATCATTTAACGATTAACTCCAAGGTAGCAGGGGTATTCATAATAAGTAGGCCAAGAGTGGGCAACATCTCCATACCATAGTAGCGTAGATGTGGTATATCCCGCGGCGCGGTATTTAGCTCCCCAGTCGAAGCCCTCATGCTGCACCGCGAAGTGTTCTGCGACGGACAGCAGAGGGAAGGGCAGGCCTCTAGCCAGGCCGTCCCGGTAGAACTCCTGGATGGCCCCAGCCTCCTCCCAGCGGAACTGCTCGTTGTAGTCCACGCCCGGGTCACCCACGCTCGTGTTGCCCCAGGACAGGGCTGGAATTAGGAAATTACACACACAATTTAAAAGTTCTTACAAGAGTGCTACTGTGTTGCTGGATCTTCTATCAGTGTTATTAGTTTCAAAATATTTTTATAAGTCACATATCAGTAGACTTAGATGAAATAGAGAATTTTGAAAAAGGCCCAGAAGCATGCTAAAGACTGCTTAATAAACGACTGCGTTATGAAATTGCTGTTAAAATGCAACTGCATTACTCACCGAATCCAGGTTTCGAATCCTGTTAAATTAGCCAGTGTTTTAGACGTCACAGATTTAATTTAAATTTTGCTTTTCTTTAATGTAATCTTCTACGAGCACATGCTACCAATCATACCGGTGAGCGTGACGTTGACATGTCCGAGGCCGACATGCACGGCCAGCCAGCAGTCCAGGCGCTCGGCGGAGAAGGCGCGGTAGGCGGCGCGGGACACGCGAGCCCCCGACACGTGCCACGACGAGCCATGCTTACAAACTGGAACCAACACCACAAAAACATTAGTAAAAACTTCCGAGGCTCGATGACAAAAGAACTAACAATAACAGTTTGTTGAATAGAAGGTATTTTTAGACGAAAAAGTGGCTCAACTTTGACCTAAAACGCGTAACTATACAGCGTGTATCAGGAATGTGTGGTCATATTTAAGAGTTTGGTGTAGACCATCAAATTGAACAACTTTCTCTATGGGAATAACATAAGGACTCGCGAAAAAATAATCAGCTGTCCTATAGATTACCCTTTAATATTATGACCACACATTCTGATACACGCTGTATAGAACCTATAAGTAAGAACTGCAATGAGAGGAAATGTTGAGGTTCGACTAAGTATCACAGTTGTTGCAGACAATCGAAACTTTCCAGCTAAACTTAATTCAGTCCTGTCCCAGTAATGGCATTTGTAAACTTTGCATACAACACGGTTTTGCCTTGTACCGTTATTAAAATTATCGCAACCGGAATATCAGTACTTGCATTGAATTTATAATGAATCGGTGTCGAACTGTCGGTATGAGTAGGCGTAATCTGGAACTGTGAATTTAGCATTTTATCAACTGGGTATCGGTAAAATGGGTTGATTATGGATTCGGGGTGAATCGGAACAAAACTTTGAAAAGTATTTCACATTAATTTAATGTTATTAAAAAAAATAACTCTATTTCTTATTAAACTACCGACCCTGCTTCCCACGGAGCCAACAATCGCGTCCAAAACTATCCTATCTTTCAAGCTGGAACCAAACATCATTTACAAAATTTTATTGAAATCGGTTGGGTGGTTTCGGAGATTATAGCGTGTACCTACAAACAAAGTGACATATGATTTTTATATGTTAAGATTAAAACAAAAAAAAATCAATACCTTTTTATTTAAAAATTATTAATATTCAACGTTGAAATCCCGTTTAAAGTTTTGTCTTTCTCATCCCTTTTCACCCCTTTGTACTTCAATTGTGTCGACATGGTAACAGGAGATGAAGACGTGTACGCACGAGGTGCGCAGACAAATTGCGTTTGATACACGAAAATCGCGGTCAATGGCAAAAGGCAAGTTGATTTCACCATTCGACCGGCCACCCGAAACAATGGCAGATTCATTACGAAAATACTAAATCTTTACTAAACAGATATCTTGATTATGGAGAGGTCGTACAATATTGTCAAAACAAATTGTTTTTTTTTTGGTTCTTCTTCAGACGTATTTTCTAACTCTTAAAGACGACATTGTTCTTAATCTTTACCTTGGTATATTTTTTTACTCATCAAGTCATCATTAACCTTTTCTCAGTGGACTCGTTATGACCGACTTCCAGTTCAAGTAGACACGGGTTTTCCTTACGAAATCCTACGGTTCATCTTGGTATTATGATAATACTCATCATCATCAACTACCTCACCCTCCCCAAAGTGTGTCTTTTTAAAATACGTATTGTACAGTTCACTTTGTCAAATGCTATTTGCACTGTTTCACGCACGTCAAGCATGATTTAGAAATAAGCATCCCAATCATCGTGTCAATTATTGTAAAGTATCTATCAACAATTATTTTCGTCATCTATAGTAGGTCTCTGTAAATCGTACGATAATTTATTTCCTCACCATTTCGTAGACATTTACGAAACACCACTATTAGTTTTATCTCAGTAAATAAAACTTTACTGAATTTAATAAATAATCTTGCATCTAGTTGTTTTTAAGCAACGTACTTGCATTTTAATTAAGTGTCCATTAGAATTTTCATGGCAAATGAGAGTAATTAAGTCGTTAAAATCGTTGCCAAGGCTGTTACGTGCTGCAATGATTGGCGCTTTAAATGTACTGTTAAAATTGTGGAGTTGTACTGTAAAAACTGTGCGGTAACGTGTCACTAATTAGGAACAAAGAAAGTGGAAAGTTGTATATTCCATAATGCTTACCTAAAATGACGGTGCCGACGAAGAGGCTAAGTGTGACTATCGTGAACGTTGAGAATCTCTGTAACAAACAATGGATAGGTCTTAATGTAGCTGTCATGAGTTATACCTAGTCATTATAGCGATAGCTGCAGACGTTTCGTAAATGACGCACTCCGTAGTACAATCGGGTAGTGATAATAATATGTTAGGTGGATTATTAAACAAAACAATGGCCGTTAGATTGTCAAGAATGTTCATAGATATAGTCAAGTTATGAGGATTTATTTACATATATCTTGTATAGGTGGGCTACTAAAGCGGACAGTGCGATGAAAGGTGTCATGGAATGTTTCCAAAGCAATCAAACCGTATAATAACACGTTTGACTGTCTACTTGAAAAGAAAATGGTTTTCAATTTAATTATTATTTAACAACTACCTATAAACACAGGTATTTACAATTATATTTGTGTTTATAGGTGGCTGCTGTATAAAATGATAATAATTAAAACCACCTTAATGATTATATCATGAACGTAGATACTTACTACGCAGCCGCTACAGTTATGTACTACTATTGAAACTATTAATGACAAACTTTAACAATCGCACCACGTATGTATTTATCTTGAACCTGTATCTAGAGGTAAGAAAAAACTACTTAAACCTATCAAATGTTAATCTTCAGGAAGGTGAAGGTTTGACATTTCTGGTGTTCAATTCATTCAGACAGTAGTCATAATTATCTAAACTGCAGAGGCCACACAACCTTACATACAAGACTGCACAGTGTACAGGACTATACTTAATGTTCATAAATGAAAGGTGCCTGTGAGAAGTTGATTCTTTGTCTGTCGAGTTTTTGTTGGTGCTCGACAATGTAGCCTTTAGGGCTTTTACTATAGTATTTTGTCGATGACAAGGGTAACAAATTGCCACTCATCTGTAAAAGCCCTTAGATTTAGGAGTTCAACAGTTTGAATAACATCTATCACGACCATTGTTGGAAAGAAACTATGATTCAAATAACACTGCTGTTATGGGAAGTAGTAGGTCCCCAGAGCCTTAAAAAGTAGCCTATAAAGAGTACAACCTCTTTCCTGATGCCGGGGAAGACAGCGAGGAAGGCGACGTAGAGCGTGAGCGCCGCGATGAGCAGCGCAAGCGCAGGCACGTCCGCCGCGACGGCCGTGCGGTTGTGGTACGCGTACAGGGTCGGCCCGCCTTCCTCGCGGAACGCATCGAACCACCCCTTCATCGCTCTCCCAGCCTGAAACAATGGAGGTAGAATCTTAGTACTGACTACTGAACTGCTTTGATGGGAAAATCGTCACTTTAATATTATAATGTCGATGTTTCCTATATGACTTCTAAAGTCCAGACATTGTCTTGGTCAGATAATGCAGTTTACCGTTTGAGATGAACGTTTGTGGTTTTGTTATGGTGAGCTTCCAGTAGACCTGTGCAGTTAGCGCACGCATGTGTAGCTCAACCCAGAACAAAATTTACTATACAAACTTTAAAAGATTTCCTTCGCACAAAGTTGGTTTTCGCCCCAAAGGCCCTTCAAATGTTCCTAAGTTATCAATTAGTGTTTACTCACAGATCACTCGGACAAGATTACATTAAATTGTATCAGAATACATAATATTAATTTTGTAACAATAACACAAAAGTGGCAGTCTTGATGGATTCTAACTGAAAACGTTGTTCCCACTGAATGAGTAGGTCTCCACACATATTATTATGAACCTCGTTACAGCGCTTTGCTAACACAAACGATGAGAAAGAAGGCAATTAGGTTTTAACTAAATTACACACATCATATTTATGATCCTTGCTTTCATAAAAATATAAAGCAGAGCACTGTAAGTATGTTACTAGTCATCATAAATATTAAAGTTGCTTAAACTGTTCCGGCTGAGTATTTTTTATGAACAAATTTTGATGAAACTTGGCGAATTAGGTTCAGAAATTTTGAAATATTCTTACTTCTTAGAAGTTATTTTGGTTAAATAATGTTGTTCAGTTATTTACCAGTTTAATTTTTCAAGATAAAATGGACTCTCAGTCCGTGTGACTAATTCAGCTATTCTTGAATAGACGTCTTATTATTGTTAAAATATTAAGATAATGATGTGTATCAGGCAAGAATGTGTACCTAATTATATAAATGTGGGTCACTTGACCTGAAAAACGTATCAAAAGGATATACTTATAGGTTTAACGGAACAGGTACTGAAGTAAATTGGAGAGCTTGTTTTAATTGCTGTATCTGTTTATCATATTAATTATAATTGAAGTTCTCATAAACATACCAATTTATAAATTGGTTACGCAAATACAAATGGAACTTATATATTAATTAAAATCAAACATAACCTACGAAGCGGTTTGTCGAATGGCATTAGTCGGCAATTTAGAGTTACATGCCATTTCCATACATACATACATACATACGATATTAGTATTCAGATTATAGACATTAGGCAAATTCTCGTGGTTATGGAAAGGATACCCAAATATGTAAATTATCTATGGATGCAACACAAAGACAAGTTGGTTAATTAAAGGTAAGTGCGAATTGCTAAGGCCAGAATCTATAAGCGTTACTCAAGACAAACTTTTGCTAAGCCTTGTCACTTTTGCTTTGCTGCCAAATTACAAAAAACAAGAAACATGTCTAGGTGCACGGCCCGAGTAACATTTGAAGATCTCGGCCTGAGTGTTAGACCTCCTAGCTACAGACTACTACCAACTGTTCTATGTTAATAAGACGAGTTTTCGTACTTGACACAAATATTCAGTGCAGCAGATTTATGTGCTGCCTGTGCTGGTGCTGTATATGTTTATACTAGCATTAAATTTTATACAAAAACGAGTTTTGGTTATATAAGTCCCTAATAAAATTATCATTATGGCTGTATAAGACTTTGACTGGGTAGACTTCATCACTTCCCATTTTAATGAAGGGACTTGTCGTAAGTTTTAACGAGATGGATGGTGCCCATCTGTGCAGTACAGGTGCCTACAGCTAATGATTAATAAACAGCACTATGTAGGTAGGTACAATCTGAGACTACTGATGAGTTTAACAGGTGTTGTGATTAAGGCCATGGATTTATAATGTAGCCAACTCGGTCCCTTTTTGGAAGGAATCATTAAAAGATAGATTACCACCACCATAATATGTAGTGTGAGTGTTATAGATCTATGCCTATGTCTGTAAGTGTAAGTAGCCTAATTCTATATAATGAATGGTTAGCTAATAAATAACGGTATTATACATCAATTCGTCTATTCAATTACACCTATCCCTACATGGCGACCCTGCCAGGATAAACCATAGGTTCCTAATTTAAAGCTAGCTACGATACAACATTAACAAAAGTTCTGAATGACATTAATGTTAAACAAAAAACCCTTTTATAATTCAGAAAACAATACAATGTCGCAAGCAGTATCGTATCTCGGCGCGGTGACGCGGCCGGCATGCGCAGGCGCAGGCGGCAGGAGTTGCGACACACTCCCGCGTCGCTTCGCCTTCGGGAAACGGATGTAGTTGCCTTACGCCTTATGGTGCACTCAGTTCAGCCACTAATTAAATAATAAACTGCTCGCGATACTCCGAGATTGTGTGCCTTGCGTAACAAACCCACGGAGTGTGAAATACGGAGCAAATCGCGTTTAGTGAAGGCTGCAAGGACTGCGATTGTGTGATTCGTATGCAGATAGCCGTTGCAGCAATGTATCTGCATTTTGTTAAACAGTTGCATCAAAGAGTTTGTGTTTGGATTTTTCCTTCTTGTCTACAGTTGCAAAAATAAAATGTACCCATGAACCACGCGGTGGGATTCTAGAACTAAGGGAGAACTCCGTACCTCGCATTAACAAGCAACAGTAGGTAAACACTGAAAACCATCGTTGACTACACTTATCTCGGTAAGAGCTCATTCACACGGCTTCCGTCATTGACGATCCGTTATAAAACACAATACGTCATGACGGATGGACGTTCACATCACATTGCATACGGAATCGTGTTTTATCACAATCCGGCAAAAAAAAAAACGAAGTGGTGTTCACATTCGTGATTTTTCGGGAACGAGCGCATCAGCGAATCCGTCACAAAAAATTCACGATTATTGTGTTTTGACGTACCTGATTTTTAAAAGACGATACGTGAATTAAGACTTGTCCGTAATTTTTCACGATTCCTGATGCGTGTGAACACGGGCAATTAAAAAGCATTGCCGCCTTGAAAAAAAATGACGGATCGTGAAAAAAGACCATACGTCAAAAAAAACGAACCGTCGTCGTGTGAACGGGCGGTAAGGCTGCACTTGGTTTCGATCGGTACTCCTACCCAAGCCGGGTGAATGACTTCTAGTAATATTATACCACTTGAGTCTTACTCGTCCTATAGAGGTCGACACGAAGCACACCTACATTCTTTTAACCTTTCTTATTTTAAGATACAAAATATTGTTCTAAAAATAGACATAAGCCAGCCATTGTACCTTAAAGGTCTTCAGAACCTTGAACTTAACGGCGTTGTCGGAAAATCTCATAAACTTAATTGATATTTGTTAAAATTAAATACAATCAAATGTTCAATCAATAACATAATATTGACCTCTATCAAGACAAAGTTCTTGACATAAATTAAGGCACGTGGAGCAGTTTGCCGGAAGTGTTGAGATGCCCGATGATAATAAACAAGCCGCCAGGTGGGTGCGCTACCGGAAGAAATGTCTCCGAAGTATTCCATCGAGGTTGGTTCACTTCTTATTATACAGAACAAATTTAACCTTCGTGGAGGAGAACTGGTTACGATTAAGGCCCTATTTGCCAACTTCTCTGCTACATACTTAAGCAATGTGAAATTATATTTGAGTATATAGAGGCCGTACTCGATGACAACGTATTTATTATAGTTTCAGTTGATTAATAGTCCATCTATACACATATTTACACATGAACAAACAGATATAAATATCTCAAGATTGAGACGTTATTTTGAACGGAAAATAAAGAAGTTCAAGTACGAATTAAACACGATACTATTTACTTCGTGCTCTGTGAGTACAATTTGACTGCTATGTGTTGTGTTTATTTCTTTTAGGACCACTCGTAGTGGACCTTCATGCTGGATGGAAAACTTATTCAACACAACGTTACAGTTACATGATGATTAAATATAATTATGCGACTTTGAAACTAATAAGTAATTGTTAAGTTAAAATGTCGATGGTCACTGAGTTTACTTAGTACTGAATAGATAGCGGAACTGTATTGTTTAAATGCTTAAATTAGCTATTTGTTGCAGTTTGTTTACAATACGAAGACGAATATGAATGAAGTACTTATTATGTTTTAAATTATTTAGGACATGTTTACTACAGATTTATATTATTTGAGTCGTTAAGCGTTTGTTTGTTAATATCCTCTTCATTTTTCTCATTATTACTATAAGATATTAATAGAAGTATTGTTACTTCTATTAATATCTTATAGTAATATCAGCTAAAGTTATATAAATTATAATCATTTTCGGAAAAAAAATATCTCTTGAATTAAGTAACCTTCAGGATATATTTTTTAACTGGTCAGAATTTTGTAGGAAAATCTGTAATATTGTCATAGGAAATTCTGGTTGTATAGTACGACATTGATCCAAATCTTGTTTTTTTTTGTCCAAACTGCCTACAGTGCACAAAGAATTTAGTACAAGTTAACAATTTTAACATACAATATGTTATGCTTAATTATTGCGTAGCTGTCAGTGCATACCGGTGCTATTATAATGAAGTGGTTTGTAAAGTTCAAGGGTGAACACTTGAACACTAAATTACATGCATTATTTGTACATTTAATGCAAATTGTCCCTTAACTCTTGTTAATAACCTGTTGGCCTATAAATGGGATAATAATATTCTTGTATATAAAAGCTCTTTACCGCTTGCCGCATATAATCTTATAGTCTTAAGATTATGCATAATGCATATAATTGTACGAGCTCAAACAATGGTTACGTAGATTCAAGTTTATTGGACCACAAATGGCAATTCCTTTATGCTTTTTTATAGTGATTAAATACAGCAGTTTGTCTGTTTAATGTGGAGTGTTTCGTGGATATTGGTAGAGTTATATGTTGCCAATAGTTACGTACATTCTTGCTTGGCTTTCTCTTTGTATAGCCGAGTGATGTACGATGTTAAGTTGCTTGAGTACGAGCAAATGTTGCAGTACCTCTTAATCCTTGATTGTCCGTGTTGGCCCATTGTGTGATTGTGTGTCCCATGATAGTATACCGTTACACAATAACTGTATTTCGATCAAGTTTGTCATGTTAGCAGAACAACAACTTGCTCTTAGTTTCAGCAATGTTTTTGTCTCGTTTTTTAGATTTAAGTGGGTGTAAATACTTCACATTATGTAGGTAAAGTTAGGTTAATCGATTTATGATATTGATGATCGTTTTCTTCATAAAACTTACGACAATAATTATAAAATTTATTCTGAAAATGAATAAAATTATCCTAATGTATTATTAATTATTATGCCTATTATAATTTTTCTACATATTTTAAGGATTATGTCAGACCCAATATAACATTTTATGGAAATAAAACAGTCGTGTAGAGTTCACATGTTTTCATGGTCAAGTTTAAAATTAAAGTTATTTTTGTACTACCTAGTACGAGTAAATACTAGTACTAGTAATACTAGTACGAGTAAATACTAGTACTAGTAATACTAGTACGAGTAAATACTAGTACGAGTAAATACTAGTGCTAGTAAATAAGCTAAATGCGAACTACGCAAGTAGTGTCACCACTCTTAGATAATACTGTTAATTTATAAACTTTTCCTTAGTTTATATTATGAGAAGCGAACTCGAAGATTTTGTGTTTGGATTGGAGCGTAAAAACATTTAAAAGAGGAATGAGTGATTGCAATTCAGACACGATCTGGGAAACAATTAAGAAAAGAATATCCATCAGACTAAATAATAGTGTTCGCGATATAGACAAACGTCCAAACGTCACTTGTCCGCCCACAAAACGAACAGCATCATTAGTAACACCAATTGATTAAGAATTAAGCTCCTATTAAGAAACCTTGCCCTGTAGCTCCCGGAAGACAAGCTTGGGTCATTGTGCTCGGAGGAAGGCCGCCCCAATAACCTTGGATATCCATCGAATCGGTGATAGCAAGGGCGATCACAACCGTCATGCGCGAACGTACATACTATGTTAAATTAGTGACTTTATTGTTGCTATAATTTAGAATTAATGTAAATGAACCGCCAATTTGCAAACCGTACGTTTATTTTGCACAGCCTATGATACATGCGATTGCGAAGTTTGCAACCAGCTGATTTATTTTCAATCGTTAGGTCACGGTACCTAATCGTTCTCAAATATTGCGTATACCTTAGTGATGTGAACTTTAGCTATTAAACTCGTATTTTATAGTTTAGACAAACAATGTGGGGGGTGCTGGGGGGTAAGGGGGTATCAAGGTGTCACCTTGATCAAAACTGCAATTTATTGACGCACCTACATTCAACCATTCCTTAAAATGATTAATTATGTAGAGTTTCTATTTTAAATAAAAACCTCATTTTCCTTGGCCTATACTTACCGCATTGTTCAGAGATCATCAAATCAAGGAACACTGTCTACGTGCACTTCACATTAATCTTAAGCGTTGAGATCAGGAAAATGCCTCTACATCCATATCAGATGACTTCCAAGTGTGGTCATGGACCTGTCACGGTCGTTCGAAGTCGAGGGCACAGGGGACGAAGCACCTTGCCTCCATCAGTGACTCAGCCTTGCTCCTTATGAAGTTTATGAGCCCATAACAGATGCGTGTCACGTAATAATTATTATTATATTATGACAAAGGAGCGTATAGCTCGACATAGCTTAAAGATTCCATCATCAAATAAAGGTTCAATCGCTTTTTTCACTCCACTCAGTCGGTACTTAACGTTCTTGATTCTTCAACTCAAATTGGAGCACTTAGAACGGCTGTGTTGACCTTTGAAAATATTATAAGGATCAACTTTGCCCAACTAGTTAGTGTCTTCTCTATCTAATGATCTTTGGCAAATGGTTCTTTTTATGTTGTGTCGTCGTTCAATACCTGCGTATGTGCTCAGTTTTTATATGTATAAGTTAGTTTCAGGGCATCGCCTATTCATGGTTTTTGTCTGACGGCTGTCGTTGACCCTCTTGATGACCGTTTTTTGAGTACCTTAATGTGGAACATTAAACATTTTAATGTTTTCTGTCGTACAATTTATTACGGGTTTGCAAATGTGTGATGTTAGTTATTATTGTTGCTTTAAAGGGCAGAGGCATGCCTGATGTCGTTCAACTCGCAATCTTTGTGATTTTGACATTTCACGCGTTAAGAAATGTAGTCCATGAGGCAAAGTAAAGTGTTCTGTGCTTTTTCAACGACTTTTATCGTCCGTAATTGGACTTGGTCCCACTTAACCGTTATTTATTTCAAGGATAATCTCGGCCTTTAAAACGTCATTTTCATTAATTGATTTCCAACACACAACTGGCACATAGTACAATTCTATAGCCATATGAGCTAAGTTCATCACTTAGTTTATGCTTGAAGTGCCAAGCACGTGTAGTTACGAGTTACGCAGTGATAACCTTGCTTGACACTTGATAACTGGATTGCACTGTCAGCTAATTGTTCTTTACCAATATTCTTTGTAAAACTATAATGGTTAGGCAAATAGCTTACACAAGAAACCTACCTACACGAACAAGTGGTCATAGGGACAATGTCGTAACACATTCTTTATGCTTAGGCTTTTAAAGAATTGTTTAGTGATAATGTAATGAGTGGTACTTACTCACTTGAGTATTATTTTGAAATATGTGACGTTTACAGGTGCGCATTATGTATATTATATTTAAATTCCTATTATTCAAAAGCGCTTTAAATGATCGTAGACAAAACCAATGAAATATGATTAACGTACACGGTGTCTTGTAGTTTCATCTTGGAAGAAAGCCTTTGAAAGTCACCTTGTGTAGGGTTTAAAATATGTGGGAAATCTCATTCAACTTTGTCACTGTGGTGTATTTTAGGGTCTATGTCATAATTGTACGAATAATGTCCGTTTTCGTACAATCGTGTGCTAATTAAGACAACTAACAAAGTAAAAATCATAAGATAATAATGCTACCCAGGTACTTAAAAGTGGTACATATGTCTTATGTACCTCTTTTAAGTACCTTATTTTAAATGTTTGAAAATAATCTTTAATTTCCATCGGTACGTTTCTAATTAACCACTACTTAGAACATGAAAACGTACTTGCCTCAATAACACGCGATCGCCTCCTTTCAGCTTTTAAATGGGCATTGTATTCGAAAGGTCGCAGATCATTATCAGTAGCCAGTAAACATTTCCTATTGGGCAAAACAGACTGTTCGTGGAACAAAGATGTGCCTACCTACTGTTGGAGGTCCATTGAATTATCAGATGGATTCAATGACCTATGGAAGCCTCAGCCATCATACTTGATCAGTACTAATAATTCTGATTTGCTTCTTAACTTTTTGCTCGCTTGTGGCTAAAAAATAACAGTCGCTCGGGTCGTTCTGTAGGTTAAGCCGCGCTTGCCTAGGCTGGTCCGTGGATGGGTGACTACCCATTGCATACCAAGATTCCTGCGTGCCTGGGAAGGCACGTCAAGCTGTTGGTCCCGGCTTTCATTTGTAGATCTTTGACAGTCGACTGCCAACCCGCTGCCCGAAAGTCTGACGACCAGTCCTACTAAAGGTATCGTATTACCCAGTACTGGCTGGGTTGTGGAGGTCAGACAGGCAGTCACTCCATGTAAAATACTGGTATTCAGTTTCATCTGGTTAGACTGGAAGAAGACCCCAACATAGCTGGGAAAAGGCTAGGCAGATGATGATGCTTCTTAGCTTTTATATTTCTGCCTTGTATGGATGTGGAACAACGACTTCTTTAAAACAAAGACTGTACACTCCACAGAATATTATGTATAGTCTCACCAGTTCGTATCTGCAGCTCACCATTCGTCATATCAGGCAACACTGAGGTTGATTTACTTGTATGGCAGGTTCGCATTTTATGTACTATTTTATATACTAGGCGGTCTTATGCATGCCTGCAGTTAATAACTACAGTAATTTGAACTTGCAGCGTAATTATAGTGTTAACGACGCGACGTGTACTCGGCGACTATAAGGAGAATACACTACTTTGTAAGCAGGTTCTACAATCACAATTCATTGCCTTAATGTCAGGTGTCGTCCTTGCGAATATTTCCCGGCTGAATGAATAACGGTTATTTTATTGAGGCTCACCTTTGATCTCAGGTTCGAAGGTTCAAGCTTTTTATAATGGAACAATGTTTAATAGACGCGATACGCTTTGCTGCGTATTCGGATTTCATACTATTAAGTATTCGTTTGTATTGATTTCCGATAGGTTTGAGGATAGATTGTAAGCCAAATACAACGAAAATTATTCTTAATTGCCAGGAAAAAACTAAGACGGGAAAGTACAAACGGAAAAATAAAATTGATTAGACCATGATATCATTGCGACCATAAAAAACCTTATATCGTTTACAAACATGGATCGTCAGTGGTGGTGATTATACATATGATAGGAGCAGTATTTCACGACGATTTCTGATGGTGATGTTGATTAAATATCATTCATTATCTATTTATCATTTAAGCCAAACCGCCGTAGGTGTGTTCTATGTAAGTACGCAAATTAGTCTGTCATTGTACATACGTGACCGCAGGCGCAGTACGCATGCGTGACTTTTGGCACGCTCAGGGGATCTGCGCGCACGCACGGCCCTTTGATCGGCAAAATATGACAGCACATCCTCAAAATATTTCGTCATATGTAATAGGCATTTATACAGTGTCATACTTTGACTATTTAGGCTTGGAACTTTTAAGGAAATATTGCAAATGGGAGATCACGTGAGTTTAGTCACGTATCATATACAGATCGCAAAACCATAAGTAAGGTGAAACATTGGATTTCGATGATTACTCTTTCATCTTCACTATGGAAAGCCATTACAGATCACTATTAAGTGGAATTACTATGTGAGTCATAAATAATTAAAACTATTGAACAGACTGCACCGGAATTGAACAGAGTGTATTCAATTCCGATGCAGTGGTGAACCGGAGATAATGGCTCTGACTAACCTATCGTAGGTTTCTACCCAGACATTACTTTCATCACCACCACTGCTCTCAAAATGGTAGAACCGAGATGTTTTAAATCCAGAAACTTGAAGACACGTGACATCCTCCAACCCACACTGCCCGCGTGATGGATAACTAGACTCCACAGAGAGCAGGCCTGTGTTCGAGCACTATTCCCTGAGCCATTAATGAGACTAATTTCCCCTTCCACACAGTCAAGACAAAACACTCCCATAATCGATATTTAAATATTCATAAAAACATCTAACTTAGACTTTACTTAGCCTTAGAAAACTATTTGCTAAGTACATGTTGACGGTCACACCCCAAGTGTTGAATCGTGATTCAGTCTTACGAACACCAAAAGTCAAAGTCAATAACTGCATTTTTTGTTTTTATTAAGTATCTTTTTTGAGTGCACTTCGTACAAGTGGCTATCAAAATTGGCACGATCACCCACACAAAATGCAGTATGCAAATAATATTGAACAGCCTAACCAATCTGCTCTTTAGTGGCCCTAGATAAAGGTGGCACTGGTTTTTATTTGCAGTGACTAACTGCCAGGAAGTATTTTGATTTATTCTGCGGTTTTCGTTAGTGATCTTTACACCAGTTAGCTGGCCAATTAAGCACCATTACGATTTGCGACGTGACAACCTCAGAGCGTGCTTTTGCTGGTTGGCTAGAAAAACCACAAACAAACATGGTTTCTGTGGTTCTTTAGGAACGTGTCATAATATTCTTCAAATGAGACAGATGTAGCGATGGCTGCATGCTCTCGCAAAAACCTACACTGCAGTTACATGGAACAAAAGACTTTTGTTTTATCGTGTTTCTTTAGACGAAACCATATAAATTACCAAGGAATCGTCTGTTCTTAATGATCAAAATTATATCTTTGGTGATCACAATATTATTATTGTGAGAATCACAGTGAGAGTGAACTTAATAACAACAGACGATCACCAGTTTATCCTGACCCTTTCTGGGGGCATCCATTACAAAGCAACTATGTAAAAGTTAGTACATAAAATAAGTTCTCCTCGCCTCCGTCTGCCAAGTTATACTTGCCACTTTGTGGTATTTTTTGTTCTTATTGTCGGTTAAAAGTAGATCAATCAACGGTTGTTAGTACGTGAGTGCGGCCGGTTGCCGGTTGCTGAGGTTACATAACCCGACGTGTGGCCACTGGCCAGAGCCAAGTGCTCGGAACTTGACCTTGACTTGTTCCACAACCAATTTACTGCCCATCACTCGATCGACATAGTTGTTTAAGAGGTTTTTTACACTATGCTGTGTTAAGAAGGTTAATTGAATTAGTCCATGTTAGAGTGCATTGTCTGAAAGGTTTGTTCTGTTGGCCAGTATTAAAACCTGCTTTTGTTAGGTCATGTCTAGCCAAAAGTCGCTCTTATTGGATGATCAGACAAGAGAAAAAGCTGAACTTGGCGAGTTTTTTCATTTCATTCAAAGAATATTATGGCTCATATTATAGGAATTTTCAAACTAAATAACTCTGTGGATTACACAATCGATCTGCAAACACACGCAAAAATGGCGTCGTCATGTTTTTGAATCCCAGACTTACTAATATGTAAAAGCTGTTAATTTGAATATCAAATAAGAAGTGCAAGAGGTTAAACGGTTTAAATTTTCGGAAGTAAAGAACCGACGCCTTAATTTTTCTCAGTTTGGACTGAACAGAAATCGGAGTTTGTCGAATGTATTAGTTCGAGATGCCAATGTTTGACAACCTTGATGACGCGACGACGTTGCCTAAACGACTAGAATCTGGTGTTAATTTGCTTCTTGTCTACATTTTAAGTATTTACGGAGTAGGCGGCTTCTGCTCACTATGAAACTATTTACTTCTAAATCGGTTTGTTTTCGTTATTCAGCAATTTGCGTAAACGTGACGTAGTAACGAGTGAATAGTTAGTTGAAACGTCTGGCGGCCTCCACCGACATCTAATACGCGATGCATTATATTTCGCACGTAGTTAAAACCAAATGCAACGATCATTTATTTAACTCGCTGAAATATTATTCTATTTCAGTCAGTATATTATCGTTGCGTGTTGCTGGAATACAATTCGTTGCCTTTGTAGGTATCTAGATCAAAGATCAATGCAACATTATGAATTATCAGCAAATTGTAAAGAGCGATCAAAAAATAAATTCAAGGTGCATGGGCGTTTAAGACCCGATGATAAATTATCCGCAAAAGTATCTGAATAGCAAGATTCATAATTAATTTTGATTGATTGTGTGCAAAGACATAAATAGATCATCTACCCGCTGAGAGTAATTTTTCAAGTGACGGTTGCGAACATGAGTCGCGTGTATCGAACAACATTATAACATGTTTGCATTGAGTGCTGCTCCGAGCTCCGGTACAACCTTCTCAAATGACAGCGGCGCATAAAAACAACGGACAGTTGGTATTCGAGCCAAGGTCCTGTAATGAGATATGTTGGTAGATAGCTGTACTAAGAGAATTAAGACAATTCCGCCGGCGAGCAGATAAAGCCTCGCTGGCTTTAATAATTAATATTGTACGGCGCAGGCGCAGGGTGTTATTAGCGAGATGCGTGAGCGCACAAGCCGCGCGCCGCGCCGCGTGAACAGCATTGTGCTGGTTGTGAAGGAACCTTAGATGGTTACTCATTACAATGAATGGTAAAGGCCGCAGCTTAGTGACGGGATTAATATCTGTGTTTTATTATTATTAAAGGTATACCTCTAGGTACCTCTTTGTTTTTGTTGCTACAATGCATGATTGTTGAATTAATGTTTAATTAACCTTTAAGCGGCAGGTATCCTAATGATTGATGTCGCTATAAATTCGATATTAATAGAGTAATATTAATTCATTGTATAATTCGAGGTTGATGCGAATCACAGATAGGTTCACCGGCTGTTGTGTGTTGATCCGAAACAATAAAGTGATTGCGACACGTAGACACGTAGTCAGTCGCAGTGCACTCAATTAACGTGGGAAATTATTATTTTTATCTCATCCGTTCATCGCAGGCAGTGAGCAGTGAGGCAGCATGCCCAATGAAACTGTGAGGAACAATGTATGACTGACTAATTCCTTTTTTGTTATTTAATTTTATGTCGGAATTATACACTCTTGTTTTACAACCGCGCTCCAATTATGTTTATTACGTTTAGGATATAATCAAATTGTTGAAGATATTGTGCAAATGGCTTCTTCTTCTTAGGCGGCACGACTCGCGTCTGTTTGACGGATATATTATGATATTTCTGAGAAAACATGGAACATTATGACAGCTGGCTTCCATTACCAGCTTGAGAATTAGTCTTTCTTAATGCTTGCAAACAAATTAAGTTCTTATTGCACAGTAGCATGTAAAAGAATGTGGAATTTATAGCATGCATGTTTAAAATGTGATGGCTAGATAATTTTCCTCTTCCTACTTGGTCAAGCTTCTGCGGTGTGATGCTGCGTCATGTTGGCCGAGGTCGCAGTGAGGTCACTCGGCGCTTCACTGAACTATAAAGATTTGCATATTCCTACTAACTGACCATTGTGTTGGAATGTTGTCATATAAAGGAGTTTTACTAGTTATTTTTTCTATATGACATAACACTCATAACTGTTATTTCATATTCTCACAATAAATGCGTAACGAATTGTTTTACGAAGTAGTTTTTTATGAATGTATCCGTTTGTAGTAAATGTTAGTTCTAGCGAGTTACTTATTTTATTTTAATGTTCTTGTCTTGTGTTTTGGTAACGTGAGGGATATCCCGTCATTATGTAAATTATAAACTTGCTCATAGGACGTGTTTTGTAAGTTACAATTAGTTACTGTCCTAGTTTTCTGTAGCAAGCGACCAAGAATGGTTTCCCAATTGTGGTCAATTTTTGAGGTTTGCGAAGCCATTATAATTTTCTGGTTCAGAAAATTAAATAAGAATGGTTTTATTATTTTCGGGAATGCACGGGAAAAGGTATCCGTTTTTTATTCGTAGTTTCAAACAGGCTGCTTATGGAAATGTGACTTTTTGACTGCTGCCTCGTGTGCTTGAAAAAACTAAGATCGCCAATCAGTTAATCTAGCTAAGATTGGTGATTTAGGCGACATTAGATAGATACCTATCTCAAAAGAGATCTCTGTAGATGATATTAAAAATGTAGAATTCTGAATGAATCTGAATGACGACATTTATATCTCAAATGACAAAATTCGTTTCAACATGATTGTGAAGTGAATTCCTCGATGTAAAAGTAAACTTTGGTATTTTGTTATTAATTAGGAAGCTGCAGACTATGTGTAAGCAAATAGCAAATATTACATAACTTTATATAGCGTCAGAACACAATAATTCTAAATAACACTGAATCAATATTGTCGCTTTATATTATGTTCAGTTACGAGGAACCATTTGAGCTGAACTATTAGGAACTGTAATGCCTGTAATAGTTATTATGTGGTTAGAGTTACCAAAGGGCTTGCGTTAACGTAAGCTAGGTATATTTTACTGTATTGCCAATAAACGGTACAATTTGGATTTACCGCCAAATGGATGGAGACAGTCGAGATCGAGATATAATTAATCCAGTCAAAAATGTAGTTTTAGGTATTCCATAACTAAAGAATTGTGTAAGATTAACTTATCTTCAGAGCGTTAGGGTTGCGCCTCATCTAGCATGTAACCTCCAGTATGTTTCTCACTCTAGCAAATGACGTTTCTGAGCGACAGAAAAGGACCATGGAAAAATGCGATTCCGTGTTGCTAGATGAGGTTCAACCCTTAGACTGTAGAATATGATGAGCCTAGCGTAATGGGACGTCGGTCCCTCTTCCCTCGAATCTAAATTAGAGTAACTACCTCTTAACTGTGTTTAGTATAAAATAGGGCGGTTATTGCCGCTACTAAACTAAGGCCACGTAAATCTTCGTTATGTGGGTTAACGAAGCTACATGAACTACATACAAGTACGTAGGTACACCTACACAATAGATGAACTCACTCATTTACTTAAATGACAAAGCAGTACATAATCAACCAAGCCATCCATCACGTAGACAATAATTGAATATAGACTATACGAAGCCCGTCGAGACGTTTTCTAATTAAACATCACTTAAACCGGGTTCAATGGCTCTTGCTAACGATCAATTATGCACATTAGACTCACTTTGCGTTGATTTTGCAATTAATAAGGTTTTTTTGGTCGTCGGGTGATGTATTACGTCAATTCGCCATCCCAATTTTATTGCCAAGGCAAAAAATCTTACCTGAATCTCCTTCGGTGTAATTTGGTCGAGATAAAACACTTAATTATGGCAAGGCTATTATTTTAATGACTAAAAAAGTCAATAATGTTGAGATAACAGACAAGAAAATGACTCATGATTAAAATATTTTTGGAGATATTCCTGGAACTTAGTCATCTTGAATATTTAAATAGTTTTTACGGAACTGTACAGAAGTGTGAATTTGACTCCAATTCGTCAGTAGTTTTTGTCAGTTATTTAACGTACATATTTTTCGGAACTATGAATTTGCCTCCAATTTGTCAGAAGTTTTTGTTAGTCATTTAACGTACACTGTAGTTGTTATTTGCGAATCAATCAAGAATGATATCCGTTGATGGTGCCGTCAATCACATGACGGACGATATAAATACATAACTACATAGATCGGAGGTTCCGGGATCCTCGTCAAGTTTTTTGTCTAATATCGTAGGTACCTAACTAGATCGAAGTTTTCCATTGCGATTATGTTGATTAGATTTTACTTTTTATTACTTGATTTTTTTAGATCAATATCGATCATGATACCTACAAGCCATCAATTTCCTAAATTTAATTGAACATATTATATATTTTGTAAATTGCTCATCCGTCTATTTTTACATTTAATGATGATTTAACTTTTTTAAACTGGCGCTATATCTTTACAAACTATGCTCACTATTTATTTAATGTTTAACGGTTTCTTGAATATTAGTTTATTAGTGTCGAAACTTGTATAAAGGGAAGTTGATTTCGTCATTCATTAGCCCTTAAGTACAGTTAAATTAACAGCAAAGCGAGAAAAGTAACATTAATTGAGATTTGATCACACGAAAACTCCTTGGAATTAACATAAAACCACTAAATGTAAGACGTTGGCTTGAGTAATTAGATTTGACGCAATCAGAAGAGTACTTGTTAATGGTTCTGTGTGAATTTGATGAACTTAGCTGTTGATGTTTTTAGTGCAATTCGAAGGGACACTTGAATTTGTAGGAAGAGTTTTCGCAACGTTAAGAACAATGGTTGGGAATGGGCTGTGTTGTGAACACGTAACGAAGATAACTTGTTGTTGATAAATGTATTATGATTACCGATCTAAATCGTAAATGAGTGACGATTAGTGAAAGTACAGAAGTCATGACATACACTTTTTCAAATTTAGCGTTTAAATATATAAGGCATAAAGATTGCTTTTGAGAAAGAGAATGATCAGGGACATACACAAACACAACACTCTATGGCATAGCATCACACCTGTTGTACCCGGAGGGTTAGGCAGCAGAATTGGGGCTAGAGTAGCCACGTTTTATCTAATTGGGGCGAGCCTATATTGGTCATCAACCGGTCACAACCGGATGTAAATCCAGAATACGGGCTGCCACTAAAGAATTCTGACAAAGGAAACAGATCTTTGTTGCCAAGGCATGATTGTCTGCTTACGATTTAAATACAAGCATGTCAGTTACAATATTCGGTTATATAAAGATAACACTTCAATATGCCAAGTAATAAGTTAACGTAAGTATGACATACCCACTTGTGTAATATTAATTAAAATCTCAATTTGTTTTCGCATTAATTACGGTTTTAACATAAATCATATATGTTTGAATGCGTCGATTAGTTACGATATTAGTTTTATCTCAGGAAGTAAAGGCGGAACTCGAACCGAAGTCCTTCTGATCGTGTATTTCCCGGTACCTATAAGCCGGAACTGTTATTATCAATCATGAATTAATCTAATGAGTTAATTTTCCGTGTTGTTCAAACGGTATTCAATAATATTGTTTTAATTAAAAATGAAAAAAATCCTTGACCTTTTCAGTTTAGTTAATCCAAATTGTAATTAATTCTACCGATTTAGGTACTTTCTCTCAAACATTATAGTTTACGTCAGCTTTGCGTGGGTTGCCACAACCTAATACCGAAAAAAAAAACTTAGATTTGTCATAATATCTAGATAATTGTTCATGTTAGCAATTTGTGTAAATCGTCGATCAAGGGAGTGGTCGAAATGCCTATCCGGAGCCAGCCCACTGCCCAGCCCGCTTGTAATAATAGATCGGTTTGGAAACAGTCCGGAATTACCGTGCACTTTCAGTTTTACCAACAGACCTGTTTTATTACACCGGTAAATTGTTCAAGCCTGAGCAATAAGCTTATCATACAATGCAAGCCATAACTTAATGTTTGGTATTCAAATTGTTTCCTTAACCTTTTGAACGCCAGAGCCAAGCCACAATTTCACCGCATACAAAAAACATATACCTAAAAAAGAATAGGGATTCCAAAATTGTATTGATAAATAATATTATTAAAGAGAGACAAGAGCTTAAATGTTTAAGGCATACAAATAAAAAAACACAGAAGTAATGATTTTATTGTTTATTTCGTGTTATAGTGCGCATTTTTCGTCACATATTTGTGTCGTTGGCGTACAGAGCAAGCGCTTGCTTGTCACTTATATGTGATAGTGGTGTTCAAAAGGTAAAAGAATGTAGTATTTTGATGTAGGTAGATGTGATAAGATGCGATGAGGAAAAATGACGAAACAAATGAAAACTCAAAAGGCTTGAAATCTCATGATTTTTGTATGCACACTGAGAACGTCATGAGGTATATTATATGTATAGGTACATTCTGCGACTAAACCCTTTTAAATACTAATTTATGAACTCTGAATAATCAAACAATGGTCACTGAACGAAAAGGACATTGGAGATTATGAATAATCATAAATGACACAATTGAAATGGTAACGTTGAGTTTATCAATGAAAATAATTGTCAAGTTCAGAAGCGCAGCAAGTGCTATCCTGCAGTTTTTTATTGGAAAAGTATCTAAAGCTTCACCAGTTTTCTTTTTTAGTTTTTTCGAAGGATAATTTAGTTGGTACAATACAAATCGTAGGCGCATTACAGGAGACATTTTAAGAATTAAGTAGTGCAATCAAGAGTAATTACAACGCTAAAACGCAGAAGATCCAGTCAAAAGTTACAATCGTTTGGCAAATCTTACTTAATCGTTAACCAACTTCAACGTTGCGGAATTAAATGACGCCTTTAGTTCAGTCATTTTGTAAACTAGATTTTAAATAGGCGTTTTGTTAAAATGCGTGCGGGCAAAGTGTTAACAATTAAGGTAATTAAGTATTGGCCAATCATTTCGTGTACTATGAAATTAATATCAAGCTTGTATTCCTGAAAGGTTATGCAGATTTAATTAGTAGGTTTCGTCCGCAGCAGGCCAGTAATGTTTAACTCCTATGTAATGTGCAGTGAGTCTATTACGATTAACCGGGTATCTAGACTTCTGTTTAGTATTTAGAATAACTGGATGGAAAAAATCAATGGCAGTTTGCCTGACTTGCGAAATAGACGATATAGGATCCTATGCTTTGCAGTCGCGATTTTATTCAAACGATCAGCGAGGCGGCATCGGCAGTCAAATTTTGAATTAAACCGTTTGAAAAGAGAACTGTTATGGTGTCACCATCACGTAGGTAAACATGAACAATAATCACATGCGTGTTTCCTCATGGGACATGATTAATCACACCTAGAATAATCTTAAGGCTGCTCATTACGAAATTCAAATAGTTGATTAGAGTTACATAATTTATGAAAATATTGTATGTACTTACATGAGTGATAGATTGTCATGCATAGCTATATAATTCTGAGTAGGTTGTGCAAACTATTATTGTCATCAACATTGTCGTCTCATCGATAGCTTACGAAATAAACAATAGTTGCTAAGTATCTTGTGCCTTCCGGCATATTCCTAGGACGGACCACAGTTAAATTGTGTTTATCTTTCGTGGTATCGATTATACTTATATTAAGATCCACCAGAACTCTGCACATCGAAAGCGTTAGCAGTGGATTTGGGCATGTCCCTTTAAATTTAAAGTACAGCGGGAGTTGAACAAAGGAGGTGGGCCATCATCGGTAATGTAATGAGGCTCAGCAGTCACACTTCGTATCTTTAACTGAATTTCTTTGTCATTGACCTGGAATAGTGCCACATGAGGCAATAGTTGCACCCCCTGCCAAATGAAACATAACATGGCCGTCACTGACGGTGTGTCAACGGACTATGGGTGTGTCATAGTATTGAAATGTTTGTATTTCTGGTGTAATGGTTATGTTATGTCATTTCAGCTACACGACTTCGGCCACAAATGCTTTCCTAAACTCAACGCCCACGTATAAGCACTGCACTATATCAGCATCGCCTATACTCGAGATTACCATTTTCTTTATGAAACTCCATACTACAACGCACCCATATTACTGTAAGCTAACTCGGTTCGAGATCAGTCAGTAAAATTAAAGCAAAGTGATGACGATTCGGAGCAGTTCCTATACATGTGCCATGCTTTGCTTTTTCTCTTAGCAATGTTTATGTTTTATACATTATAACATATAGGATCATACAAACAGAATAACTTGCAAGATACCCCGTAGGTCGGTCACCTTTTATAATAAAGGGCATTGATCTAGAGCCAAAATAGGTCCAGGATAATTATGTTGGGGTCGGCTTCCGGTCTAGCCGGGTGCAACTGAATATCAGGATTTTACATGGAGCAGCTGCCTATCTGGGGGTCTAAAATGGCCGCAGAATCATAATAGGATAGTAATATGAATCACGATACAATTCGGTCACAAAGTGACAATTCGTAATATTAACTGCGTCAGTTACCATTTTAGGAATTCTAACTTGACTCATATTATTATACTATTATGATTCTGCTAAAACGGTCATTTTAGACCCCCTGACCTCCACAACCCACTCAGTACTGGGTAACATCCAAAGTGAAAATAGAAAACTGTATCGCAGAGTTTAATTCTGTATGCAATTATGCATTTAAGTAGTAGAAACGAATGTTGGCCCGATTTGTCAAAGTACTTGAACGGCTTGTTGAATGATTCAACGAGGCTTGTTTGTTTTCAATACATCAACTATAGCCGGATATAATGTGCCCGACAATACAATATAGACATTATAAACTGTAACAATAATAAACAGTTACAATAGGTATAGTATTGTACCACATTGTCAACAGAGATACAGTTCTTTCATACCATATATTATAATTGGAATATGATACCTTTGTAAAGGATAAAGGACAAGTTCAAACCGTGCCCTTAGCTTCTGATGTTTCCTAAGTGAATAGTGTATATGGGTGGGTTTATTTGTGTGAAATAATAGGTACATTTAAAATTTGTTGAACGAGTAGCTATTGGGGAATGTTTCAAGTTCTCAGAACAACAATATTTTAAAACATGGATGAGTATTGAAACGATCGTAGTCAAGTTTTGAGTGCAACAGACGTTAATATAACGGAAAACACCTGTGCGTGCTACCTCTTCAAACAACGAATAATAATCTCAGAGAAAAGCAATTATTCATCATTTATGTCATGACGTTGTTTAATTAAATTAGTAATAAAACATAAGAACAAAAACGAACTATAAAGTAATCTGCGGTTGTACGATAAACACAATAATTTTGTACAAGTCTTATAACTTAAGCCAAACTTAGATCTAAGCAAAGATGCAACTATCACTAAAATGATAGCAGATCTGTGTAATTACAGATACCAACTCACCTAATACAACTGCACTTGTGAACACAATTAACACCTCCTAATATGGCACAAGGAGCGTTGGCACAAAACATCACAATATACACTATTCGTATACTAGTCGTGTCACTAGAAGTGGGTGCACTGGGGACTTCTGTCACTAGGGGTCGTGAGATCGCGTCGGGTAAGTTGGACAACTTGTCATAAATATCGGTCGTGTTGTATCGTTAAAGGCTCGGGCCGGACTGAGCGGTTTATTATTATATCGCGGCAAGGAGCGCGGCTGTATTCAAGGTTCTGGCCGCGGCCGGCGCACGCGCACGCAGCACGTAGCGACGTTTATCTGACGTCGGCTTTGTCGCTCACGACTCGCTCGCGTCGTCTCGTTACGTTCACGTATCGCACGGAAATCTTCACGTTGGACTATTTTGGCAAGCGACTGTTTCGTGACAGGAGATCAAGATGGTCCTTTGAACTCTACCACTCCCTGTGAACGAAGAAAGCTGTTCTGATTTGTTGCTCGATTCTATGATGTTCACATCTCAAACTGCACAAATCTGTCATTATAATCTTAAAAAGCCAATTTCATAAACCTCTGCAGAAGTCTGTTTATTGAAATATTCGAATGTAATTCTACCGCTGAACAGTAATGTTGTATGCATCGAAAATGTTCATATCGTACTCATAACATCAATCCTGTTTTCTCGAGGGGATATGTTTATACGTCATAAGTCAGTTTAGTTAAAAACCTAGACTATGCCTAGAATCCTGACCTGAGAATCAAACCTTTGGACCCCACGCTCAGCAGTTGCGCTTGTGACATTGGCCAACTCTCAATATCTTACTGGGATTAATAATTAATTAAATGACTGATTTACAGACTTATTTATTAGTAAATTAATTTGAACTTAACTCACACATACCTTGTGTTTATGACATAGGGCATAAACACAAGGTATGTGGTTTAACAAGCGATGAGTAATGGAAGAGGAATGCTTATGATTTCAAATATCGAACTAGATTATTGGCCGTGTTAACGAAATTCAGATAGGTACAACTGATCCAGTGGGGGTATTCCGACGAAGCAGGGTGCCACTGCAGTGCCCCTTCGGAAAACATGCCTCATTTTCTGTCCTGCTCAAAGCAAGGCAAGCTGCAAGGCTGTCGATGTGGAACAGTTCTGGTCGAAACCAATTTCACTCAAACAATATTGGCAGTCGCTCCATATAAAATACAGGTATCCGGTAAGACTGGAAGCTGACCCCAATAAATTTGGCAAAAGGCTAGGCAGATGATGATGATGAATATTGGGAATCATCAACACGACGAAGAAATCGGAATAAACAAAAAGATTTAAAATAAACAAAGTACCTAACATGTAACAGATTCATGTGTGTTTAAATAACACTAGGCAGGCTACTGCAAAATATGATCAATGTTGGATTGTATCATGTGTGCGTATATTCAAACGATAAATAGTAGGTACTACCCAAAGTCATATGTAGTAGAGTTAATGTAGGTATGACTTCCGTTTGTCTAGAAATCAGTACCTATAAATACTTCGAGGTTTTAAAACACGTTTTTAATAAATGAATCTTAAAAATATGATGAAATAGTTGTAAGCACAACTATTTCATCATATTTAATAATAAAGTTTTCTATGACAAGTTTTCATAAATATTCCTATAAAATTCACGATTAGGTGAGCATTTTAATTATTGTATCCCGGTTTCGTAGCAACTCGTAGCCCGTAGCGCGTAGCTGTAGAGGGACGTAGACTAATGCTACGAAAAGCTAAGGGTGGCGCTACGCGGAAATATGATGTCGGCTAAGTTTACAAATATTATCGTAATTCTTGTCATATTGTGAGTACTCTGACAAAATTAGGAAGTTAATATTAAAACGATTAACAAATTTACTACCCAATACAGAATGTTAAATAGAACAATATTTGCTGTTGCTACGTGCCGTCAATTTTTTTTAAGATACAGTAGATAATATATCATTATATTGATTTTGATGTTGAGATAATAAGCAGGTAGTAGACTTAAGATAGCAAGTATCGGAAATGAATTATAACTGACTGGTTGACCTTTCTATTTGGCATATTCAATAGCGACTTACAAAGAAGTAAATAGGAATCAGAAATCACTTCCTACTCGCACAAGGTTACTGATTATATTTCCTCGATGTATTAGTTTGTATTTATTAATAGAAGCACAAAATATGCAGATGTGTTCACAGATAATGATAACGAGAACTATTAGTAAGAATGATTTATTTCTTATGTTCCGTTTCTATGTTTAAAAGGAATCGTTTAACTTGTTAATGGGAATGTGAGTAATCTATGTTGGCTGGCAATAGTAGTTTTGCAGTATTGGCAAACTTACGTTTTAGCTACTAACATTTGGTTTAGTATAAAGCATACTAATTTATTTTATAGTGGGAACAGAGGCATCCTGCTACTGCGGAGCTGAATGACCAACATTTGTATCACAAAATGTACAATTTTATAAAGTTCAAGCTTATACGAAACTAGCGACCCACCCCGGCTTCGCACGGGTGCAATGTAGTTACTAATGTTTTCTCTACTATAATATGTATGTATTATACACATAAGCCTTCCTCTTGAATCACTCTGCCTACTAAAAAAACCGCATCAAAATTTGTTGCCGCATCAAAAGTTGCGTAGTTTTAAAAATCTAAGCATACATAGGGACAGACAGACAGCGGGAAGCGACTTTGTTTTACACTATGTAGTGATAACAATGATAATGGCCCATCCATCACCGTCACCAATCATAGTTCTAATATATTTTTGTTAGTAGGTTATAGAAACAGGGCATTCAATAACCACACTAGAATACCTTGTCTTACCCAATATTAAATTACTCCAAGTACAATAAAGGCTAAATTAGTATGTAGAAACAGTGATACATGTGTCATTCGCCATGTCTTGTAATGAAATTAGACGCGGTATTGTGATGGTAATATGAGATATTCTTTTGAAATTTATATTAACAAACATGCTGACTGCATGCATCGCGAGGTTCTTTGTTAGATGCTTTTAGTTTTGCATAATACACAAATGTTTTGTGCGTACGGTTGGAAAAATGAATATGTTGATGGCAATGGCTAGGCGTGTGTTATGAATGAGAACAAAGATCAAGGAAAATTTGAAGGCTGTGTCTGTCAAATACTCCTATTTTATGTAGTCATTCCAAAAAAATCATGTAAATAGAATAAAATTGTGCACTGCTTTTAAGATTTTTCCTCATCATAAAGTTTAGCCTAAGTTAGTAAGTGATACAGTTTACCAATCTTCATTGTCAACCTGCACAGTTAACTCGTTTGCCGACTGTACCTCGTATTCAAAATTTGTTTATGTAATGAACGTACCAATAGTATTTCGGTCTGTGTCGCATCCACCATGTCTAATTTAATTTAGCGTCCCAGTTTCGGTGTGAATTGTTACGCCTTCTCCTACTGGTAGCCTACTTGAGCTTGCCTGTAAACAATGTTATGTCAGTAGTAAGTATAGCATTATCTTTTGTTATGATTTCTTTTTTTTTCAAATAGACAAAAAAAAAGTTATTCCCTAGCACAATAGACATAAAAAATATAAGTCCTAAGAGTGCTGTGAACGCTACAGAAATTCAAATTCAAAATAATTTATTTTAAACGCATAAATTGTTGTGGTTCAAATTGAAAAGTATAGTTACAATTCCGGAAATCTGGTTGAATAATAATATCTAATATATTGACGTAAATATTCATAAATCATTTTAACCGCAAATAGTGGATTGGTCGGTTTGCATATTTTAATCGAAACGTTAAAGTTACGAAAGTTATTTCTACCGTGATACCGTTAGACGTTGATGTTGCATTTGGTCTTCGGATCCAGTCTGTAGGCCGGTTTAGCTCACAAGTGTGTCACGTGGTCAATGCGCCGCGTCAACATACTTTCAAGAATGTCAAAGTGCCGATCATCGATCCATAAACATAAAACATTAAATAAACTCTGGATTCAGGGTTGCTACCGAGCAATTCTTGGTAGAAACACCTGATAACACTTTGTCCGACCTGGGTATCGAATCAAAGACCTCAGGTTCAGCAGTGGTGTTTGGGACCACGATAACGTCATGTCATATCATATTACGGAACTAATTTAAAAAAATAGGCTTTACATAGTCAATCATCGTCCATTTTGAATTAACAGAATATATTGCTATTCGCGTAAAGGGACATGCGACAAGGGGCTGGTTTCCTTTGCGTGAGAACAAGTTGAATTGAACGCGGTGACTCCTGGTCAACAAGGGCAAAGAAATAGCTTAGAGCATTCTAAGCCATTTCTTTCATTTGTTTTCTCCGCAATCGATGTTCCAACACGTGTGTCGCTCAAACGTGTACCTCGTGGCCAAGCAGTACGTAATATTTGAAAAGGATACATTTATTGCAGCGTTACTTATTTGCGATTGAAAACAAATTAAAACGGTCCCTTTACATAATCTCACGGTAACCACAAATATACTTTATTCTCAGTCTCACGGCATACAAAGTTATTGATTTAAATGGTACGTGTCAGTGAGCACTAGTCTTTAGACGGATAAACCTATAAAGTCCGACTGCGCATAAAACATCGGAGGCCAAAACGAACATTAACCGATTCAAATGATATTTTCATTGAATGCTCGATGGCTCATAATAATGGCCTCAGCGCTGCACCGTCGCGTCGCTATGAGTAAATCACTTTACAATTATATGAATTAACAATTATAAAATACTTAGTCAATCATCAAGGTGTTCAGTCGTCTTTTGTTTTTATTCTGTTCGTGCCGCAGAAGTGAGTACTTGCAAGTAATAGATCAATTAGCTTGAAGGATCTCGCAGTATTTTACTCCGACGAGTACTTTGAGTGTCATCACATAAGTACTTCCAAAGCAACTTAGGTCTCCACAGAATTGTATTTAACACTTTAAACTCGTCGTAAAGGAAAATATAGACATGCGTGAAATAAAAAAATGTAACGTTGTTGGTCCTTCGGAAGGTATTGATATTGCAGTAATTAAAACTTACCATTTTTATTGCAGTTTGTTAAAATTATAAAAAATCGGTATTGAATAATGTGATTATTATAATCGTAGCACCTCCTCGTAGCTACGAAATTCCTGTCCAGGAGCCAAATAAATTGCGTCATTCAAAACTGCGTCAATACCTTTGTTCAATGATCTCATTCTGTCGCCCTTAACACGGAAAACCGAATGAAATTCGTTACAATGTTCCCGCATATCGGAAGGCGTTTAACAATCAGGTGTTAAAAGTGCATGTCGTTAAGTTGACTCACTGCACCGACTCACCGAGGTTGCTCTTGTGAAATAAACTCAGCCTCTAGCTTAAAATAAGATAATACTTGGGCATTAAAATATATTGAGTAGCAGTAAATAGCACTTCGTCGACATTGTTGTTATACTGCTTTTAATTTTGATTTTACTTTGTTCGTCAGGTGGTCGATTTAATAGTCGGGTATGTTTTTGGGATTTTCCATATTCAAATTCCAATTGCAGGATTGGCTTATGGCAATAATACTCATGTTATCGGCAAGCCTGTTGCCAACTGGCCATTAGAAAATCCAGCCGGGGCTAGATCGGGTAAAAACCCTAGGTTTTACATGATCAAGCGAAACGTGGGTGTATTTACTGTCTATTTCTACTCTTTCGAGAAATATAGCCGTGTGTAAAGATTCCGCGACATTCATTATCTCAAGCAAAGATATTTTATAAGGTGGTACTTACAAATAGTTTGGCAGGTTGTAAATTGATATTCTTTCACAAGTTTATTTGAATAGACACAAGATTATGATTAAACGCTATCATTTATTATATTAATGAGGCTTAATGAGGACATATTTTATCTTGGTAAGTTACCTACCTACATACCCAAATGTTGTTACTCAATTTTTGTTACACTTGGATGCATCGCTAAGTGCAACACTCGGTCTTTAAAATAAAACTGTTTATTTATTTGCTTCTGGTACTGCACTTATTTCACTGAGAGCATTTTATCTGCGAATTTAAATACAATACCTATGTTAATAGCCGATGTAAGCGTCAATCCGAAGATTGATTGCCAATTTTTTAAAGTACCTACCTACACAATACTGTATGCTTGACATTTGTCAATGCATGACATGTAACATATGACAGATGTCACGATATTAATACATTTCGCAAGTCGCACGAAACACGCCAACGGCATATATTCTCGGATGAAGTAAATGTGAAGCTCATCTACATAGGTACGAGTTGTTATTTATTATGCGTGTTATATGCTAATTTTCACCAAGTACTGAGAACTTCGCCATGGTAAAAATGTAATTTGAATCTTTGTGGCGATTCTACCTGCACGCACATAGTTTTGTATTAATTATCGAGAGATTGCAGAACGGCAGGATTACCTTGAAATACCAGCATTCCATAAGCATTTCCAACCGTTTCTCTTCATAAGGACAATAAATGTAAGCATTGAATATTTATGTACTTATGCCACTAAACAGGATTTTCTTAGCGCTGTGACGACGACAGAATTATGCAGAGGGTAAAACAATTGGCGTTTGACAAGTGTAAGTTTATGTAATTAAATTGTTAAATTACCCATTGTTGGTAGGCATGTGTGTGTGCTTGTTAACCATTTTCCTTTGAATTTTATTTTACTAAAAAGAAAATGCGCATACTCCTCAAGATTCAGTGAAAAGCATAACAGTTTATTACCATTGAAAAAGTAAAGAAGTTGGGTAAAGTTCTACTCTATATTAGTTTCCTATATTTTATTTTCTAAATCACTTAAAGATTTCACAACCGCATACAAATAAAGTACATTTTCTCTTAGTTACAACAATTTATTATTCAATAAAAAAAAACAGCACATATCAATCGCATATAACGAACTTAGTTAAGATTTTTCTATAATTGTCACACGTAGGTGTAATTATCTCGGTTAGCAATTATAAAGCTATGTCCGGTTGACATTTATAAATTATACATTATGCACCTGTAATAGAAAACATAAAGGCTAAAGGGACAATTATAGAATTATTGACACATGTCGTCGAGACCAACCATCATGCATTGTCGGATGCTGCAAGCTACAAGCTGCATTACCATGCAAATGTGACGTAACTCGCAAAACTTACTATATTTGCCATTCAACACATATGGAAGCAACATTTATCTTTGTCAAACTGTAACATTCTGAACATTGTCAGCGCGTAATGACAACCTAGGACGGGGATGGCAAACCTGGTTGTGCTTTCTAAACAAACTCACGTAAAATTATTAACAATAAAAATAAATAATACTAGTACGTGACCTAGGGCGTCACTTCATCTGAGACAGAAAAGGAACAATCAAACCAAAAATCTGCTGCTAATTAAAATCTATTTAAGTAAGCACTGTAAACCTTATTTATATTAATAAAAGTTGTATTACACTTTAGTTTCACACATCAATGAATTAATAAAATGCAGCCATAGGTTTACCATTCCTGCCTGTGATCGTTTTCCTTGAGTGCGCGGGCGCAGAGTGGCCTCCGCGCGACCGCCGCGCTCCACCGTGACCTCACACACCATAATGTACAGGAAAATCTACGCTTCCGTACACCTGAAATATTTTGTCTAACGAGCGTCACTAATGTGCACAGTCATTTACTTTTTCCTCGAGTTTATGACTCCTACTTCTGTATATATAAAAAAAAAAAAACAAATAAATAAGACTTGGGTGAATATTGAAGTTGCCTAAGTATCGATGTCCAGGTGTCTTATAATTCGATGAATTCATGCAAATTTTGTATGTTTTACGAGTTCTAAAGTTTATACATGTGTAACAGTAAAAACTCCGTTATTTTCCGTTGATTTGTTTTTTATAAATATTTAAGTTTTGTTTTTGATGGACCAATCATTAACGAAATCGTATAATTAAAGCGGTGAAATGTATTTCCGTAAACATGAAAAATAACTGTAAAGAACAATCATAATATCCAGCTGCATATGTAAAATAAAGGTTTAACTTTAAGTAAGGACATATTTTACAAATAAAACTTACATTAAATAAAAGCCAACGATACAGTTCCTAGAATTGTGCAAGCGTAATCGTACACTATCGGAAATCTCACTTTTTATTCAATATTATTTCTTCGAACTCCTTCAGCTTCGTCCGTCATCGTCCGGTCACGCACTATGATATCATACGCCCACAAGGGTGAATATGACTGGCAGCCATGGCAGCCGTGATCATCACTAATAAGGAGAATATTTTCCTGATTCAAATGCCATGCGTGACTGAGATCACGATAGTCAGCTGTCTATTAGGAGTTAGAGGTACCAAGAGTGATTGATTATGAGCGATGGTGCCTTAGGTTCGAGACATCGCCGATATCTCGAGGAAAATCATCGTAAAGGGCATGGTTCGCCAACGAGATATACAGGCTAGATAGGCAGATAGACAGGCTAGGTTCCAAGAACTGAAGAACACGATTGATGCCGAGATTAATGTAGGCACTAACGTACCACCACCCAAATTATAGGTCCCTAACTATCAGAAAGTTGAAGTTAAGTAGTGGTAAAACTCAAAGAAAGTCAGATTCCGATGCCTGGAAATCCAATGGGATGTATCATAAAATAAGTCACTAATAAATATGTTTGTTTAGGGCTATGAACAAATCCGATTAAAAGTCAAGTTCATCGACTTTTTTCACAGTTCGGGTGAAGTTTCTCAATGATAAAGTAAGATGAGTCTATTGAGTAATGAAATCCGAATAAATAACCAAAAAACAGGTATTGATAACAATTTACTAAGAAATATTTACAGGTTCTTGCTGTCAAAGGGCGTGTTAGGAAATATACATTTACATATACATGTATGTGATTCATAGGAGGGTCATTCAAGCTTTCATTTACGAAACTTTCATGTTACAACACTGACATGACATTCTTGTGAAATATGGTATTTTATTGTTTTAAGGCTCGCGCTGTCCACTTAATTAAACAGTCGTAAATTAGAGTTGTGATATATTGAAAAATAATTTGATGTACATAAATTATACGTGATTAAAGGGTTGGCTTATAGGTAATTACATAATTTATTATACAGCGTGGAAGGGACACCGAAGCTTAAACAGTTACCACGTATTTAGTACACCATTCTGGACCCCACTGGAATCCCACACCGACGCTAAAACACTTACCCGTATTAGCGTCGCGTCGGTGTGGGATTCCATCTTGTATAATTAATCATATTGTCGCTTCAGGTAACTCATTTGTAAAACATAATATATAATGCAGTGTTTCCCTGCGTGAAAGCTTCAATGCTGCGAACTTTTTAGCTCTTTGGTGGATTTTAAAAAAGAAAAAAAAAACATTTAATTTTGAAATCTAATTGTCAGAATGAAAAGAATAGTCAATAATTTATCGGCATCTGGCAGTGGCGTTTACAGAGACATCGAGATGAGTCAATACTAGATTTTTTTTATGGTAAAATAACAATTTTCTGCAAATTAACTAAATATTATTTAACAAATTGGTCTGTGATCGTTTTTCCGGCAAATGCCGTGCTGATGGAAGTTAAAATACCAATACCAATAATGGGCTTATGTTTCATGTGAGGAATATTTGGTACGTATAGATGTTTTGTGAATTTTCTTTTTCTACAGTAATAATAATGCTGCTCTTCTCATTTTTCCCCTAATAATAAAAGAATGATTTTTCTTTTAAAATATACTTGTCAACATATTTACACGGATCGTTAATTAAAAATTTTATTACAAACGCGACTAAAGATAATTTTTTAACAACATTTTTTTATTTTAACTTTTGTATTTTTAATCTAAATCTTAATTAAACATATAGCAGTGAAGATCTCTATTTTTTGTTTTCGCTACAATAAGTAATCAAAGGGTAGGCTTTAAGGCAATGAAATAATTTACCTACTAACCAATTATTTAGACGTTTTTCAGTATTCGTATTATCAGTGTTTAATGTTCCTATCACAGACCTAATTTCTCTGAGTGTCCACTACGTCGGTCCCATAATTCTCCAGTAAAAACAATATGCAATTATTTTAGTGCTCTTATGCACCGTAGGGTGCGTCGTCCTCAAGTCGCCTGTGTCTGTCTAGATATGAAAAGACGTGATCTTTAACCCCTTTGGCACAAGTCTAACATAAGTGGTGCCTTGCTCTGTAAGCTTACGTATATGGTCAAAATTACATGAACGTTACGTAAAGGAAGACAATGAGTCATACGACCACAAATAGATGTGGGAAAAATTAGCTCGTTTGTAGGTATGATGTCCCAGAATCGAGCAAATAGTAAAAACATGATTTCATTGCATTTAGGTATGTTACTTTTAACTTAAGTTTCGTTGACTTAACATGTGCCTGTGTTTAATTGATCCCCAAAAATCCCATATTGGGTTCCTAAACATACCAAGTTAAAGGCGTCTCCAGGATATGTTTTAAAGGGATCAATTAAATATATCTCATTTAAAAGCCGTAAATACTCGTAGTCACTTTTCGACCCTGTAAGTACTGACGTGCTTTTTAATTTGAATTGCGGTTTGATATAATTACGGAGGATATCCCGTAAGTTATAAAAAATGTGAAAGTATAAAAGTGTCATTGCAATATCACACAGTGTGTAATCTTATCCCAGTTCAGCTTCCAGTTGCTAACTAGACCACAGATAAACATCAGTGTAGTTATAATGAGGAGCAACAGTCATGACCTCCGTAACCTAACAAGTGGGAATGCCAATATAATAGACTGCAGCCTTTAATTCCTAGAGTCTGCTTAAAGAAAGTGCAACACAATCAAATGTGCGACCCGCGCTTGCGCAAGTACCTAAGTACCTACGCGACCAGCGCCAGATTCGCAGACTACCAAGTAACCACAGGGTGTAGTTGTAAATCACTTGTTTGTTCACTAAATCACTGTATTCAGATCTATTCGTTGCTTACACACAGTCTTGATGTATTTTACATAATATAATAGAGAATGAAGACTATTACAAAAAAGGAGGTTGTACGGATGTGTTTGGAAGTTAACTCCAAAATGAAATTCGGCAAAGGTAAAAAGAGAGAAACTTTTGTGTTATACTCTGGTCCGATGGTGGTGACGTAATAAAACCCAAACCAGTTCATTATTTGTGCAATTTCCTCCCAATCGTGTGCATGCTGATTGCTGAGTCACATTTGAAATATGCATAAGAAAAGCCCGTCACTAATTACATCGCGTGACATTATTTTTCGCAAGTATCTAACGTGTCGAAACAGAACTTGGCATTCTTTCAACTTATACGTCTGTTAAATCACTAAATATTGATGGAACAGGACGGAATTTCTGTTATTTGTAGGAAATAGGTAAAGCCATGAGAATTAATATGTAAAGAAGATTGTCTATACGTAGAGACATTGAATAGTAATTGGTTTCGAGAATTTCTTCCGGATACAAAGTCTGTGTTTCCAATTGGCTCCTTACGGGCTGTATGTAGCAGTACCTACTAGTAATGAGTTTGTAAAAGGCATAAAATGTTCGGAATACGATTTCGGATCTGTTTGTAATTCTTGGTAGTCTTGGTGTTATCGTTTCGTTCCAACCATGTCGTGCTGGGGCCCATCGCCAACATATTAGCATGTATTCTTTGCTACCGCCGCGCGCTGCTTGACGAAACTTATTTATTAATATATTCAAAATATATACATATACGGCTTCAAAATGTTTTATTTTAAAAGATGAATGCCTCCTAAATAAACACATTATTCGTTACTGTAAAATATGATGGTGGTGATATATAAATATCACCTGATCATTGGATTAGCTGTCACATCAGTCATTGATTGCGAGGTGTGTATAGGACGGTAGTCGGCAGTCCGTATTACAGCTGACCTTTGACTAAACAGGTCCCGCATTAAATGGCTGAGCCGCATATATGTATAATAATATAATTTATTAAGTACGCGTTTAATAATCTTGCTGATCTTGCCGTTGGCGCGTGGGTGTAGCTTTGTATGTTCCAAAGTTATGCATTCAGTAGACTTGTAGCATAAACTGCATTGCTGAGGAGTTTTGTCATGCAGTCAATGCTAAATTAAATGTAATATATTTGTACTGGGTAGATTAAAATAAGTTGTGCATAAGATCTAATGAATCCTTTCAAATGTCGTAAGTTGTAATGACTGATGTTGTTCACTTCATATCATAAAAGGTTTTAAAGGATTGCTACAGAAATCGGATTATCTTGCAGCGAATCACAACACACGTTTTAATATGAAATCAGACCATATCTCCTCGGCGATTTATCTTGATCTAGTTTTAAAAGTCAATCGGAGGAAATGCATAACTTAAGTTGATCGACGTCATTGAGCAAGCCGTCTGTGGACTGACATTAGTCGCTATTGGAAATAATCATTTAAATTCTTATCGAAAAAAAAAAATCAGTGATGAATTTCGACCAGTTACGGAGAGTTTCTGGCTGAAAAAAAAAACGATTTAAAAAACTTGTCATCGCCGAATGAAAAATAAAAATTACTTTCGTCGAACACAGTAACGAGTTGACGCCAAGTCGGTGAGGGAAAATGGATTTGGTATGGAATGGAATACTATTCGTGACTGTGCGAAAATGAGCTCCTGAAAAGACTAGCTCCTTACAGTATCTTGTAGTAATTGAAATTAAGTAAGTGTACGTGCTGTGCGAGCTACCAGCTACTATAGCTTAGCTTTCGTTTGAATCCTTCGCTGTTACAGTATACATTCTAATCTGCAGTCACGAGAGCGTGACCGTTTCAAAATTTTCAGATAAATTGCTTTTGGTTTGGTACGTGGATGAGCTCATCACTAACAGTACTTGTAACTATGCGAATAGATAGAGCGATATCTGAAGTCTAGAGTAACGTATTGTTAAGTACATAAGGAAAAATCGTGACCAGTCATGCTCAAGAATATATGGTTTCCTAAGAAAACGTTCAATTATCAAGAATATTGTACGAAACGTACACAAGATGGTAAATCAATTACGAAGAGATTGGAACCAATCGTCTATTGAAACACAAGATCGATTGCTCATGCGCAGGAATGTGCGTTGTGATTGTGTACGCGTTCTTCACAGGTTAATCGATGTTCAACCTGAACATTATCGCAGGTGTCGTGGATTATATAAGATATCACTACGTTTTATACTTTCTTTGTAACTGTACTTGATTTGTACACTGCAATATCTTCTGCGTACTTGACTAAACTTTTAGCAACAAAATACAATTTCCCACGGGATCGTACTTTCAGGATAAAAAGTGTAGCCTATGTGCTTTTTCAGACTATAATCTATCTCTGTGCCAAAATTTCATCCAGATCCGTTCAGCCGTTCTGGCTTGATTGAATAACAGACATCCATCCAAGCCATACGAGAATAGTAGGAATAGATGTTGAGAAGTGCGTCAACGAGATAAGCCTATCTATCGATGTTGAATAGAATAGTGTAGCTACTAACTTAATTTCGAAAGTTATGTTGAAAACGGCCCAAGCAGATACTTGAAGTATTTGTCCACAAGTATTAGTATTACGCTGAAAACCTGGGTGCTAAATAGATACACGTCAGAACGAAATGCGTAGCTTTCTTCTCCCATTCTCGGCTCGGTATGATAAGTATTCTAAATGAAGGCGTCATGTAATGCCAGTCGGCATGTATGTTGTTGACGATAACCATACGCGTCGGTACGTTGACAACACTTTCTTCGTAAATGCCTCATTTGTATAAACGTGAGGGTGCCGGCGGCGGCATTCCACGCGTGGTACGTATGGCCAATACTGAGTGAGCCACACTTACTATAGCATGGGTTGTAATTTGTAATGATTTTGACGGGTATACATTAGCACACCCATCTATAATCTATATGTTTCGTAGAGAAAGTTTTCAGGACTTTTGAGTTAGTTGTCCGGACTGATTTGGAGGCAGTTATGTTTTTTTTGCTCTTATGAGATAGATGTGCCATTCATTTCATGAAATCACATAGACATAACATCACGCAAACATTACTCACCGACGGGTAAGCAGAGGTGTACCCAATAATACACCCACATTTCGCCAGTTATGTTTCATGTTATGTCACATGTAATAGGGGGCGAACCTAATGCCATCAACCGGGCACAAATCCAGACTCTGTGGCGGTTACTGAGATATTCCTAATAGTAATAAATGCCCAATAACAATTTGCACGACCCGGGAATCCGACCCAGGACCTCATGATAAGCAGTCGGGATTGCGTATGCAAGCATAGACCAACGTGGCAGTCGGCATGAGATCAAGTCCATCAAATGTCACAAACGAGACTTCAAAAATGCTAGGAGTAAACGTGAAATCATGAAACATTAATTTATCTAAGAGAATATGAAAGTGGCTAAACTATTATTTAAATTACAATAAGTAATAGTCACTTTTAAGAATGGAACACCTAGTATACAATCTATCTAGCTGATCTCTAGAGTTCTTTACTCCACCCAATACAGAATAGTTAACAATAAGTTATTCAGATGTCAACGAATTATAATAATGTTGTTTAAGACATTATTATAAATGACATGTTTATCAAACTTTGGATGACATTTTGGTGGTGACATAATATTCAATCACGAAAGATGACACCTGCATCTTTGTTTAGAGGCTGTGGGGACTAACTCTTCAGAGCTTGGGTTTCCACAACAAAAAAACTAATCCCTTAACTAATGGATCTCTTCAATGTGCCTTACATTCGTAAAAAAACAATTAACGATATTAATAACATCATTATTAATGTCTTGCGACATAATAACATTAAGTAGAATTGCCAATGGTAATGCAAAGGCATCAAGTCTTAATGCAACATAATGCGTCCGATGGTTGTTTTCATACATATTAGACTGGAATCAAATCTCAACAATGGGACGTAACCTCTAACATAATAGGTGTCAGTGATTATGGAGTGGTCGCAGGATGTTCAATTGTTTGGCGTGTGCGTCCGTGTTCGTTGATGTATGTTAATGTCAGTAAGCAGCTCGATTATTATCAGTGATTACTTCCTGCGCGGGGCGGGCGGGCGAGGCGGGCGAGGCGGCGGCTCAATGCGCATCGAGGCGAACCTCCCAAGGAGGCCGGCGGCGCGCACGCAGCGCCCACGGCCGCCGCGCTCGTGTGAAGCACGCCTAATGACCACTCTTCCGGATCCGGCAGGCAAAACCCAAGTAATAATAATAATGAGCCTCATTTCAAGAAGACGGATCAAATTAGGATGTAATTTGTTCCGTGTTCTTTTTTTTACCATGTTGTTTTCTATGAACTCAGTTGTGAACAGGATCCGTAAGAATGGAGGTGGTAAAACCTTAGAGCTACCATGTAAGTATTTTCCTCAGTTTATATCAAATGTCATTGGTCAGGCTATAGTGCGTTCCGTTGAGTGATTAAAACGGTCACGACTGATGCGGCTCCGGTGCGAATCACTGCTAAAGTTCACTTTCGAATCATTATTTCTATCTACTTTCGGAATACAGTCTAGATATTATATAACACTTCATTAAATGGTATGTAAATTAATAATATAGCATTAAAATACAGCGGCATTTTCAATTTGCTTCACAGTGAACAACATATTTCTAAATTCATAGTTTGAGGTTGAAGCATAATTTAGTTATGGTCATGACCACTCGGCTGCGGCTTCGCGCAATTCACGGCAAAAATAAAACAAAGGCGCGTCAACAATGACGACCTTGTCGCGCCTCAGCCGAGCACCGCCGACACCCGCCGAGCCAGCAGTCGGCGTCGCCGTCGCGCCGTTGTGCAACACTACTTCACTAGAAAGCACACTTTCTTTCACGTACATAGCAAGGACTTGTGTCGGCGTTTCCAAAATTGCCATATCGTATTTTCGATGACGCTTCAAAAGGTCAAGTCTGACTCACGTTGAAAATACCGACTTTAAACTTCCGCGTCGCGGTTGATTTGGCGAACATACTCTCTCATAAACTCGTTCGCAATTGATCGAGTGTTGTCTATAAAGGGCATGTGCAAGCGCAGTAATGTGATATGGACTGGAGTACGGCGCGCTGGTCGCAGCGGTGTCAGGGTTCCGAGGTGGCGGTCCGCGGCTATTTACACTTTCACCTCACTCCGGGCTTTACCAGAATTTACGTCACCGCTGCGCCGGCGCAATTATATCATCACGAAATCAGCTGCTCAGTAAGTGGCACAGTGGCACACTGGGCTTTGAATCCAAGTCTCACTTTTGTTTAGTTATTGTATTTTGGAGAGTTGCGGTGCTCGTTATCGGTCATTAGGTTTCTTAATGAATAGGAAAGCGATTTACATTTTCAATTGCGTTTTCGTTCTCACGTACATACTTATATACGTGCGAAATGTTTAGGAGTGGGTTTTAATATGAATCATGTAAGTCACCACAGTATTAACCTTTTGATCGCCAGAGCATAAACGCACGCGCGTGCAACCCACGCCAAGTCACAATTTCACCGCACACATAAAAATACCTATGTACAAAAAGAATAGGGATTTTAAAACTATCGATAAACAATAAATTTAAAATTAAAGAGACAAGATAAGAGCTTGAATATTTAAGGTATACAAATCAAAACACACAAAAGTAATGACTTAATTGTTTATTTCATGTTATAGTGCATCGCATTTTTATGCAAATTATAAGCAAATTATATGGTACCCAGTTACTATACAAAGTGGAAGGGAAACCGACACACAAACGGTTGTGTGTTTGTTACCTCATATCTTCGTCATTTATGAACCGATTTGAAAAATTCTTCTTTTATCTGAAATTGCGAAATTGATACTTGACGAGGATTTGTGTGTGATGCGATAGCTAAAAAGGGTAAAATAAAAACTTTTTTGCAAAAAAAAAACCGACTTCCAAAAAAACACAAAAAAAGTGGTAAATAACTTTACTTTCGGAAGTCGGTGGCAAAAAAGTCAATGAAACAAACAATAGTCACCGACTTCCAAAGGAAAGTTATTTTCCACTTTTTTAGTGTTTTTTTTGGAAGTCGGTTTTTTTGTAAAAAAGTTTTTATTTTCACCTTGTATTTTACCTACCTAGAACCTTCTGAAATACCTATTTAGTCTGAACATAAATACTTCAATCCAACAAACACTTTTTGCTTGAATGAAACCCTGTTCACAATTTGCTTGAAATTATTTGTCTACAATTTTAGAAGTTCTATTATGTAACTTAATATTTATTTGCCTTCAATCGTTGCGTTGACTTTTTGCACGCAATTCTTTTTAATGCTTTTTTGTCGTGTAGATAGAAATATCATTGAAGTTGTGCGGTGTAAAATGTCGGGTAAAACACTTGAACGACGGTCAGAATCTGATCTATTAATATTAATGTTCATGTCCGTAACCTAGAACCGTAACGTCTGATGACATTCACGCGAACATGCACTCCCTCTTCAATAACCTTACCATTTCAAGTTATTTGCTGGTCGACTTGACATTAGTAATTACAGAGTTCCTTAATGGCCGTTCAAAGTATAAACGAATATAATAATTATCAATATTTTATCGTTAATGAATGTTAAATATCCCATTCTTCTGGCGACCATGAGCCGCTCTGGTCACGGTCAGTCTTAAGGGCTTTTAACATTTGATAATATTTAAACAATATGCGCGAAACAATGGTAAAGTTTGCTGAACATATTTCAATACCGTAGTGTTGATTACACACAGAGATCTCTGTGTTGCGGGTACAGAATACAGAGCCATTGTTTTTTCGCGGTTTCTCCTTACCTAGTCGTGCGTTACCTCTTGTCGTGGACTATATCGTAAGCTGTTGATGTTTACTAGCCGTTACGTCACTGCACAAAACCATTACGTTATAGGCTTTGAAGCGATGTGAGGTTTTGCAATAATTACGCTTCAAACATGAAACATAATAAATTTTGATTCACTGAATATTACGCACATTATTTAATACTAGCTTTTCTTTATTGTCTGGCGGCGGCGGCGCGGCGGTGTGACCCAGAATATAACAATTAAACTGTAACTTCGACGTAAGTTAATATGAGTTCCTAGTTATAGAGAGAACTTAAGGAATCTCGGTGTTGTAACCTCGTTAAATGCAAAAATGAGTTAGTGTTGAACTTACCCGTGTTCCGGAATAGTGTTCTTGTACTTTTCTCTTTTCATTTCCACGCGTTTGTTCAGAGTAGACGCGTTTCACTGTTCATGTCACAACACTCACGGCACACACTGTACAGTTCATAACATAAGCACTTCTTATTATCACTTCGTCAGATTCACTATTTCTGCCAGTCCCATGTCGCTGTGACCTGCAACAAATATATTGGACATTAGTGACGCGTGAACACACTACGCAGCGTTCGGCTGTGGGAGTCGGCTCGCGAAAGTGTGGGCTGCAGGCAACAGTTTTGGTAGAACATCACAATTTTGCGTTTTTTTATGGTATCTTATATTGTAGTGTACATGAAGATAAACACTGACAATAAGAAACATTTGGGTAATATAGTACTGAAACTGTTTTCAAAGAACGTTATCCTCTGTTACAAAATTGTTGATATAATTCAATAGTTTATTAGGCTTTAGATTGAGGTATTGAAGATCATCATAAATCCATATCATCATCGCGGAATGATGTTGAATCTAAAAGTTAGTTTATATAATGGTCTAATTTCGAAATTATATGCTTATGCAGTTTGGAACTGTTATTATGTCTGATGACATGTCTCCAATCAACTCGTACACTATCAGGTTGATCGATTGATCTCGGATAGAAAATTAATCGATTATCTTATTATATTGTATTACATTTAGGTATTCGAGAGGTTGTTAACGTAGATCATTGTCGTGCATTTTGCAATGCTTTGGTTTTTCGCAACCGACCACTATTATTTATTTAGAAGGGTGATAAATTGCGAGACTGTGCCGTATAATTAACTAAACATTATAGAATCAAATAATAGCATATGGCTCATTAATCAAACTCGTGTTAAAAGGAGAATAGCGCTAGTTTTAATCGTATCATTCGATATTAAGTAGGCTCTTGTGTCCTTCACATTTTGTCCGATGCTTGCCGGATATTTTAGGATGTGAGGGGTAAAGAAATCATGTTATGGATATTCTCCTTATCATGTCGCTGGTATAAGTCAGTTAGTCGGTAAGTACATCTGTTATCAGAAAACTTCGCCAATTCCACGGTATCGTCGGTGGCAGCTCAAAGTTCACTGATATTTACGATATCCGATACCTTCTTATATTTTTATTCATAAACTCAAACTCAAACTCAAACTCAAAGCATTTATTTCAATTAAACCATTACAGGCACTTTTGAATGTCAAAACACAAAAAATAAACTAAGCTACAGTCCCAGTCACAGGGCATAATAACTTGTGAAAGTACTGTAGTTGCCCATTCGAAAGCGTAGATCTCTATGGAGAAGAATGGGCAAGAAACTCCATGGACACTCTTTTAAATCATTATGTTGTTACAAAGTCTCGGTTACATCATTCATGTCGAGATTAAACATACATGTGAGAACGATGTAGAAAGACGTGCGAGTAAGAGCGTCCAGAATAAAAACATAAAAATAACAATTCAAAAATACAATAATCCATGGCAGCTGCGAGATGACCAGTCACAACTGACAGCGCCCGTTCACGAACATGACGCATGGATCAGCCATCATTCAACTCAACCATTTTAGAGGGAACTAAACGACCCGACACACGCGCCACCATCAGCGAGACATTTGAGTGAGCATGACATTCTCTCAGCCACCAGGGAAAATGCGAGTCAATAAAAGATGTAAATGGTAGCTTTAGCGTACATAGTACTCACACATGTGCTATGCAATTATACAACACTAAGAGATTGAATCTATACAATGCAAAGATATGTTTACAATCTTCTGCAGCTTCCACAATAACTTCCCATGGTAACCAATAAGTTTGCCCCTATGGTTGTGGAGCAGGACCAGCATTGAGCCAAGCATTTTTATCATCAATGTAATCTCCCAACTTATAGTATGCTTGCCTACATAGTGTGCGTTTTATACAAGATTTAAATTTCGTCTCATTCAGTTGTAGAATGCCGGGAGGAATTTTATTGTAACATTTTAAACAGTACCCCATGAAAGATGAGTCTACTTTAGCTAGCCTGAAACCTGGCTGGACTAGATGGTCCCTGGTTCTAGTATTATAGTGGTGTCTGTCGCCTCTTTTACTAAATAAATGCAGATTTTTCCTAACGTACATGATGTTTTCATAGATGTATTGGCAAGGTACTGTCATGATGTTAATTTCCTTAAACAGTTCTCTTAGAGAATCGCGCCTAAATAGATTATATATGGCCCTGATGGCTCTTTTCTGCAGAATAAATATAGACTCGATGTCTGCAGCCCGTCCCCATAATAAAATACCGTAAGACATAATACTATGAAAATAACTAAAATAGACTAGCCTCGCGGTATCTACATCAGTAAATTGACGGATTTTCCTAACAGCATATGCTGCTGAACTCAGCCGTCCTGCAAGAGATGTTAAATGAGGACCCCATTGTAGCCTTGAGTCGAGCGTGATCCCTAAGAAAACAGTTTCATCGACGAATTCTAGTTTCTCTTGATTCAATACTATGTCACAATCACTAGTTTTGACATTTGGTAGGGCAAATCTTATGCACTTAGTTTTTTTCCCATTTAATACTAAATTATTCGCGGTAAACCAATTATGGACTTGCAGTAGGGCGCTATTTACGTCGTCAAGAATTGTGGCACGTCTGTTTATCTTAAATATCAAAGAAGTATCGTCGGCAAACAACACCATTTGAGGTTGGTTTTTAAATAAATGGGGTAGATCATTAATATAGACTAGAAAGAGGAAAGGACCCAATATCGAGCCTTGTGGTACACCCATCCTTACTTTTAAACCCATTGAATTGACACCATTTATTTGTACTTGCTGATGTCTATCGTTTAAATACGATTTCACTAAACTGAGTGCAAGTTTCCCCAAACCGTAATGCTCAAGTTTAAAGAGTAGGGTTTCGTGGCTTACGCAATCAAATGCTTTCGAGAGGTCACAGAAGATTCCTATGGCATCTTGTGCCTCTTCCCACGCAGTGAATATGTGTTTTAATAATGTGACACCGGCGTCAGTCGTACAACGTCCTTTGGTGAAACCATACTGTTTCTCATGTAAGATCTTATTGGTATTAAAGTGGTTAAGCATCTGATTAAGCATTACCTTTTCAAACACCTTGCTGAAAACCGGCAACACGGATACGGGTCTATAATTATTCGTATCTTTACTGTCCCCGGATTTGAAAAGTGGTATTACCTTGCTGTATTTCATAAGGTCCGGGAAGACTCCTTGGTCTACACACAAATTAAATATTAAGGCTAAGTACGGTGCTATAGTCTCAATAATAGCTTGACAAACTTTAATAGACATTCCCCATAGATCTTCCGTTAATTTGATTTTGATTTCCTTAAAGGCTTTAATGACTGCTATGGGGTTTATATGCTTAAATTGAAACTCAACCGGACAGGCTGAAACGTTCGCTCTTAATAAATCAATAGAAAGCGAGGGTGAGGAATTTAAGGTTTCGGTAATTTTAAGTGGGATACTGGTAAAGAAATCTACAAATTCTTGAGCAACTTCGTTTTTAGAGCTTAGAAGACCACGTGAGGTCTCTAGTGTGATATCATTATTATATTTTTTATTTCTATTAGTTTCACTATTGATAATTTTCCAAACCGTCTTTATTTTATTATCGGCGGATTTAATCTTGTTGCTAATGAATAAGGCTTTAGCTACCTTGCAAGTGTTTTTAAAAATTTTTGAGTATGTTGCTACATATTTATTAAAAGTTTCTGAGTTGATGTAAGGCTTAAGGCCGTACAGCTCGAACAATCGCTCCCTACTTTTCCTAATACCCTTAGTTGCCCAGTCACTGAACAAAAACTTTGGGCAAATAGATTTAGTTTTAATTTTTATTGTATTATTAAACTCTGTGTAAACTACCGAAAAGAATTCCTCATAAAATTTATTTACATTTTCAAAAATATATCCCGGAATGCCTAAATTACCAATTAAGTTATTATTAAAATTATTCAAATTGCTGGGTGTTATTTGTCTAGATTTTATCTGGATGTTTTTTAATGGTGTGTATGACTCGAAAACAACGGTTTGACCGCTGTGATCAGAAGGAAGGTAATTTACAATGGATTTATCTAAGTAGTCGCAACAACAAAAAACATTATCAATACATGTAGCAGTATTTTTAGTAATTCGGGTTGGTTCCGAAAACACGTTTAACAAATTAAATGATTTAAAAAGATGTAATAATCTACTGCTATTTGAGTTTTTCTCTAAAATATTAATATTAAAGTCACCACAGATAACTAGTGATTTATTACTAGTTGCAAGTTTTGCTAAAGCATCCTCCATTACTGACTCAAATAAAGAGTAGTTCTGATAATTTGGGGGTCTGTAAACGCACACTATTACATGCTTATCTAGCTCAACACAAGACAGTTCAATATTATGCTCAACCGATAGATCAACAATATCGTTACGAGACTTAAATTTAATACAATTTTTAACTAAGATTAATGAACCCCCACGCATCTTAGATTTCCGGTTAAAGCAACTGCCCACACTGTAATTTGCGTAATTAAGTATCATTTCAAAGTCTTTTAACCAATGTTCAGTGAAACAAACAATTTCAAACTTTGTTTTTTCTAAAAACAATTCAATTTCTAATTGCTTTGAAGAGAAGCCTTGAATATTTTGGTGAAATAATTGCATAGAATTCTGCTTAGCCCCTTTTTTACATTTAGTTATTTGAGAGCAAGAAGGTACCTGTGTGTTGTTAGTTAGAGTAACATTTATGTTACTGGTATCTTCTGTTGTCTTACTAACTAGTTTAAATGAGCATCCGGAGTGAGCCCCAAGACTCCTATGCCCTCACAAGACAATGAGACCCTACTACTAGTGGACCCTACTGGAGAATCTTGTACACATGGATCCTCCTTTGTAAAAAAATTGTAAAAATGAATATTAGTATTATTACTAATAGTCGCAGTGTTAATAATAGAACTAAACATAGACATACTACTTATGTCTGAGTGAATATTATATGCTAATAGCCGAGCTATTTTGTGTCTACAACTAATAGGTAGATACACATTACCCCGTGTCGACCTAAGTTTATCAACAAAACTGTTGACATCCAGGTACACAAGTTTGTCACTATAGTGACCTACTAAGAAATCTACATGCTTATTAAGCATGTGAATATAATTGTTTTTTCTGTTTGACAATTTTTCAAAATATGGGAAAGCACACAATATTATTTTACGACACTTCAACTTTAACAACTCAGTTACACTGTCTGTGATGTCTTCTTTTTTAATTTTTAAACTATTTCCTATAAATATAGTTATGTCGGTATTACTATTATAAACATTTCTAATTACTGATGCCATTATCTGTTTGTATGTTGCCCCTGGCATACAATGATTTTGATTGGGAAAACTCAGGTTATTACTAACTAATTTACCTACACCTCTTCCTATACTATCTGAGAACATTACTGAACAAGAACAATTATGACTATCATATATCTCTGGCTGTGCCACTTGTAAATAATCTATTTCTTGGTTGAGTACACAGTCCTGAGATAAATTCTCAGCCTGGGATGGGTCCTCCATTACCTCAGGCAAGATAGTATCATGGTTGTTAACTGACTGACAGCTGCATTGACACATTACTAACTCATTTGCTGCAAGAATGTGTTCCCTAATTTGGTTCTGAGAACTCACATACCTACTGGAAAGGGAACTAAGTGAGTCCTGAAGTACCTGTATTTCAGCCTGCAAATGCTGAGTATCAATTTCATAAATTTTAATACTGTCTTCTAATTTTATTTGATAATTATTTAACTTATTAACTAAATCAACACGCTCTTTCCTCAGTGGAATATAAATATAACCGTATCTACCTATCCACCGTAGCTCAGCTTGTTCCATGCCTGTGTATTAGAACTTTTTATCGATCATTCTAGATCACGACGAGCAAAACACGTCGCCGCTGACGTTCGAGACTAGATCGTGAGAAATGTGCGCATGCGGCACTGTTTCACAGACAACAGGCATTCCTTGTGGCTTTAGTTTTAGAAAATATCATGCAAATTGTACTTGAAGGGACGTAAAGGAAATTGAACAGATTTTCAGAGTACAATGTAAGATTTGTTGCAAATAATCAGGAAAAAAAATGAGCCTTTATGTTATCGAATGATTCATTTGCGACCACAGAATTCAACATAGGTCCTCCTTGTATCTACTTGCAATGAACAGTACCCTCTCAAAGAAATCTGCTGTTATACGAGCACTACAAATTAAAATATTTATCGCTACTTATATAAACCTGCCGCATTAAATTTAATAGCACAGCGCCAATTAATAAAATAATTAACTAAACAGAGTGTTAGTATTGTATGTGTTTTACGTTCTAATCCTTGACGCGTACCTAGAAATATCCTTTATCCTAATTGCCGGAGTTGTTTATAGCTCAAATGTTATCTGTGGTGTTGCAAGCCGGCCTTCGGTTCGAGTCCTGTTGTGGACAATCACTCGATGTCTATAATTACTCATTACGCTAATGGATGTTCGATCGAGGCATTATGTGCTTTGTCACGACCCGATCACACGACGAGTCGTCATCACTCTTGTCTGCACGTGATCTACTGAGGGAACCTGCGTGTGCACGGGAATCTTGATTTATGATTGCTTTATGCGGGATACTATGATCGTGATAGATTTACTGCTGGCATTACAGTTATAGGCATGTTTCTAGAAAATAAAGGGAAACCCACCAAAGTGACTTGCTCCTCAGGCGAGTTACAACTGGCAGGTATCTACTAAAGATCTCAAGTAAAAGTTAGCAATATTGCGAGTAATTTAAATACTTTAAATCGAAGATTAGTGTCGTTAAACGTCGCTTTGAAAGAGGTGCGACAGTTTAAAACGAGGCGACGTGCATTTCCGCTGTAATTATAATTATCTCCTAAGTGTAGGTTTCGTTGCAGTTACAAACTAGATGTCTAGAAAAGAAACTCAGGACTATCTAAATGGTGTAATGTTACGACTGGAAGAGATCTAAGAGCTTAGCGCCGCCCGGTCCTAAGTGTCTTGCTAAATGACATTTGTAAATTATGTTATGCGAGACAGTAAATTGCAGTATTAGGTTCAGAATAAATTACTATGTGGCGTCTGTCTATATGATTTAATATGGCTCTTTTAATGGTAAATGTATAAACAGTTTCTTCGCAAGAGGGTGCTATAAGAAGGCCATGTGTTTCTGTTCAATACGAAGCAGCTTTCATATTTAATCTGACACCAACAAATCATGAGGTGGATTTTGATTTAGTTTGAAATGAGATAAGGAAAATCAAAGGATACAATAAAAATGAGGACTATTTCCTAACAACTTATCCTTGAGTTACGACTCTAAATCAAATTCTAAGCTTTACTCGAGATAAACATTTATGGAGCTGACGACTGCGGAATAAATTACTACAATATTTCGAAACACCTAACTACATAACATTTTAAGTAGGATTACTTACTTTAAACACGCTTCGGCGTAGAAGGACGCCGAAATTAACATGTATCTAATGTAAATACGAGGAAAATGAAAATGCAAACTTAGTGATAGTGACATCTCTGCTTGCTCGCTATGCGAGATTTTTGCGCAAGAGTGGTTCAAGACATCCATTAGGCGACCTTGCCCGAAATTCTTCTTAGATCATTGGCGTCACCGTTTCCACTAGGCAGTAGGCTCTATTGAAGTATAACGACATTCCGCAGAGTAGGTACGTGTTGAGAAGTCTCGTTATTAGGGGTTTATTCGAATCTTAGTCCATGTTGTAGTCCGTTTTTTTTGTAATAAATTTCGCATAGGTAAATGTCCGATGCATCTGTCAAAGATCATTTTCTGTGTAGGGCAACATTTAAGAAAAAAACTCGTAAGTACTTCAATCAATATTAACACGTCCCGACCATGGCCAGGGCTTAGAAATACCTAGGATTCTTTTTATCCTGGTTACCTAAGCTCAAAGCTGTCCCGTCGTATAATTTCCGACCTCCACACTAGCGGAGCCGCGTGCAAAAGCTTGTTTCCAATAAAAACCTTATAAATAACGGTTTTAAACATGCGGACGTGTATACTAATTCGGGAAATTCGATAACGTCACGTAGACTGACTGACGTAGATAAACCATGAATAGTTAATAGAAGAAGACGTATGAATACATTGAATCTTTGCAAAAAGTCGACCTCGACCGATGACATTGTCTGAGCATCCCTGACAAAGACTGTTATTATTATAACTTGCAGTATTTTTACGAATAAAATATTTGGTCTTGCATTTTGGTTGCAATTCTAATCAATTTGTCACGGGTTACTAGGTCAAACTTAACCTTTAACTTATGTTACGTCAGGTATACTCGTATACCTAATGCCTTTAATATATTTTTGTGCGTTACCCAGCAATGTGATATATAACATCATAAACATAACCCCCAAATCTAAACAAACGACAACACAAAGATTTTTTACGCGATTGACATTTAAAACTTTTCGGCATCCTATGTCAATTTAATACATTTTGGACTTTTCGATCAGCGTTATCGCTCACTTTGACCTCCCTCAACACAAGACAGTCTAGCTGTCTAGCAGGTAAATTTGATGTATCTAGAATAACCTATTATTTCGGCGACCGAACGGCTGCTGATATAAGAAGTCAGAAAATAAAAGGCGCCAAATTACTTAAGCTATTCTTTCTCAAGAGCTTGTATGCTGTGTTCTTAAGAAAGTGATTTGCAAATTGTGGACGGGGAACAAATAGTAGTTATATAAGATATTATTGTTAGATATAAGTAAAATAAGTAAAAATTGAGTGTCCGCACTAATAAACATTAGTTAAATACCGTTTGTTACGTTCCCACAGACAAGCCGTGACATCGGCTTTGTGGGGGCATAGTTTTATGTAAAGATTTTTCAAAACTTACTTTTGAGAAATAAATAAATAAAAAACTAGTGTTAATTACTATGAATGTTTGCTGTTTTTTGTTCTATTATTATTTCAAGTTCTTTTACTCGTAAGAGAGTACAAAAAACCCTACCCACGGGCCGGAGCCAAGTTTGTAGGGGGGAGGTTAAACGGAGAATGTGGATCATATTGTAGAAGAAGTAAGGAATTTCCGGGTGATGCGACAGGTGTTGAGAATTGTTTGATTTTGGAGCAACTGAAGTGTGTGGGGAGGTTTGTGCTTTCCACTGGGTTTTTATTTCTATGGCGAGGTCTTGATATTTACTAAGCTGTTCAGATACTGTAGTTTGAATGTTGTGTGAGTTCGGGATAGCTATATTTAGTAGGTAAACTTTTTTATTGGCTTTGTCGTGAAGGACAACGCTTCACGACAAAGCCAATAAAACAGTCATCTGGTCTATTGAAATGTATAGTTTTGTCTGTTATTATCGTCCGATCCCAATAGATTTTCTGATTGTTACTGTCTAGTATTAATTCCAGTTTATATTTATCTTATTTTTTAAGCCTATATTGTCCCACTGCAGGGCAAAGACCTCCCTTCCCTCCTTACACTTTACGCGATCTAGTGCGAAAGAGCCCAACTCATCCCGCCATCTCTTCTGGGCCTGCCGCGTAGTCGTTTCTTGCTATTTGGTATCCATTGAGTGGTTATTTTTGCCCATTGCTCCTCAGACATGCGGCAGATGTGATCAGCCCAGTTCCATTACAACCTGGCAGCTGTAAGGCCAGCATCACCTAACAAGATTGTTATAATAACTTCTTCGGCTATGTTGATGAAACAGCACAAGCCTGTTTAATATTTCATAACAGCTGAATATTTTGCCAACATGGTGGATAGTGTTAATTAGTTCTGTACACAGTATATTATTTCAACTGTAGATGTGCAATAGTAGGTTCTTGATAAAACGACACTTTGTTGCAGTGATTCGTGATGATAATGTAAACACGTGGGTGAATAAAAACAATTGGATTTGCGCCACAAGTATATGTAAATGACTCGGGTACCTTCGTAGATATTCGTCGCTAGTCGGTCGCGTACGTGTGAAATTGTACCACAATGTATATAAAACTGTGTACGTACGTATGTGTATGTATGCGGAGGTTCTGTGTGAACAGCCTGTCTGTGCTTGCGCCTGCACAATAGCTAGTTCGAGTCACGCGCTACTCTCCACACTATTGTTAAGGAGATTTGATCATAAAAACTATTTACAATCAGCTGTCGAGGACGCCTATGTATAGTTATAGAGTTAGGTGCGACTGGCGCGCCCCGGGACTACGTCCGTGTTATTTAAACATGACCTCCATTTGTGCTCTTATGACCTAGATGTATGTACAATTGTACATTTTAGACATTCGGTTAGAAACCATGACAAACATAAGTTCACGCATTATCCAGGAAGGGTCAGGCAGAGGTACACCTAATAGTACACCCACATTTCGTCAGTTATGTTTAAGGCCCATGTAATAGGGAGCGAGCCATCAACGAGGCACAGATACAACCGCAATGGCTGCTACAAATAAATTTCTGATAGAAAAACCTAATAACACTTTGCCCGACCTGTTTATCGAACCCAGAACTTCATGCTCAGCAGTTGCGCTTGCTACTAGTAGATCAACGACGCAGTTTACGATTTTACAAGTTAATATTTCCCAAGAAACCTCGCACATGTTCTCTCTTGTTTTACGGCTGCGTTGCGAAAATCTGAGATCACAAACATTTAGATAAGGAACAATTTATCCGCAGGCAATACAAAATATTGGTTCCGTGACTAGGTAGCTAAGTTCCACTCAGTACCCACTGGTCGCAAGTCCATTCGCCTTTTTAATCATTAAAACATTGGCAGCCTCAACTCACAAAAAAAAAAAAATTAACATTACAGTTATTTAAAAAAAAATTTGTGTTTTTTTTTGGAAGTCGGTTATTTATTGCAAAAGAGTTTTTATTTTACCCTTTTTAGTTATCGTATCGCACACAAATCCTTGTCAAGTATCAATTTCGCAATTTCTTTTACTTGGGTGCCATATTTTTTCCAGCTATTTAGATTTAAAAACCACACTACTGAACCGATTTTGATGAAATTTCTATGGAACCCATCGGGATGTATATCCATTCAGATATAAGAAGAATTTTTCAAATCGGTTCATAAATGACGAAGATATGAGGTAACAAACACACAAAAAACCCGAATTGAGAACCTCCTCCTTTTTTGAAGTCGGTTAATAACGTTGGACATTACTAAAACAAAGCGCTTCCATAGGCTTTTAAAATGAAAATGGAGACCATTATAAGAACAAAAAGTTGTTTAGAACGTTTTTCATAAGTACCGCGAGCAGTGGGCGGACAACTGATTTGTCAAGTCACCAAATAGTTTTAAAAATGCTTATCTATGAATTTACGTGTGCAGGCGTTGTAAATGGTTCTCCAAGAACGATTTCATTATGAAATATTTAATGGACCTAGCAACACTTACCAAACAGTAATAGCCGATTATAAGGAAGACAACTTTTTAAGTAGACGATTAGTTTATTCGAGTAAGTAGGGTTTGATGAAGTGAGAATCAAAGAGGTCCTCACCAGAAGAAGACAGGGACGAGGTGTCAGGTTGCAGGGCACTGACTCTACCTTCGTATAGAGAAAGTTTAGAAGCTATTGAATTTTATTACCAAGGGCACCTGTCATAACAATTTATTACCCATTTATTGTTATGGTTATTTCTTTTATATGGTATGGACCTATGCGTAGAATACTAAGTGGTGCCATTCTATGCAGAAACATTGGAACAACGTTTGCAGACAATGTTCTGCCGGGTTCGCATTAATGACTTTTTTCATTTTCCTTACCTCCGAATTCATTAAGGAATCTGAAAGATGTTCAACAATACCTTTACACCTTATACTACACACCAGCTAAATAGCTACTACTGACACCTTCCAATAGCGACTTAACAATTAATTTAAGAATTCGATCGTTGCTTAAGCAAGTCGTTTTTTTCATTTTATAAGTTGCCTGATGTACTCCATTGGAGGCATTGCGTTCGTTATTCGCGTATGATCATTTGGGAGCTGCAACTCGAGGAGTTATACACTGCGATATCTTTCCTATCACACCACAATATTTTCATATAATACTGGCACCCGCGAATAATTTATGTTTTTTCCCACATTGGAGTTTAAATGTCGATCGGCGATTGATTGATAGAAAGGCATCAAGCTAGTAAGAGTCATGCTGATTTTTATTTTAGTCGTATAGAAAGGTGCACGCAGTTAAAGATAGCTTAGCGGCTCATTCACATGAGGACGATTCGGTATTTTTTTGATGAATGGTCTTTTTTCACACGCATCAGGAATCGTAAAAAATTACGGAGACGTCATAAATCAGGTATCGTCTTTTAAAAATCACGCTCGTCAAAAAATCACAAATCCCATTTTTTGTGACGGATTTACTGATGCGCTCGACCCCGAAAAATCATGAAACGAGTGTGAACATCAATTCCTTTTTTTTGTCTAATCGTGATAAAACACGATTCCGTATACAATGTGAACGTCCATCCGCCACGACGTATCGTGTTTTATGACGAATCGTCAACGGCGGAAGCCGTGTGAATGAGCCCTTAGATTGACTTTCACACGTGATAAAACTTGTGCGAATATCTATGTTTATAAATATGATTTAGTAGAGTCATAACACTACCTATTTGTCATATTCGTAAAATTTATTGCTCGTGTGAATATTATTATTTTTTGGTTAATACCACAACGTTATCTAGTGATTATGAATTGAGGTTTATGTTACAAGTGAAGTTGTTTCAACTAACGGGTGTATAAAAAACCTAGGCGTTGCCTAGAGGCATCTGTTCTTACCGTCATTGCGATCTTTTTTGTACTAGACCACACTGGGCACCCTCTAATTACGGAGATTTTGAAGGGCAAAGTTCCAACTTTTCCACACGTTTTTCACGTAAAAAACACGTAAAAATACTAGTTTTACATGTAATAACTTGACTTTAAATACCTCCTTGACCCCTGATGCATTCATCAGCACAAAGTTTTGAGTGCGTTACATTGAGCGCTACCGTATACCGTGATTTTTCACACAAATAAGTCGTTTCCCAGTAATAATTTTTGCGCGGTGTAACTTAGTTTTATGTACAGAATGCTTGGTTGACGGCTTTGTGAAGGGTTGTCTTACTCCCTGTATACTGCGATATGAATCTTGTACGATAGAGATTATGCTTTACCAAACAGAGTTCTTTTATCAATCTACAACCTTGCTGTGGACAGCAATAGGGTGTTAAGTAATTCAGCTAGTCTAGTCTACTAGCGGTTCTACAATGCTAGACATACGATTAAACAGATTAGTGTACAATTCAATTTTTTTTTTAATTTTTTATGTTTGTTTATTTTCTCATCACAAATGTTACAGTGAACAGGAATTATTCAATCTAATTTACAAGCTGAACATTTGTGAGAGACTGGTGCCCGAAATAGGCATACAATGCTTGTGTTACGGGTCATCAGGCCCCCAAGACTTACAGCTATACAAACTAATTTAGATTAATAAATTAACAACTCATGAGTGATGATATTACTTAAATATATATATATATATATATAATTGAATCTTCAAATAGTACCATAACGTACTTTTATGGACCAAGCAAGAGGAATAAGTAAGAACCGAAGCACAGTTATATTATAGTGCTGTCCTCATGGTGGTTTTATGGAGGAGGCCATTTGACACATACTGAAACTGTCCCACGATTAAAAAACCTGTACATGTATGTGTATATCCGTCTTTACGATTTGGTAAACAATGTCCCGTATGTTTACGTTTTATACGTGTCTAGTACCGATTATCCGGCTCAAATATCTGTTGCGTGAGGAAAAGCCACGTAAACGGCTCACTTGCTTCAATAACGGTTTTTGTGTTATTACTGTTACGTGTGCTTATATAATTTTAATATAAATATACTGTTTGTGCATGCTATGTAAGAGTTATATACGACCTGTGATTTAGATGTGCTAAGAACTTTTGAAATCTGCAGTGATCGTCTTTGTAATCCTTTACAGGCACTCCCTCACTCGTGGCTAAATAAAAACAGCCGCTCGGGTCGATCTTTAGGTTAAACCGCGCTTCCCTAGGTTGTTTCGTGGATGGGTAACCACCTATTTCATACCGAGTTTCCGCGAGTTTTTTAGGAAAGCCGTTGGACCCGGCTGTCATTTGTAGATCTTTGACAATCGTTACAGGTGGTTAGTGGCCCGAAAGTCTGACAATCAGTCTGACGAAGGTTTATCGTTATTACCCAGTAGTAACTGGGTAGTGGAGGTCAGATAAGCAGTCACTCCATGTAAAATATTGGTATTCAGCTGCATCTGGTTAGACTGGAATCCGACAACAACACAGGCAGATGATGAAAGGCGCTCCCTCACCGGGAGAATTCGCCTGTAATGTTCAGATTCATAATATCTAACAATCTGTATAAAATCGAATCTTGTATTGTTACATTATAGCCAAATGCTTTGTTGAGGGAACGCCATAATAGATTTTATTACACTTCTAAACTCAAAACGATTTAATGATGTTGTTTACTAGTGTTTAGTCCTATCATATTGTTTGTTATGTAGGTAGTGATGCGTATGCATAATAATAGCCCGTATATCTGTATTTGAAACATATTTAGTTGAACATAACCTAACTGCAGCAATATCTAAGTAGGTTTTCACCACATATTTGCTACTCAACTAAAATAATGAAATGAGCGCGTATTTCACCAATATTTACCCTTTTTGATTATGTCATTATTGCTGAACATGGTCATCAGAGGTACCTATATGGTACATCTGATGATTATTAGACATGGTGATTACTAGTCGTAATCATCAAGTTTCGCAAACGGATTGATGATGGTATTAGTTTTTTCTTGCGTGATCACCATCATCATCATTTCTTCGGCCAGTACTTTTTCTTTAGACTCATATAATTTTGAATCTAGAATAGGGAAGAAGTTTGATCAGGAGAGAGTTTGAAAAGTGCGTTGTACAAAAATCAAATACATTGCAATGCTATGTCAAAATCAGACACAATTTTGTATACCTTCAGTGAGGAATCTTTGTATTTATTTAAAAGCATGCTGATTTTATTCCTATCTAAGTAATGAGAATAATGTATGGTAATCGAAACATAGGTGAAACCGTAATATATGTATATTTTCCCAACATATTTTCATGTCCATATTGCCACATCGTTCGTTACAACTGTCATTTGTATGTTATCTATAATTAGTTGTTCCAAGGGGCATTGGGTAACCTAATGGGCTTATGAACTTCACTTAATTCTGAAATGTTCCTTATCTTTTATCGTCCCATCGTTACTTAAATTGGAAACATACAAGTAGGTAGCTAACAACATTAAAATCACGTTCTGTCTGACGAATAAAGAGACTTTCAAGTTTCAAGGAGCGAACTGTTAAAGGTGTTTGTAAGATTTTTGTAACTAGCTCATAATTATTTCTGGAAACATAATGTACCTGCTGTCTGTCTACTTGAGCACCGGAAGTCTAAACTTGTTTAACAAAACCAGTAGCAAGTATTAACAAACTGACATAGTTAAAGTTGCTATTCACTCGTATTTATGCGAAAACCAACTTTTTGGTTTCTTATAACTTGGAATACAAAAGTAGCTCAATGTAAATGACCTACAATTTCTTTTCTAAACGCGAGCTGAATTTAGATACGAAAAGTTGAAAATTGCAAAAAAAAATTCGGACGTTTGGACTGACGTGGTTGATCAATTTTAATAAGTGGACACAGAACATGATATTTAAAGTTGAATATCAACTGTGTGTAAATAATGTAGACATACTACATACTAGACTGCTACCGGTTGTCCTCGCTTTTTCTAGCAAAAATATTATTTGAGTGACTTTAGATGAAATCACTTTCCGTAATCTAATCTTTGAGTTTTAGCAGCTTTGTTAAACATATACTTAGGAACTTGAGTATATTAAAGCCAGCTGTAAATGTAGTCTAAAAATTTGACGAAAAAGCTGAAGGAGATTTCGTATCTACAGAATCAAATATCTTTGTGCAATTCCCCGCAACTTAGTAGAAATATGGGCTGCAAACTTGCAAAATTCAGCTGTTTTCTAATCAACGGCTATGTCTGACTGTCAGTGTTAGCGCTTGTACGCATTTCTCCCTGACGAAGCGAACCGTTGCGCACTGCAGCCCGTGGGCCCAGTTACGACAGTGCCGAACTGGCGAACTGATAGCATTCTTACAAAACAAATCACTGAGTAGATCTAATCTCAAGTCCGTCGCATAAGTTACAACATTACACTTCGATTAAATCATATTAGCTTCGGTTGCGGTCAGCCCGGACTAGCTGACGCGGTACTGATGCGAACTAAATTGGATGTCGCCTCACACCATGCGCAATTCTTTGATTGATTTATTTACTTGTACCCTCGCAGGTGCCCCGTATGTATCGATACTTCTAAGTCGAATTGAATTTAGTTTGATCGGCATATAATTCTCATTAGTTTCTTTGCGTAACGTCGTTCATAATGTCGATCATGCACTAATTCTAATAATCAAATTAAATTAATATATAATGTTAATTATATATCTCTTTGTACAATAAGGTACACACCAGCCTTTATGTACTCTAATGGATATTCATAGCTATACAGTCGACATCGTTCCAAATCGCTTCGTCTACAAGCTTAACGAATGCTCTCGAGGACTTTACAATTACTATAATTATCTCCTTTTATGGATTTTAGTGCAGTGCAATGGATCAAAAATAATTATAACTCGATTCAAGTACAAATAATCGTAAATTACAAGCTTATTGCTACAATAATATAAACCGGGACCACAATTGTAAAATTCAAACAAGAACTGCCGTAAATTGTTTTAATTGAGGACAAGGATGTCGAGCTGGGGCCGCGGCGTGCGACTGCGGTCGCAGGCTCCATCCACAGTTTTAATTGATCGTATTCACCTGCCGAGATCGGCGAACCGATGCCCTTGCGGAGTCTCCCGGTGACGTCACTGCAGCACACGTTATGTGGACTTCCGACCGGATAAGTTTAGCACATCACTAGCACTAGGAAATGTGTCGAGTTGCGAAACTTCGGAGGTCGCCGGCAGAGAGCGCCTTCGCCGCGCGATCACTGAAAACTAAACCCGCGCTCACTATCGCGCAGCACGCCGCGTCACCCGCGCCGGCGCTGCGACGAAAGCGCGTTAGAAAGGGACGAATAGTCATTTCTTTCGTTTTAGTCGGGCATCGATAAATAAATATCAGCTTTCATATTGATGGTTGATAGCCAATGAGCCGGCGAGCACCTGCGAGCTGGTTTTACATGTTTTTAAAAACTAACATTTAAATTAAGGAAGCCGGTGAATTATTAACAACATTTAAAAAACCAAGCCACAAAGTAGCATTCTTAGAAACAATTGGACAGCTGTACAAAAGGATCAATTTTGAAAATTAACGTTCTTACGTAACACATTCACTGGAAGCATTAATAACTCTCCAGTGTAGTGTAATCAGTAATTTTCAATTAGCTTCCTCGCGAGAGAGCGTATAATCAGGAAACGGGCGAGGTTTATCAGCGCACGCGCACCCGTGCGGAACTCGCCGCTGATTTTCCGCCAACTTTTCACCACACGTAACGGGTCGCGGATGTCAGACTTCGGTATAGTCTGCCAACATTGTGCGGGTTATGTAAATAAACGATTAAATTTGGATTACGTCATTTTAATGATCTTGTTTGACTTTTTAATCTGATTTCAATAAAAGAATTCGATGTTTTGATTTTATAATGAGTGTAACTTAAGCGAACCTTATAGAAGGAAGTAAAAGCAAGAGTACTTATGTTAAATTCACATGTTACTTTTATTTATACAACACATAAAAAAGGAACTTGTAATTAAATTAGTATTTTACATTACAGAAACAAATAAAAAAGTTTCCGAGATCATAATTCTTATTCTGCCTAAAGGTCACAGCAAAACAACTTATTAATTGACCCGTATTAATTTGCATTACTTTGAAAACAAATGAGACTAAATTATATAAGTTTATGTGAGGGGAAACAGAGCGTGTGGCTTATGAGAAGTCACGGACTGTTGACTTTATTTGAACATTACATTATCCGAGTAAATTGTAACTCAGCGTGATCCCGAGAATAAAAGTGAGGGGATTAAGTGGCTGAATTTATTACTTTAGCATAAAATAATGCATTGTGAAACTGTGTCGAATTGAATTCGTTTGTTAGAGAAGTTTATGGCCACTGTCGAGCCTGCCATTCACACCACCTCTTGTCCCCACGAACAACGAAAATAAATCAACAATTAAAATTTAATCAACAATCTCGCTCGTGTCAAGAGATTTAATGTATCAATCAAGTTACAGTACTTAAAACATGTATTTAATGATGGTTCACAGTTCAGACAAAGGGAAACGTGAAAGGAGGCCATGTTTTCGGTTTTCGTACGATTTATTACCCTCCGTCTTGCATTTGTTTGCTCTTGTCACGTATGGCGCAATCCGTAGCACATTTACGTGTTCACTATATTGTTCACTATATTATTATGATTGATGTGAAACTAGCTTACCAAAGAAATAGCAAAGACGTTGGGAAACTGTACTTTGGCATTGATATATTAAACCCGACCGTCTCGTTCTTTGTAAGAAGTTTGAAGTATCGTGGATGTAGCTGTCTCGGCTGCCTCATCTGCCTGTAATATTCGGATGTTCGCGTCGATGGTGGCTGACAGTTCCAATTATTTGCAACATGTTCTTTTCTATACAAAAAGAGCACTTTGAAAGGTCATCGGTCAAGCTGTTTATTGTTAAGATCAAGAACCTTGTGTTTGATTAGTTTTATTACTAACCTTTTGTGTGAGAAGCCCGTAGGCCGTGAAAGTGAGTTAATTCATGTAACGATAATAATGTGGTCATGATAGATTGAGTTAGTGAGCCCCTCTAGATGTGTTGTCAGGTTTACGGTGTGCTGTGTCAGCGTGGAGGTTAGGTAACTGCTGGAGCGCGGTACGTGACTCCGACCGTAATTAACAACAATTATGTAGATATCGTCTGCATAACGCACCGCTGACAACCTCCACAACTGTACATAATGAAGCAACAAGAATGAAATTGTTCATGTCATGTTAATTTCCCAAGTTATTATTCTGTGTACTTGAGAATTTGCGGAGAGAAATCTTCGCTCGAAGACCTTTGCGCGTTGAACTCTATTGCGCGGAAGTTGAAGCGCTCAGATGCGCGACAAATGTAGTAAATATTTCCTTGTTGTCCACTATGCTATTCATTTTTTTCTTTTAACTTTTTACCCAGTTTTAAATCGTTAATCATTTTAAACGAGTGAGTGAGTGTTTAAGAGACCTTAAATATGTGTTTGTCATATGTGCAAATCTGCCTAATGTTGGATTTACAAAGTCAAATTACTTGAGACATAAGTCAGTGGCGACTTTATTTAAGCAGCTACCGACTTATTTATTGTGGTAATAAAAAAATAATTCTATTTATTTTCTGTATGATAATATAAGACACGATAATGAAGTACTTCCTGGCAATTTGGGCTGCAAATATGGTCGTGATTAAGTGCCTACAAAGTAGCTATACTTGCAAGTTAGAGATTACGCAATAATGTATATTACCACATTTCTCTTTTTGTCATGTATATCACAAACTTATAATCTGCCTAGCCTTCTCCCAACTATGTTGGGGTTGGCTTGCAGTATGACCTATCTGACCTCCACAACCCAGTTAGTACTGGGTAATACGATACCTCTTGGTAAGACTGGTTGTCAGACTTTCGAGACTGACTACTTATAACGACTGTCAAAGATCCTAAAATGACAGCCGGTACCACCGGCTTAACGTGATCTCCGAGGCACGGAGGAAACTCAGTATGTAATGGGTGGTCACCCATCCACGGACCAAGCCAGGCAAGCGCGGCTTAACCTGACGATCGACCCGAGCAGCTGTTATTATTTTAGCCACGAGCTCCTTCAATATATCATATAATATATCAAAAACTGTTATACTAATATTGTTATGTAAATCTCGACATAGTAGGTACAATTATCAAATGAAGGAAGGTATCTGTCCTTCCTTTATTTGATCAATATTAAATCTGCTTGAATTTATTGTTATAAGGATTTATACGCAATTATATTGCGTTTGCCGTAACGGTAGAAAAAGTTAATATGCATAATTTACTTGCGTATTTCGTTCAAGTCGATATATCAATTGTGCAATAGATTTTAGTGGCGTTATTCTAATAGATGTGATTCGTAAATTACGGAAGAGTGCACAGTAAGAAGATACGTGATACAAATGCAAACAACACAGATTCGACGCACATTGGGCCGAAAATGAAGGTCCATATACTTAGCGCCCCTTGAAAATGAAGTTCCTTGAAATCTTTTATTTTCCGAAGAAAGTATCTACTTCATTTTCAAGGGGCGCTAATTATATGGAACTTCATTTGTGGCCCTATGTGCGACGTACCAAAATGAAAGAGAAAAGGAGGGAGCTTATAATTCGTGATAAACAACAAAAATCACTCCAGTTTCTTGGTAACATAAGATATAAGGTACCCAATGCAAAAGTGCATCCATTTTCGTTACGAAATACTTACCCAAGTAACTGTGAAACCGCAACAAAACAGGTGCAGCAATTCTATAACTCGCGTAAATACAGAACTTGCAATTGGGATCCTCAATAGAAACATTATAAATTATAGTTCAAATAGGTGATGATGATTGCCGCTTTATTCTGAAGGCAGCAATTTACGTTCAGAACTTTATTCCATTTACAATAATTTATGAACTACTTAATTTTGCTTTTAAGCGAAATGCAGTCTGCTACGAACGAAGGGAATGAAGGCTACGTATCGCGGAGTGTGGCAACACTGCGTTCCAGGCTAACATGATGAGATGTGTGACAAAACCCTGTCGCCGGATCATCCCGTGCCAAAAAGAGTCATGAATTGTACGATGTGTACATACATCGTACACTTTCAGTTGAGTCCCGCTTCGCACCGCGACAGTACGAGGACAAAACTTTATGTTAGCTCGACTGAACTAAACTCGAGCGATCAGATTCTGTGCAATATGATATTGAACATTAAGTTATGGTCTTAATTGCCGAACCTCAGTGATTTGTTCGCACGCGCCGTTCCATAATGGACATACGGATGTGTTTGATGGACAACTTTAGGACTTGGGTTGGACTTGAATGCGATTAGATCATAGCTTGCAAGCCAAGCAGGTAGAATGAGCTCACATTACATTTTTGTTTTGTTTCTTGGACTTTGGTGAAATAAGAACATCGTGCGGACTTAACTATAGAAAAGAAATGAATTGAATACCACACTTCACGAGTCAATCAAGTGATCAAGTGTGGTAATAATTAAAGATCTTTGTCCTGCAGTGAAACAATAATATGCATATTAATGCTATTTTTAACAGACTTCTATATAAGGAGGAGTTTCTCAATACGGTAGTATTTTTTGATTTTGTTACCACATATTTTCGTCATTTAGGAACCGATTTGAAAAACAATTCTTTTATCTGAAAGGATATACATACTTTCCGATTGGTTCCATAGAAATTTCATCAAAATCGGTTCAGTAGATTGGTTTTTAAATCAAAATATGTAGCTGGAAAAAATATGTCATCCGAGTAAAAGAAATTGCGAAATTGATACTTGACAAGGATTTGTGTGTGATACGATAACTAAAAAGGGTATACTTAGTAAAATCTTTTTTCCAAAAAAAACCAACTTCCAAAAAAAAAAAACAAAAAAAGTCGGTGGCAAAAAAGTCAACAAAACAAACAATAGTCACCGACTTCCGAAACTAAAGTTATTTTCCATTTTTTTTTTTAATCTTCACTTTGACAAATGTGTCTTACAAACCAGTAAATAAGTTCTTTGTGTTACTGACACGATGGCCTGCCTGATGCAACGTGAGTGCAATGGGAGTCTGATTAAACTAGAGCAATGATACTATCTGTTTTTTTTTTGTGTATCAAATGCAGTATTGTTGAGGGTAATCATGACAAAGCAGACGAACGAAAAAATAAAACAACTTGCTTCTGAAACACGAAATTAGGTAATCGAAGATGTCAATATAAACTTGATACCGTGTACTGGTCCAATCAAAACTGGTGCACGATCAGTGTTCGGCGCGGTCGTGTGTCACGAGCCCGCAAGGCTATTGTCTGCACCTTTTACTTTGAATTAAGAGCGAGGAGCCTCGAATTACAATCCATAAATAATCCAAGAACGACTCTTAAGGCCTGAGAGTAATCATACAGTGGAACTATTATTAAATATTGTAATGCACTACTGTTCAATCAAGCATTTACTTGTTCAGTACTTCAGTTAATGCTTTTGATATTTGCGATAATTTGCAGTTTGTTAACAGCTATCGAATTGATTTGCAATTAAAGCAGATGTTGCTTATATCTATTTACCAAAATCACACAAAAGAAAATTCGCGTATTGTAAAACGATTGAGTAAAAAAATAAATAAATAAATAATAAACGTTTTTTCGGAAAAGTTCAACTTCAAATTGAAGAAAGTAGATACGTTCTGCAACGGTGATCTAAAGTACATAGTCACATTAACACATCAACAAAATTGACTACTTTGCAGCGTTCCATACAAAAACTAAGAGTAAATGTCTAATAATATCACGCCCGTGGATTTCCGAGGGGTTAGGACCCTTCGGAGGTGCACAGCCGTAATATTATATTATGTTCGTAATTAATATTTTTGAAGTGTCAAGCGACTTTCGTCGATGACCGTACCTGTGTTAAGTTAGTTAATCCGCATCTGTGTTTAAATACCAGCGAATTATTTCGTTGGATTTTATGCTGAGCGACTCACAAAGCCCAAACAGGATTGAAATAAAATGCAAAAAGTATCTGTATTTAAATATTTATTTACAATCGATTCAACGTAAAAATAGAATTACACTAAAGCCAATACAATTTATACATTATTTACAATACAGCTCTTCGGAGCACCGTCGTATAAATAATACAATTTAGATCGCAATGAGTATTATAATTTATTTCTAAAGTTATTTCTACATAATGATCTTTTGTACATTGAAATGCGCGATTGATGTTTTTGTACTACATCATTGTTAACTGATTTATAAAAGCATAAAAAACTAAAAATAAATAAGTTAAGTAAATCTAAGTTATACAGGAATGTGTAAAATATCCGTGTTTGCTAGCATTTTTATTGGTTACCAAATCTTAGCGATATTGTATTTGAAATCAATAGGTATGCATTTAGGAACACGGATTAACAAGCAATTTTGTGTTTAACACAGTGTGTAGGACGAAACAGCCAATCAATGTATTGACTCACCCCTGACTCAAGAGCAAGGTATGCGTTACATAAATAAACGCTTCATAACTGCGGTTTCGATTTTTTTGGAAATATAATGACAGGGTTTCGGAACGAAATTATGGCTTTATGAGTCGAAACTTTTTCGGAGTGTTCATCACGGATTTTATTGGACTCATGGATTACGCCATGGCTCAGTGACACGAATAAATAATGCAGTTAAAACAATAACACAAGTTGGTAACTTTTGGTACTATTCAGCTGTTTCGGTAACTTGGGTTTAATTCCATGAGAAATAAAAGTAATGCTCGTTTAAATGCAAATACAATGCAACGATTTGTCTATTTCGCCCTACATATCTCCAATGGCTGAGATAGAACCATCTTCTCACAAAAGGTACATATTACGAGTGATGGAGCACGTTTATCCGAAGTTCTCGAAGTGGTGTATGAAGTACGGCAGACGTCTCGTCCGGTTTACTTGTTCGCAAGCTGACATCACTGATTTGGTGAGTGGGCGAGGACCACATGAGAACACGCCGATTTTAGATACCTGGGAGATAAATATTTATAATTTGAGCTAAGAATAACGAAAACGTGGAGGTGTAACGACAGCTGTTATCAAATAAAATATGGCTTGAGAAGAAATTGGACCATGGAAAACATGACTGCGTACTAAACGCAGTTTTTAATAGGTCATGGTAAAGTTTTTGTTATGCAATCCATCCAAGAAATCCCTTTTAACATACGTACAAATAAACAAAACATAGGTACAAATGCTTTGAAATTAATGAATGAAACTTTGGGAGACAAAGAGATTTCTTTTTGCTTAAATATTGAAAAAAAATTGAATTAAATTAGTCATGAATATAAAAAACCTGTGTTACTTACATAGCTATGTTTCTTCTGCACGAACTTGAGGAAAGAGGACATGTCGGGTCTGCCGAAGTGGTTGACCGCCTTCAAGCCGGTGAACATGGACGTGCGCGAGAGACGCTGGAAGTGATTCTCGCAGATGTACTGTAGGGGATAACAAAGCGGTTGGTGAGTTACACTTTTCGCACGACAGTAGCTTTACGAGGAACCTAACAAAAGCTTAATTTAGAAGTTGAAACAATGATCAACAAGATGAAATATTCTCCAATTTCTAGTTTTGATGTATCTATAACATATTTTTGGGAGACCAACTGAAGATACCATCATCTTCGGGACAAGAAATTTTAAAACTCATCCATAATTTTGTCGAAGCAGAAAATATAAATAGGATGGCATTTTTAGCAAGTTTAAAGACACAAAGGCTGGCCGTCAATACTTAGTGCGTGGAACTGATGAAGCTTCTGAAGGTGCCGAACTCGTAGCCGATTTCTGGGCCGTCTCGACTTAGGGTGACCACGAAGAAAATACTTGGTTGTATAACAAGTAGTGTTTAAACGTTAAGTCTACTCACCAGCATGGTAGTCCTGAGATCGAACTTGTGGAAGAACTGCGTGATGAAGATGTGTATCTCGAGCACGTTGGTGACATCCTTGCGCTCCACGTCGCGCAGCACGTCGATGAACCACTCGAAGTGCTTGTGCGACGGGCATATCCACAGGAAGTAAACCTGTGTAACAGTAATACAAAATTTACTACGGCATAACATAACATGAGCTTGTATTTTCAGCTTTCGGCGCTGCCTGAGCCGAACGTTGCAAATCCAATTCAAGTGACATTCAAATTTCCACCGTTGGTATACCGAAGCTGAAGTGTAGAATGTGGTCGTACTACACAACATTTCAATCCAAGTTTTCACTGTCAGAGGAAACTATTAGAGTTTCACATATTATCTAAGGTTAGTTAAAATAGTTAGTGCTATATTTCCCTTTCTCCAGAGACGCTAAATGGTGACTGCAAAATATTATTTCAGCCTGAATTCGACCACGAAATAACTTGAACAGTAACAGCACCATTTCATTCAGTTAATATATCTAATCAAAACGGGTTTTAAGTGCATCACATGGTTTACAGGGAAACTGTAACCGGATATTTCGTAATTACTTCATTTACGTCAGCAGGTTAAATTGAAGTGCACTTAGAGAAATGCACATAATTATTCATGTTTTCTTGGTTAAGAAACATGAATAATTATGAACGAAATAAACTTTTAAGATTGTAGTAGTTACTGCAAAGTATCGATTTGTACTTATATCGAATATTTCTTCTTCTTTATTACGTCAGTGGTCGAGTGATCGCAAGCACTACTGTGGAGTTGTGCCTGGTGGATGGCAAGAGAGTTGTCTCCTTTTACACGGGACTTAAACATAACAGGCGTAATGTGGGTGAACTATACAAGGTGTTGTTTTGCATCCTCGTCAAAATTCAGGAGGTTGTCATAGAACACGTAAATAAACAATATAAATTACGGTACCTGGTCAATAATAACAAACGTTGCTTTTTTTAGTTGTTTTAATTTGACACTATTTCAGAATGAAGCCCTTCTCAAAAGAGGAGAATCACCCGTTCATCGAATAAACGTCTGCGTTTGTTTGTGTGTGTGAAAGCGCGGTTATAGGGCTTGTATTAGACGTGCCGCGTTTTAATACGGGTGGTGTACACTTACCGATTTCCGATATTAAGAAAAAAAAATTGATTGATTCGGGTCGAGAATCATTAGCATAGTTACCTCCTTGAATTTGACGAGGATGCAAAACTACACCTTGTATAGGTGTCTCTGTCAAACCCTTCAGGGATTACAGGCTTGTTGTTATGTTATGTAATATCGAATTTATTTTGGAAAATTTCAGTAAACCAGGCTATAGCATTAGGTACACGAGTACCAAGCACTTATTACGTCACGATGTATTTATGTATTACACAAAAGCCGTAAATCCCTAGTTAGCGTCTATGTCATCACTTTACATAAGAACTAAACAGGCATAGTGGGTCACCGGTCAATGTTGTAAACGGTAAGCCACGTGCTAGTCACGGCAACTCGTGAGCAAGTGTCAATCGTTCCCAATTCCAAAGAATAATTTTCTATTTGACGAAATCGTGAATTTGCTCAATGAAATTATTTCATTTTTAATATTCATGGCTATCAGAAATAAAGACATGGCTATGAAATTTTTTAACAAAGATTTATTGTTAAAGTAAACAATGTTTTCGGGTTATTTCACGGCTTCGTTGTTGACAAAAGGATTTCCTTGATTGTTGAAATTAAATTGTAAATCTTGTAATGTTTCTGGGTTACCTAACTTTACGTCCCAGGTTTTAGGTGTCCTAGTTTTTTTCGTACTTAAACAAGTTACCAATATTTGGTTTTTGGAGTGTTACCTAAGCAAAATTTACCTACTTGTTTATGATAGCGAGGGAGTTTTCCTAAATCTAACAACAAGTTTGTCTCTGGAAGATACACATTATGTTCCATTAACGCGCTGATGTAAATAAAGAGGTCGACTTGACTGATGCTTTTAAGCCAGAAAAAGATCAGAAATCAGAGTATGAATGTAGATAAAAAGGCTGTCTCTCTAGTTTACCTTCTTGCAGGCGACCCCGGAGTACCGGTTGGTGGAGGTGCCGAACACGAGGTCGTTGAGTATGGACGCGTAGGGCGTGACGCCGATGCCGCCGCCCACCATCACGGCCACCTCGAACTTGTACCAGTCCTGGTTGCCGCCGCCGAACGGACCCTGGATCCTAAGTGAACAATGGAAATCATGGTGTTATTTCTCTCGCGAAATAGCCTTAAGGGATTAACATCATCGGCCTAGCCTTTTCTCACCTATGTTGGGGTCGACTTCCAGTCTAACCAGATGCAGCTGAATACCAGTATCTCCCATGAAGCGACTGCCTATCTGATATCCATAATACAGTTACTGGGTAACTTTGGCTTTTGCAAAGGGATGTGATGGAAGAAGGGGTGGAAAGATAAAATATACTATATTGTGTGCAGTAGCTGTACGCACAGATAATATAATACTACTACGTAGGTATACATTTTTCAAATTTGCAATAGCCAGCATCATATACAACATAGTGGATGATGTGCATATTCGAGCTCGCCATACTAAGAATAATGAACCTTTGTTTTTGCATCTGCAGTTGAGGGTCAAAATTTACCATGACAATAAATTACCTAAAAATAGAAGCTTCGAGAGCAAAACCAAATGCGAAGGGTAAGTCTACTTGCTTAAAATTGTTTTGCCTGAAAAGTCTTACAACCTTGATATATATCATTAAATTTTACTTCAAGGTTACATTTTTATTAGTTTGTCTGTAAATTTACCTTATTTTGGGACGATCCTCAGTATTATAATTGCAGGGATCGAAGTAGTTCCTGAGCTTCCACGTCCAGGGTCCCTGCGCCTTGATGTGACACGACAGGAAGTTCTCGTGAGGAGCTGACGTCAACGTGAACGAGTGGAACTCTTCCTTCTTGAATGCCGTGCATGAGAGGCGCACCCATTGACCTAAGAGAAAGAAAAATAGTTTAATTATGCTGAGCAACCCAGAAATTCATGCAGGTGCCTATTAACTTTCGAATATGAATGACTAACAAAAAACTAGCCTCAGATTAAAGATATAATACATCACCAAATCTTTGATCAGATAATCTCTAAAATGTCTTCCTTAAAATAAAATTACTTTTTGAATAGAGGATGTAGTATAGGTTTTAATGGCTGTCATAATTACCTGATAAATATTTTAGATTAGGAGGCCTGTAGAACTTAATTTTGATTACATCCGATGGCAACATTTCCGTTTCTAATACGTCTAGCGCTAGGTATTTCGTCCGTAGTGACACCACCTGATGAAAAAACAAACATGAAATTGGAACAAGTGGAAAGTAATCATAGTTAAGTATTTAAAATGAAAGTCTTGAACTCTTGGCTGTTGCTGATTTCTACGAACTCAACAGCTTATTAAAATATGACATGTTAAGTGAAATTTCACCCCACTACCAATAAACAGCACAATGCAGTTGCGACAAAGTAACTAGCATCTTAAAGTCTGCATACACTGAACATGGACAGCGAGATGATGACAATTATCTCTTAAGCCAATAACAGAGTTTAGAACTTTTTTTTTTTAAACTTTCCGTTCAGACTTTCGTCTGAATGGAAAGTTTCAATAACTTGTTCGCTTTGAGAATTTAATATACGAAAACCCGACTACTTCGTCTAGTGTCTAGTGGTCGCAACTGCGACCGCTGAGTATGAAGTCCTGGGTTCGATTCCCGGGTCGGACAAAGTGTTATTAGGTTTTTCCATCAGGAATTTTCCAGTAGCAGCCACGGAATCTGGATTTGTGCCACATTGATGGCAATAGACTCACCCCCTAATTACGTGGGACTTAAATATCACTGGCGATATGTGTGTGTACTATTAGGTACACCTCTGCCTAACCCTTCGGATAATATGAAAACCTAATTGTCGCGTGTCCGAGCACATCAGTTCAGCAGTTCTCATCAGCTTTCTTACCTTATCAAGGGTGTAAATGACGGCCGGTCCTAGGAAGAAGATCCAGAACCTCGGGGCCCCAGTTAATCTCGCCAGCCCGTGCACCAGACATAACGCGTAGAGCAGCACGTGCAGCGAGTGCGCGCGCCAGAACCACGGATAGGCGCGCTTGCGGATCGTTGGGTGCGCGAACACGAAGATTATGCACATTATCACGAAGAGTAGGACGCCGGTTATACCTGGGAGACGACAAAAAAAGCTAGATGTCAGGGTCTCACTATTGTCGTTGTTGTTGTTGTTGTTGTAGCTTCACTCGTAATCAGAGCTGTCAACTAGATTTGTGAGGCCGCAAACATGGCAAAAAGATATAAATCATCGTGACAGCGATATCTAATTACTTGACCACAGAGACTATCATTAGACATAATTGTCCTTTCACATCGCGGTTATTTTACATCTGACATAAACCTTATGACAATAAAAATAAAGGTCACTGTACGGCAAAGTCCCAGGTAAAATAACAGTGAAATTACCGAAGACCGTAGTTTATACGTTGGACATCTAAAAAGAGAGAACCCTTTCTATATTGTTGTTACCTGTAACAGTCTGGAATACCCAGTATGTAATGCCAGGTCTGAAGTCCGAAGTGAAATGAACCTCTTTAGTGAGACAGCGTAGATTCTCCACCGGCTGCGTCGATACGTGGTAGAAGTTCACCATGTGTCCGGCCGTGTGCAGGAGGGAGAAGAATAGTGCGGTGCACGCTACGATCTTGTGGAACTGGATGCTTGAGTCTAGTGGGATGTATTGTTGGATGCTGAATTCCTGTGGAATGATGGTAAATGTAAGTTGTGTAAAGCAATCCAGAAGTAAATAGAAAAAAGGTGGATTTTGCGAACACTAACGAGGTTAACAATAATATTTTACTGTTTTTAATCAGAATTAATGTATTGTTTTCCACATAATGACAGATGAAACGATTGATTTAAAATCTAAGTTCAAAGCATTTACGTGATAAAAATCAGTACAAATACCTAAAACAGAGTTATGGACATTTTTCACACGCAGAAAAAAAAAATCACCATTCGTTTCATTAATTTCATCAATCATTTCGTTCGTAATCAGCTCGGGCGGATTTGGCTTACTTTTAATTTGGTCAACAGATTCCTCGACATGGTCAACAGCAGCAGACTGTAGCAGAAAGACAAGGAAGCAGCGGAGCCCCGGGTGATGGCGATGCCGACGCCCATGATGTGCCGCAGGTCCAGGTGCTCCGACATGAACGAGTAGTGCGCGAACCTTTCCACGAACAGTCCGATCGTCACCACGTAGAACACGAACAGGTAGAATATGTTCTGTCGGTTCTCTTCTAGGAAAGTTGTTAGGTAGTCCCATTTTAGGAGGAGGCAGTGCCTGAAATTGGTTAATGTTTTATACAAGAATTAATTGTAACACACGGTTAGTATAGAATGAGAAAGAGTTTTAATCTTTACTTCGAAAGTCAACTGAGATAAGCAGGATTGCGCTGATCTCTAATAAATCGAAATAGGGGCAGGAGGATAATTTAAGATAGCTATATCTAAGATCAGAGCTAGGAACTACGAGAAACATCTTCAGTGTCTGCCAACCTTCAAAGTATTTACAGTAATAATTAATCTTTTCGTTCGTGATAGTACATGCCAGCGCATTTTTATACGTATTTTACATACCTGGACTGCTCCATAGATGGTTCAATATGGAAGCTGGTCATCCTCGCAACGTTTGTTGAAGTATCGAGGAAGTTTTGCTTGGCACCCTTGCAGTCCAGACCGATGGCCACGAATTCACCTTTGTACTCTTTCATCATTACTTTGAAATCTGAGTATGTGAGGTGATCTTTGTGTTGGAGACCGGCGTCCTATAAAAGAGTGGAAAAAATTTAATTGAGCCTACTGGCCTGGAATATTCAGAAAATTTGAAACAGAAGTTACATTATTATTGCAACACAATATTTTTGTGTTTTGAAAAACACGTTTTTGTTCATGGCAATTACCGTTTCATACAGTTTAAGTGGGAACATTATGCAAATCACAATTCAATAAACAGGGTAATTTACTTTAATGCATTAATTTGCTCACAAAACTCGAAAGAACAAATTAATGTCCTTTATTCATACTCACAGAAAACATTCCATCAATAAGTTCAGTGACATGTTCGTCTCGCAGCGACGTGGTCCGCGCGATCTCGACAAGAGACCTCAACATCTCGCTGAGCTCGCCCTTGTCGATGACGCCGTTGCGGTCGTCGTCGCACATGTCGAAGATGATGCGCAGCTTGTCTTCTGTCGCGCCTCGGGAGAATAAGACTACCGTGTCCAAAAATTCCTGCGCGAAACAAATTTTTCATTTTGACATTTGTTCTGGTCTAGGTACTAGGGCACTAGAACCTTTAGATTTTAAAGACTTAGAGCCTTTGGAGCAGAGCTAAAATGATGTAAAGTTTGGCGCATTATCTTCAACTGCCTACAGCAATCCATGACATAGTTCTCTTACTGCAGCCATTTAACTCGAAACTCGACTAGTCAAGTATATTCTTATTCTTATTGCACACACAATTAAAGTGCAATATATATGTAGCTTATTGGGATTTCTTACTACTATCGTATAGACCTCCCTACGAAGATCATTAGAATGACGAAGATATTAAAATGGTCCATGGTTTCTTGGAAATTAAAATGAAAAAAATTAAGCCATGCTCTACTACACATTTAATTATCAAAAGCATAAGTGTAATGTACCTGGAAAGAGATTCTGCCATCTCCGTCTTTGTCGACAATGTTGAACATTTTTTTCACGAATACAGCATCTGCCTTCATTCCTAGCGCGCTGGCGAATTCACTCTTTGAAAGTGACGTCCTCATTACAATAGACTGAAACAATACATTTATTAATATTGTCTTCCTTCAAAATTGTATAAGTAGCTCGTTGAATACTTTGGTCACTTACTTCAGGATCTGCGTCTTCATTCCTCCGGTGTCTTTTCTCACCGGGGGCTAAACCAAATGTGATGGCGTAAGCTTCTCTAAAGAAATGTTCCAATTTACGTTGACGACGTTCTCGTGTTTCTGCTGTAGCCAGAATTTGTTCACGGTGACCCTGCGACCAAACATACATTAAGAAACTCCAAAAAGCATATCTAACATTCGAATATCTTCGACGACTTAGTTAGGAAAAATTGTTAAAATACGTTATGTGGCATACTCAGTCAAAAGCCTTGCTTGGGACGGGAACGTAAGACAGAAACGAGTACCTTTGTTGATATCTTACCTGGGTCAGATTGAGTGCTTTCTTATGATTTGCTAAAAACGTGTCCAATTTGACCAGGAACTTGCGGCGTGAAGCAGCAGAGTCCATTTCAAGAACCAAGTCGTGTTCTCTGGGTGCACGGATCAAGACTAGAGGACGCTTGTTGTTTTTGCTTTCCTATAATAAACACATTAATTTGGTGAATATTTTTTCTACTACTAAGTTAATACACGTGAACTTAAGAGTCCTGCCGGGGACTTCACTTGGGCAGTTCTTATTTAAGATTTACATTCCGTCTAAAATTACACATTTAGGTCCTTTATAAATTATTTACAAAATCAATTATATTTACCTGACTTTCAAGAACCGTAAGTTGGTCAGTATGATCCAGTGGAAGTGTTCGTAGTTTGTCGCCTTTGCGGTCAGTTACGTGCAATGCTGGCTCTGGTCCCAAACGAAGCTTTACTAGGCGTTTGTGTGATGCGTGCACCCATTCACGACACACCATTTTGTCCACCGAACCTGTAAAGGAATGAAAATTCTTTGATTAATACCCGATTGTTGATTCATATCACTTTTCCTTCTCACCTGATTGGTACTCGGTCTAACGACATATAAGGTGGATTGTAGAAAGGAAAACCAGTCGTTTACCTTTATATTGTGCGTTCTTCAGATGCTCTTGTTGAATCTTAAGTTTCCTCCGGCGACTATTCTGCAACTTCACCACTCCATACCCTGCGCCCGCGCAAAGTATGGGAACGAAAGCCAGTATCAGGCAAATGTAGATATATGCGAATTCATTGCCCTGAAACAAAGAGAAGTAGGTTATTGGTGAAGAACTGTTTTTTTAAAGAGCAATGTTGCCCAATTCGTAAGCTAGACTAGAAATCGCTGAGGGTCAAAGGTGCTGGTACGTCGACCTGAAAAACAGAATCGAAAACGGAACATGGTCACTCCAAAACATTTTGAAAGCGATGGTCACTTGTCTAAGCTCTCTGGATTTATATGTCATGCGATCACAGACCGATATTTACATCTCTGGAGGTGGGGCGGCTGATGAGCTGCCTTTGCTTAATGATTAAAATCTAAACCTTAGTAAGTTGTCAAGGAGCAATACAGGTAAACTATAACGTTGTCAATAAGATACCTCGAAATAGTCGTATCCCCTGAGGTACTTGCAGGGCGGCAACTTGGAGGCGTTGAGCTGGTAGGGCTGCGGGCACGGGTCGCCCGCGCGCCAGTGGAACACGTCGCGCTGCAGGTCGCGCGGTCCTACAGATGTGCTGTTCACTATGATGTCCCACATCGTGATCTGGCGCAGCTCGGCGACCTCTTCTTTTGTAAAGATTCTGGAAAAAACGAAAAGCTTTTATTAGAGTTTCATTTATATTCTTTTTCTTTTTGATGAATTTAGAAGGTCCTGAAATTGCATCATAGTGTAACTCATATTAACTGAACCAATATGAGATGTCCTCAAGACAATGTTTTGGATAAGAAGACAAATATGTCTTCTTATCCAAATAGTTGTAAATGAAAATTATTATCTTACCCATTATGTTCATTTTCAAACCAGAATCTATCAGAATCTCTTATTCTGGTGAACTGGTCTATAATGATGGCTCTAAATAAGTCTCCAGGATGTCCAGTGGATTCCAACATACCGCCTGAAAAACACCATGTGTTTAGTTTTCTCTTGTAAAATATTATATTTACTTGGGTCAAAGGAGTTTTGTTCAACTTACCGATATAAACATCAATATTGTCAAGTCTTCCATTGTAAGCTTGAATCAACTTCTGCAAGAGATCCGGATTACCCTCAAATAGCTCAGGGTTGATTTCGTTGAATGTTTTAATTTTCTTTAGTCCGAAATATTCCCTGTAAGATTAGATTTTTATTTTATAAGCGCCTTGAAACACGTATAATTAACTTATTATTTGGTTTAGGTTTTCGGTCATACATTGAGTGGGTCGCTTGATTTCATATTGACTTCGATTTATGTAGTCCATTCTGAGCCCAAAGGATTGGGTGCAAGACTTGTGATCTTGAAAACATTTAAAATTTTAATACAACAGTCTCAGGATAATAATAATTGGTAATTGCTTCATATACGACTTTAATTGAATAAGGTACCTGGCAGTATTATAGTCAGGAAGTCCGTTATCTCTTCCACGCATGATATTGAGCGCTCCCAGATCTCTTCGTGAGAACTCCATGGGTCCAAACAAGTTGTCTCGAACGTCAGAACAGAGCAATGCATCCTCTCGCTCTGACACTTGTGACGCCATTCCTAGCAGGACTTCTTCTATTGGCACTTGAGACATCACGTCCTGAAACATTGTTTGAAAGTTATGGTTTAATTAAATTTAAGTTATATGTTTCACGACATCTGGTGCCGGATTGGATTCAGAAGTAACCAGATGGCACACAAAAATGGAACAAAATTTGATCTAATTTTATTGAGGCTTATTTGTAAGTACCGTCTTTTTCAAGTACTGTGGAAACTTTTCAAGATTCAAAAAGCGATGAACTATTTCAGAGAAATGGATAACGCTATATTGTATTTTAGTTTATTTTGATTGGCCACTCACGCTCCAAAAATTATGAATATTATTATTTTTTTTATAATAGGTTATAGGAAAAAAATATTTCACTATTCACTATTAGGTAAATCAATTTCTTACTCACATTTCCATCCCACCAAGTCTGACACAGTCTGATGGCATCATGTCCTCCGGGCGCCCGTCCGAATTTACAGTGTCTGTCCCGCAGCAGTATGGCGGGCGGCACCAGCGTGTGCCCGAAGCGGAAGGCGGCCACGGCAAAGGAGTGAGTGACGCCGGGAGCTATGTCTGCGCGGTAACCTTTGTAAGGAGGTAAGGGGATACCCAAGAACGCTGGTACGTACTCATTCAGGATAATGTTCTGGAAACAACCAATAATTACGTAAAATTTCTGCTGGTCATTAACATATTAGACTAGACACAGATGTTTTCAATGACTGAATGAGTCATATGAAAAACCAGAAAAGAAATGGTGGCTTCCATTCTGAAACGGGTTTTCAACTTACTGTTTGTAAAATGTCAATAATGTCTGTAGTCATTGACAACGGAAATTTTCATCCAAATATTACGCAGTGAGGATAGCTACATTATCGTCCCTGTGAAAAAAATCGAGAATATTCCATTCTTCTTGTCGCTGGCACGACTGAATTTATATTTTGTCAGCCCAGAACTTCCATTCAAATCAGAACACTTTAATTCACCTGCAAACTAGCGATAACGATCCTTCTTGCTCTTTGGAACAGCTGCTCGTCGCTCCACTCAGGATGCTGTCGGTGCACCCGAGCTGCCACCACGTTGTGCCAGCGCAACAGTAGGATACCGAACGTCACCATCGCTGGATTCTGGTTAGTACGTGGATCACCCAGTACTGGGAAAAATGGGAAGGCATTATTGTTATGGGAATAGAAAAATGTGAGAAGTAATCAAAATAATCGTAAATCTAAAACTACATAGATTCTGAGTAATATTAGAATTTGAGGATCATGAGGATTACCCTAATTCTTAAATATTATATTTAGGTCAAAGACCTGAACTGACTCATCTTAATTTAATTAATTGCATCTTTGGAGTTTTTTATAAATTAAAACAAATTTAAACTTACAGAACAATCTCTCAGGACTGAGCATCCTCATATAATGTGGCACGGGGTTGTTGAAGAGAGGCACTCGCTTGGTGTTGCGCAGGGGCATTCCTCCTTCACTCGCAAGACTCCCGTTCTGTACGCGCAATAATACAAGTTAGTTGAAATGTAGCTTGAGGGCAGTAGCATTTACATTTGATTTTATTTATTGCTCATTGTTTTGTTTGAGTGATGTGAACTTTTTGTATGGCAACATCAGAACCGTTACCGTAAGGTTTGCGTTCTTGTTTGGGAACTCGCAAAAGTTTATTTGAAATAATAGTATTATTGGTTTTCATACACTTAATTCTGAACGGCATGTCTGTAAAAAAGCAGTTTAATGTCTTTTTTAAACTGTAAAATGAAAATAAGTGGGTGCTTCTTCGAGCAAGGCATTCTTTGGTGATTTGCGTGGCAATTTTCAAATTTAATATATTTTCTAAATCGACATCTGCATCTTAAAATATACGTAAAATGAATATTTTGTATAGAAGAGGCACCTCAGAGAACGATATACTTACAGAGATAATCGAGGTTAAAGAATTGGAGGCCACGCAAATCACAAAACACTCCACGAAAATGATTTTTTATTTATTTAACTTACTCAAATAAGTTATTTAATGTTACTTTATATTTAAAAGCCGTTATTATGTTATCAGGTAAAACAATAGGTAAGTAACTAACACAGAAATCGTTTTTAAAGCTTTTATTTATATTAGAATCAGTCAACATTATTTATTCTTTGTTAAAGACATTACAAACTTAGAACACTTATTTAAATACCTATTAAAAAAAGCACTTTCTCTTAAATATAATCTTTCTGTTTTCTATCTTATCTTTGATTATAAAATCAGTCATTTGTTAGGAACATAATCAGTACTTTTAATTATTATCAAAATCATTTACTTATTGATAAAAATTCTTAAAAAAATTGAATAATCGGAACTATCCGAGTCTTCGCCGGCTACATTGTTAAGACATGAGATCAAATCTCTAGTAGTTTTTGGGGTCATCAGTTCTTCGCATTCTTTGGCCAGGCCTGGAATCCTGAAGCTGTCATTTTCTGAGAGTTCAATATCAGTTGTCGATCGTCTCACATCATAATTCTTTTTTGCCGCTTTCGTTTCAACTCTTATTTCTGGCATAAACCCACTTGGTCTTGGTTTCAATAAGATGTTTGATAGTATCACTGGTTTATTCTTTGCTACTTTTACACAATCGCTTTTAAGCGTCCTCTTCTGTGGACGTTTCTCAATGAATACTGGCCTGTCTATTCCTTCAGAAATAAATTTCTCAAATCGACATCATAAAAACCCTTATGCAAACCATGTGGACACTGGTATTTTAGTAGAACTCTTCATTATTTTTAAGCCTTCTCTCTCTTCTTCTTCTTTCAGACAACTTATTTCTTTCTAATTTTTCCTCTCTTGTTAATGGCATTTTGGTCTAAAAAATAATTCATTACAATTTTATTAAACATTAATATAGATAGCTAATCTGATACAATTTTTATTATTATTAGGTACTTATAAAATCAAAAACCCATCAACTGTGTCATTTTAAACGAATTTACATTTAACTAAAGTAATAAAAAATATCATCATACAATACTATTACAAAACTCAAACTTATTTCATTTGCATGGCCAATAATTGATTTGTGTGTGTCAAAACTACCACGTAAACCACGCAAATCACGACCACGGAAATCAAAATAAATCCTTTATTCTAAAAATATATTAAAACCTTTGAAGCAAATAAACTGTGTTTTGAATATAAATTACGTTACCTTATATTTGTTCGCTACAATATTTTATGCAATAAATAAATTCACAGACACCGGAGAAAATGGTACCACGCAAATCAAAGTTTTGAGAAACCATACCCACGCAACGAGGTTATTACCTTAATTTTTCGGAAACTCGACGCGTCATCACACAATCACACTGCCCGGCCGTCGGAGCGCGACTAGTTGTAACGCAAAGAGTAAAGTAACTATAGAGAGAAAGAGTAACAACTCTGTGGTAAAATTTGCATGTATGGAAAGTGCTGCCCCCTTACGTTTGGTGGGTGAACTAAGAGCCTAATATTAGTAGGTATTATATATAATTATATAAATTACCTACATATAGTACCTACCTATCTATATAACTCTCGAATGAGTTTGTGAAAAGGTCAATCGGGGTTTTGCTTTTTTAGTTACATCGTCACCTTCGTAGGTGATTTTACCATCTAGTATTCTATGAATAGACCTGCACCAACTATAAATAATTATATTTATGGACGTGTCAACAAAACATTGTGTACATTTTTTCTTTATGGATGTCACAAACTAGAAAACTAAAATCGGTGAATAGTTCAATGAAGGCTTTAATTCTTTCTTTGATGTTCTTTTTGTGAATCATTATTTAAAAATGCAACAGTTGTTTCTTGTATTTCCTGAAAACAAGCTACGAGTTGACAAACAACGGCCGAAAATCCGAAATTGCGTCAATGAATGACATTGATGTTTATTTGACACTCAGGACAAGATGGCTGCCAAGTTTTGTTATCACACCAAACTCCAGATGTCGCTGTCGTCTATGGAAATTGATGACAGTGCTAAGTGTGCCCCCCCTGTTGTAACGTTAATTAGGATGACGCAACATCGGGCCGCAAAGTTAGGGATGTGCAAGTGAATTTACAATGATCCACGCAAATCAGTAACTACCCCGGGACAGATACATTTTAATTTTTTTTGGATACTGTAATTCTTTTAGAACTACGGTCTAATTTTTCTTAGCATTGTCAACTTCTTAGGACTTAGTGTTTTTTTTTTGGTAAGCTTGTACCGTTTAGTTTAAAATATATAATTTATTAAGTGCCTAGATCGGGGGTTGGGACACTCCACGAAAATCAAAGAATGGGGGTGTTTTATTTTTTTTATGATATTAAATATATAGATAATTGAATAATAATCAATAACCCAGATAAGAGAGAATTAAAGGATTGCTCGAAAAAAAAAGTAGCTTGCTGACTTTTCGATTTCTATTCTTTTTAGAAGATGCCGCTTGAAAAACGTGTCTAGAAGAATGACCCAAGTAGTACTTGTAAGTTAAAGAAATAAGAGGAAATAAATAGGTTGTACAAAAAAGAGCTATTATTTTTGCCGTTCGGACATAATATTTCTCATACTTTTGACTCTATTGTATCCTTGATAAATAAATAAATAGCAAATTAAGAACGCTTATTAATCAATGTAGCTTAAAATGTGTTCAATATACGTATTACATACATGAGTTACGTGACCTTTGGCACATAGACTTAGCCCGCTTAAATGAAGAAACATGACTGATCGCGTACAAGTGTTTGTTTCAATTATATTGTGCAATAAGATAAATTATTCGGCGTTTTCAAGTTAGAATTGATGGATGCAAATGCAATATTAGGAATCTGTCCCACCGTTGACGTTCAGCGGAAAGCGAATAGAGCTGGCAACTTGAAACGTCTTCGTAACTTATTGTGTAGGACTAGTTTCGTCGCCTTGGGCGAGTTAATAGTTTGTCGCTTCTTAAGCGGTGGGACAGGGCCTTAAGGTGTGAGAATGCATTTTAGTACATGTATATTACGATTTATTAGACTGATGAAGTGGCTAAAACAGTCTTTGGTAATGTTGCCAAGACATGCAAATGATCATTGAATGTTCAGTGCCAAGACTGCATTGAATGAACATTTAATCAGTTGAGATTGAATATCGTCCTTCATTATGTTGTCTTCTTTCTCTAAAATCACAAGCATGGTGCTAATTTAATATCGGTTCTGTAATGTTAACTGTTAGAATCAAAACCGTCTAACTGTGAATAATATTTCGGCCTATGAGGTATCTCGTGTTCTAGCGAAAGTAAGCATACGGGCAAAGGTATGTGAAAGTTGTTGTATAAGTACTTAGACATAGATGAGGGTATAATATTATGATATCATATGTAGTTATAGGAAAGTACGTAAAGAGGCAGGCGTGGCTGCTGGGTGGCACCTGAAATGACCTCATTGCATTCACCCACGCCTCGCTGGTACTGTACACGAAGCTGCCGTCGATCCACGAAGTTATTTGGTTTATCTGCAACAACAAATAAAATGTCATACACTTATGCCATATTCAGGGTCGAGTGCAGCATGTTTGCATTTTTCGAAGTGATTGAGTCGTGTCTAAGTTACTATTACATTGTATTTTGTATCCAGTAATTGGGTCAAATATCTATACTTTATCAGAGACCACATACTCAGTTCGACAGGCAGATTATTCGAATTATTTAAATTTATTGCTGTCCAGAGGTATTTTGACATATGTATCAATGTACCATTGGCATGCCTCCTCTGAATAGTAAGATGTGATGTCTTATACTTAAAATTCCAAAGAGCTGCATTCATTTAAAGTAGTGTTCACAGAATTGACAGGTGAATAATGCAACAGGTATGGGGTTACTGCTAATTTATGCATCGATACATTTTATGGTTTAACTCAAATATCTCTTGATTCGAACCTGGCTTACTTTGTAAGCTAATGTCTTCGGGACATCAAGCAATCTCTGCCGAATTAGAAGTTTGTGATTACTTGTGTATAGCTGATCGAACTTGCTGCAATTAAACGCCAATTAACATTCCTATTGCGGCTTGTAGTTTTAAGGTAAGGTTCGCTCGTAGGGACATATTTGTAGGCTGCCGCTGCATTCATATGATGGGTGTATCTGGGTTATACTACCATTAAGTTTTATTGCCTGGAATTCGGCCTTCGATGAGCACGGTCTGTTGGAGGTTAGGCCGAGTTTACATTACACAAAAAATATGTGATTTCGTAATTAGAATGGGTAATGCAAACGGTGTAAATGTTTGATTTGAAAACAATGCCTGGAGTCGATACGGTTAGTAGTTTGTATGCAAATAAATGCGTCATCAACGTTGTTGTCTTATCTTAATTTCTGTATAATAAAAACAATACAAAAGCAATAGGCATTTACTTCAAAGTTACTTCAGTCCACATAGAGAAGATTATAAATTAAAATGTCTACCTCTTTCAATTATTTATTCAGAATACTGTAATCAATTATGATCGATGACTTTAATAAAGTTGAAAGCTTGAACGAAACTCGTCATGTGTAGGTAGCGATCAATACTATCGATTACCGCTGAATACTAATGACATAACTGAACTCACTGACATCATGATTTCGGTACATTTAGACAGGTTTTATGTGGTCATCGCATTGTAAGCATACAGCCAACTACTGTTAGCAAAATTACTCGTGGACAAAGATCTTCTTCAATCAGTTTTAAACTATTACAGAATCCCAATTTTCACTGCATATTTACCTTATTTTATGATGACAAAGATGCAAGATCAATTTCCAGTGTGGGGCGACGTCTAAAAACTAATCTAGCTATAATTGGAACTACATGTTTTAAATGCTGTCATGACACAAATTACTTAATCAGAGGTCTTAAAAAGGCAGGACGTCACTTTACATATCTGGTACATACATAATATGTGTGCCTAAGATGTATGTGCCAGGTCTACCATATCATATTAGGTACTCATCTCTGATCATAGACACATTGTGCCTATGATAGAAATCGTAAAAATAAAAGCTAGCTTTAATAAAAATCACTATCATCGAACCACCCACTTAACTTTCTATAACCTATCTAGGAATACCTCAAAGTTTTGATAGTGTACATTACCTGTTCTCTAGGGCTGTTAGGACTCTGTCCAGTATTACGGTCATAAGCTGCTCTGAGGAATGGCATGTATTTGGCTCCATTGCACTCAGGGTCGTACATGTGGTCGCATTTGTCCACTGGTATGCGATGGTGCTCGATGGGACAGCCTGACTCAGATGCCATCACGATCTCGCCGGTTACGACCTGACCTGAAATAAGTAATCTGATTAAAGAATGGTATGTTTTGTGCTTGTGACATATCTGTCACAAGAATGCGATCCGATCTGTAGTGGATCTTTGATTATCTACATACTGAATCGAATGACCGAATCGAATTTTGTTTACTGGAGCTCAAATCCCTGAATGAAACGATGATAGTATAGTCTAAATTAAGATTTTTTTATTAAATAATTTTAAATAAAGCAGTAATCATTTGACTTTGTGGAAGCTTATTGAATGTACATACAGTCTGAAATTTGTGAGTTGTTTTTCATAATGATCTTACCAAAGAACGCCAGCAAGGCAGTCCTGTTGGCTAACGAAGGCAGTCCATCTTGTCCTCTCATGAAGAGCTTGGACAGCGTCCTGGCACCCGGCCTGTCGACCCCTGCCATCATGTAGACCCCATCAGCGTATGACGCCGGTGTCTTGCGCGTGAGACGGCTACCTGTGAATGACAGAAGATATTATAGCTTTTGTAAATGACTTGATCACGTGGAAACAAGTGTTGGTGTGGATTTACAACTGCAGGAATTCGCCTTTGCGAAGGACTGAGGCAATGAAGTTTCCGCTGCATCGTCATTATTTTAGCCTCGGATGACCCACTGCTGATATTTACGGTTGAGTTGGGTTAGGTTAGTTGCTTTTATGCGGGGGACCCCCCACAGAGCATACGTCCACGTCGTGTCCCCTGGAAACAGCCCAGTTCTGACCACCGTAACGGAGTGGCAGACTGGGACTGGCCAAAGTGCTCTGTGATCTCGTAGCGAATTTTTATCTGTTTTTATCTGCCTTGTGTTTCGCTGCTATGCCTGCAACACCCTCGCGGGACGCCTCCGGGCGGTTTTTAAAATCAAAAGGCCCTTCTCAGGGCCAACCCAAAGGCCCTTCTCAGGGCCAACCCAAAGGCCCTTCTCAGGGCCAACAAAAAGGCCCTTCTCAGGGCCACCCCGACGCACCAGCGTCAGAGCCTAGCCGCGCGCCGTCTGCGGCTAGTTATTTTGGAGGGGCGGAGTCGTCCGACAACGACTCGCTTGTTGGTGCGTCGGACGCGAGTGGCTCGCGGTCGCGGAAGCGGGTCTTCCGAAGTTGTGGGTCCGAGAGTTCTTCGGCCTCGGGGTCCAAACCGTTGTCGAAGGCTAAAAAGCCGACGACAACGGCCGCGGATACCCACGTCGTTGGGCTCGCGGACGCCCAGCGCCAGGTAGACCTGGCACGGAAGGTCCAGCTCCAGCAAGAGCTGGAGGAGCGGGTTGCCGCCAAAGAGAAGCGTGCGTACGTCGCCCGGGCCAAGTCCGGGTACGGTGCGTCACGGGTCGTGTACGCGGACCACTCTTTGGCGGAACTGGAAAGGATGGCGGAGGAGGACGAGGAGGAGATTGTAGAGGTCGCCTCTAAGTCCTCCAACCTCAAGGGCACCTTCCAGAAGGCCCTGAAATGTCGGGCCGCGAGCATGCGCGGTGTCGTCGCTGAGCTGGTTCAGCGGACGGCCTCCGACGAAACGCGGCAACTGCAGGCGAGGGTGGATCGCCTGCAGTCAGAAGTCAACCAGCTTCGTGAGAAGCTGGCTGAAGCCACGGCCCGGCCTCAACAGGCCGAGGTGAGCCCTGTGGCAGAGGGCCCTGCCTCGGCCCAGCCACCACGGGCTAAGGCGAGCCCTGCAGTAGAGGGCCCCTCCTCCAACCTTGAGGATATCATCCGCAAGGTGATAATGGAGGAGAGGGCCTTCACGAGAGCCTGCCTGGCAGGCATCGAGGACCGGCTCCTGCCGGAAAAAAGCCTCCGGCCGCCGCTTGCGGCGGATAAGAGGCAAAGCCAGCCGGGGCCGTCCTCCTCCTCCCAGGTGGAAGACGTGGCCCTTCTTCCTTCGACCACTCCGTCCAACGAGTGGACGAAAGTGGGCCGGAGGGGGAGGGGTAAAGGGAAGGGCAAAAAGTCGGCAGCGGCCGTCCCTGCCGTCCCTGCCGTCCCTGCCGTCCCCGCCACCCCTGCACCCAGCCAGTCGCAGACCGGCAAGGGCAAGGGGAAAGGGAAAGGGAGAGCTGGAAAGGGGCAGTTGGTCCCCCCTAAAACTGCAGCCGTCGTGGTGACGCTCACCGCGGAGGCTGCGGGGCGAGGGGAGACCTACGCCTCCATCTTGGTGCGGGCGCGCGGCAATGCCGATCCCACTCAGCTGGGGATCGGCAGTGTGTCGTGCCGGCGGACGCAGGCCGGGGCTCGAATTTTCGAGTTCCCGGGGGCCGAGGGGAGCGCCCGCGCTGACCTCTTTGCAGCCAAGCTGCAAGAGGTCATCGCGGACTCTGCCAAGGTGGCCCGGCCGGTCAAGTCAGCGGCCTTCGAAGTGACGGAGTTGGATGACTCCGTCACCAAGGAGGAGGTGGTGGCGGCGGTCGCAGCGGTAGGGGGCTGTGGCGCCGCGGCGGTCCAAGGCCGGGACATAAGGCCCGGCCGTGGCGGAATGGGCACCATCCGCCTCGAGTGCCCAGTCGCAGCTGCCAAAGCCGTCCTTGCGAAAGGACGGCTTCAAGTAGGATTCAGCTCGGCCGCAGTCCGGGCACTCGAGGACGAACCTCTGCGGTGTTTCCGGTGCTTCGGCATCGGCCACACCCGGCCCCTGTGTCCGTCCAAGGTTGACAGGACGGACACATGCTACCGCTGCGGCAAGGAGGGTCACAAAGCCGCTTCCTGCCAGGCCGCCACGCCGCACTGCGCGGTGTGTGCCGCCAGTGGCCGCCGGGCAGGCCACGTCATGAAGGGGAGGAAGTGCAATCCCCCCCCTAAGCGTGGCAAAGCGCAGGCGCCGACCGGGCCTGCACCTGCTGCTGCCGCTAACACCGCCGTTCCTGCGGCGGCTGCGGAGGAGGTTGCGATGTCCGACTGATGGCCACGGTCGAACATCGCATCCTTCAGGCGAACACCAACCACTGCAGGACAGCCCAGGATCTGCTGATGCAGACCATGGCTGAGTGGTTGGTGGACTTGGCGGTGGTCGCCGAACCCTACTCGGTCCCTGGCCGTTGGCTGGGCGACCGGGACGGCTTGGTGGCGTTGGTGGCGCGGTCTTCCACAGACTCCCCTCCCCTCTCGCTCTTAGAGAGGGGACCGGGATACGTGGCCGCCGCGTGGGGAGAGATAGCGACGGTGGGGGTGTATTTCTCCCCAAACCGCCCTCTCTCGGACTTTGAGGATTTCCTCGAGATCCTCACTGCTGTCGTAGGGAGGGCGGCACCACGCCAGGTCGTGGTGTTGGGCGACCTAAACGCCAAGTCGGTGGCCTGGGGCAACCCGGTCGCCGGGTGCAACGTCCGGGGACGCGCCGTCGAGTTTTGGGCGGCCTCGTGCGGTGTGTCCCTCCTCAACAGGGGGGCGGTCCACACGTGTGTGCGGCAACAGGGCGGGTCGGTGGTGGACGTCTCGTTCGCCACCCCCGCGCTTGCCGCCCGCGTCGTGAACTGGCGGGTGGAGCTGGTGGAGACCTTGTCGGACCACCGTTATGTGCGGTTCGACATCTCCACACAGCGGGGAGGGGGGACGGCCCGCGCTGGGCAATCTCCCTTCCCGCGGTGGGCACTCACCCGCCTGGACCGGGAGGCGGCCAAGGAGGCCGCCTTCCTCCAGGACTGGCTGTCGCCTCCCCCTGTCGAGGAGGTCCCGGACGTGGACGCCGCAGCGGTCCGGCTGCGGGGGTCCTTGACCGAGGTGTGCAACTCCAGCATGCCTCGGTCTCGCCGTCCGCCTCCCCGTCGCGCCGTGTACTGGTGGACGGGGGAGCTGGCGGGGCTCCGGGCCACCTGCGTGGCGGCCAGAAGGGCCTACGCGCGGAGCCGACGGCGCAGCGCCCAAAACCGAGTCCGGGCAGAGGAGGACCGCCTGTACGCCTCTTACCGAGAGGCTACGGTGGCCCTCAAGTCTGCGATGGGCGCTGCGCAAGACTCGGCGAGGGCCGAGATGCTGGAGGGTCTCGACAGAGATCCCTATGGGAGGCCATATAAGGCGGCGCGGAACCAGCTCCGCCCCTATGGTCCCCCACTGTCTGAGACCCTCGAGCCAGCGTTGCTGGATGGGGTGGTCCGGTCCCTGTTTCCGCGCAGGACCGACTTCACCCCTCCAGCGATGGATCCCCCGCAAGGGGCGGCTCCGCCGGAGGCAGAGGTGCCCCCGGTCACGGCGGCGGAATTCTACGCGGGGGTTCTGAGCCTCCGCGCGAAGAAGACCGCTCCCGGACCGGACGGCGTCCCCGCACGGGTGGTGGCGATCGCCGCCACCCAAATGGAGGACAGGTTTCGGGACCTCTTCAGCGCGTGTTTTACGGCTGGGAGGTTCCCGAAACCGTGAAAGGAGGGGCAGCTTTGCCTGCTCCGAAAGGAGGGTCGCCCGGTGGACTCCCCCTCGGCATACCGGCCCATCGTTCTGCTCGATGAGGTCGGTAAACTGTTCGAGGGGATCGTCGCCGGGAGGCTGGAGAGCCACCTGCGGGGGGTAGGGCCGGATCTGTCGGACGCCCAATTCGGTTTCCGTCGTGGGCGTTCGACGATCGACGCGCTGGCTCTACTCAAGGGCCAGGTGAAGGAGGCGGTGGAGGCGGGGGACGGAGTGCTGGCGGTGTCATTCGACATTGCCAACGCCTTCAACTCCGTCCCCCACTCGACGATATTGGAGGCGCTCCGGTATCACGGAGTGCCCCAATATCTGCGGAACCTACTGGCCGACTACTTGGAGGGCCGAGAGGTCCTCCTCGTGGACAAGTCGGCCACGGTGAGGCGGTACGGCGCAGAGTCCGGTGTTCCACAGGGATCGGTGCTAGGCCCCCCCTTGTGGAACATCGGGTTCAACTGGCTGCTGCGGGGTGCCCTCCTCCCGGGCACGAGTGTCATCTGCTACGCGGATGACACTCTGCTCACTGCCCGGGGGAGGAACTTTGCCGACGCGGCCATTCTGGCCTCGGCTGGCGGGTCCTTGGTGGCAGAAAGGATCCGCCGCCTGGGATTGAGGGTGGCGCTGCACAAAACGGAGGCCGTGTTCTTTCGCGGTCCCCGGCAGCGCTGCCCTGCCGACGCCCACATAGTCGTGGAGGGCGTCCGTATAGGGGTCCAGCCCCAGATGAAATATCTGGGACTGGTGCTGGACGACAGGTGGCGCTTCGGCCCGCATTTCAGCGGGCTGTCGACGCGCCTGCTGAAGGCCGCGGACGCCCTCTCATGGCTCCTCCCAAACCTTGGGGGACCAAAGGCAAAGTGCCGGCGCCTCTATGCCGGCATTTTGCGGAGCATGGCCCTCTACGGGGCTCCCATCTGGGCGGACTCCCTCCATAGGAGGGAGAATGCTACCGCCATCCGCAGGCCCCAGCGGGCTATTGCACAGCGGGTGGCGAGGGCCTACCGCTCAGTGGGCTTTTCGGCGGCGTGCGCTCTGGCCGGCACCCCTCCTTGGGAGCTGGAGGCGTGGGTGCTCGCCAGAGTGTACGAGTGGACGGCGCGCCGAAAGGCGCTCGGGGAGCGCCCCACGGGCGAAGAGCGGGAGGCGGTGCGGCGAGAGGCGAAGGACGCCATCGTCCTCCATTGGACGGAGGACCTCGCCAGCGCCGCCTTTGGCCGCCGGACGTTGGACGCGCTCGGTCCGGTCCTGAAGGGCTGGCTCGAGCGGTCCCACGGTTTCCTCTCTTTCCGTCTGGTGCAGGTGTTATCCGGTCATGGCTGTTTCGGATCGCACCTGCACCGGATCGGGAGGGAGGAGACCCCGGCGTGCCACGACTGCGGCGCGGCGGAGGACACGGCGCAGCACACCCTCGAGGTGTGCCCGGCGTGGTCCGAGCTGCGCCGCGGTCTGACCGCGGTGGTCGGACCGGACCTCTCGCTTCCCGGCGTGGTCGACGCCATGCTGGGGAGTGAGGAGGCCTGGTCAGCCGTAGCCTCCTTTTGCGAGGACGTGATGTCGCAAAAGGAGGAGGCGGAGCGCGAGCGGGAGGACGACCCTCTCGCTGCGCCGCTCCGCAGACGAAGAAGGGGGAGAAGGCGTCGTGCCCTCCCTCCTCATGGTGACGGGCGGGCGACAGGCGCGGGGGTGCCTTCGCCCGCATTGCACCCGTCACCTTCGTCGGTCATTCCCGACCCCCCACATCCGTGAGGGTGTGAGGGGGTCCGCCTAGCAATCGTCGGCGGAGGACTGGAAGTAAAGGCTGTGCCGGTTTCCCAGTCCCCCGCCACTCTGACGAAGCGGGAATGCGCTGGGTCGTTTTAGTGGGTATACCGGGTCCGCCCGGGGAGTCCCACATACCCCTACCGTCCCCCGACGGGAGGGTATGCGTAATGCATTTTTTCCCAGCGTAAAAAAAAAAAAAAAAATAAAAAAAAAAAAAAAAAAAAAAAGTTGCTTTTATGCAAGTATGATATGGTGTGGGTTATATGTTTGTCAATTTAGCTTTCAGGCTTCCTTATTTATAATACTCCAACATATGGCTGTTGTATGTGCCCAATAAATAAAAATAAAAAATAACACCACGATTTCGGAAAGCAGTTTCTTTTAGACAGATCTGAGATTAAGAGAACGGCGTGTGTGCTCCGTAATTAGTCACTATATGTGCCGTCAATCTTTTTTTTTTCTTTCTCTCTTTATTTATTACAAGGAACTCCGCCATCCTTAAATTACATAGAGTATTTTAAAGCCTAGGTCCCTGTCCAACCCCTGACCTGTCCTGTGGTCCTGACCTAGGCTTTTAATAGTATATAAATAAGCTCATGTACAATCAAGAAAGTTACAATGTTACAAAACAATGTTACCAGAATAATAATGGTAATGTGAGACCGGTAATATAAATTTTATTTTACTACTGTAGTTACTCGTAATAACGGCAATTAAGAGTATTTAATACATGTGAGTAATAAAATAATAATCATTAACACAGATGATCGATGTGGCGTGTAGCGCCCACCTATCTTCAGCAGGCTTCGATACAAACGATATGAGGAAGCAGTAAAGCATCTCAATAAAATTGTGTGCTTAATTAAAACTGAATCTTTTTCTTCTAAACATTTAGATATTTCGCAAATAATATTATTTTGGCTAAAAAACAACGTCTGTCGAAATGAAAGTTGTTTTCAATATATCATAATTTTTAAACGTTCAGTGGACATTAATTTATTTAAGAGCTTTGATAGTGCAAAAACAGCAGTTCTCGTATTTGTCGAAAAAGGCAATCTCGAGTGTGTTTGCGAGTTGTGTTTGAGTTGTCCTCATGAGTTATTTATTGCGTGTGTAATTGTAATTAGGTTTTTAGATAAATATGGAACGGTTACTGGTGGAGAGACACGAATGTTATTTGTCGAATTGCTTAAAATTGATGTTAAAAACATTGGAGATTACTTGGAAAGTTACAGCGAGTCGGTTTCAGATAAATTCCGTAATTGGACAGACTCATAGCTACCAGAAGTGAATGTAGCCGTTCACTCTCGAATAATCAAAGCTCTCGGAGAATGCTCAGTATTGGGTAATATCCTCTCAGTTTGTTCCTGTGAACATTCACTGTAGATGCACTTATCTGGCTTTTGCATTGTTCTTGCACACAATTTATCGGTTATGTCACAATTGTTTCTTAATTTATGGTGGGTTTTGGGATTTAATATGAAAGAGACAATTATTATCTTTATATCTACTTATTTAGCGAAGCGTTTTTTTTATTTTTTATTAAAGATACTTCTTGACTGTAGTCTCGGTCAGAGCTGACAGAAACAGAGTCGACGATGGAGCGAGCTTACCCAGAAGAAGCCTGTTTACTCTAACTAGGTTTAGATAAAGTCGACCACATTGTGACACTGATTCTAATACACAACTGCTACGAGTTTCAACAATGTTTTCGATCGAAGTTAAATTCAAACTTATCCGTTTCTAATAATATCAAAAATTAGCATGAACCACAATCAAAACTTCGCTCGTAAATCATAAAACCTTGTTTCTATATTCGATAGAATTTTAATGTAAGCATGTACGTAAGTATTTAAAAGCTAGCATGTATAAACGTGACGTCAGGCGATTGCTGACAGAAATCGAGCAAACATGTTCAATGTAACTAGAGCATTACTATGCAAAGTGACAGGAGAGAACTTCAAAAGTGAATACATGGTTGTAACATGGTGTGGTGATTAGCATTTTCCTTATTTTAATTTTTTTATACGTACGTGTTTGCCTTATTTCTATTATAATGAAATAAATGTAACATGGTGTCCGTGGTTACATTATATAAGTACAAGTATAAGTCTTCGTTCACATTTGCAGCTGCCTTTCCATACAATAGATTCCATTTCCTTGTTTTAATTGCACCTATTGCATTTTATCCATATTTGATAATTTAACCACGTCTTGTCATATTTTAAATGGAGTTATGCCCAATTCGTCACTGTTCCGACTCGGCATCAAAAAACAAAAGATCACGATATTCACAACTGTTTCAAGTACAGTCGAAAGAATACAACTCCGGCTTATAATAATTATAAGGTATATTTACACAAGTTTGCGTACACGTAAACGGGATAGTAAAGAGAAGATAATTATGTTGTATATTATCTTCATCCCCAACGACGACACTGCCAAAATTGATGCATAAACATTTCATTCCTATTTAAATTGTCTTTAAGCTACAAGTTAAATGGTAAATAGTTTCACCTTACAAAAAGTACTAGGCTTGCATGAGTTCAAGGTGGTATTTTAACAGTTCCGGATCAGACACGCGGGAACCGCGCGATTGCAAATTGAGCCGTTTGGAACCGCAAAATAGTGTTATATATTCAGGAAGCGGCGGTTTGTAAGCGATTGGCGTGCGCGGATAGCGTCAGTTTGGAAATAGAAGTCGATGAATTTACATATTATATATTTGCTGTTGTTGCTCATAAAATGAAAAGAAAAATTCAGTATTTGGTGCATGCAGTATTAAGTGACCGACTTGTTCATGGCAAATTAGTAACGTTATATCCCAAGTTAAGAATGTTTGGGTTTTTTTTTACTATTTCAGAACGAAGATCCCGTTACTTTTCGATTTATTCTTACCCTAAAAACCTTATTCTGACCAAATTGGTCTAGCTCCTTTCAAGTAATGCGCTTAGCAACGAACTTGAATGCATTTAATTTTGATTAAATTAAGGCCATGGCCATTCAATTTGACGGAAAAATTACAGCCTGTTACTGCATAGGCTTGGTTAATGAAATGAAATGATGTTTATTTTTGCAAATAGTTTTTACAAACACTTTTACACGTCTTTTTTTAAACTAGATGAGGCCGGTGTTTCGTACCTGACGACTCAGAGGGAATAGTCTCTTTTAAGGTCCAGACATAATCTTGGCCAAATCACGTGAGGACTATGCAGATGAGTGTCTGAGATGGTCTTTTGAAGAACAACCACACAGATTTGAGTGTCCAGCCAGTGAATGCGTTTGTCAGTTATCGTGTTGCTCGACTCATAACTCAAGGAGCTCAACGAAACGACGAACAATACCAAAGAAAGGACATTTGTGTGTGTGTGGTTAGCAATGATAGCTGACAGAATACGTGAGATTAGCTTCTTCTTATTTATGACAACCTGGTATTCATAGGCGTGAGTAGTTTACTTGAATTAATGTAAAATTAATGTTAGATAACAGATTATGAGGTAGGCTCCTACTTATTTATGACACCATATTACTTTATAGGCACGATACGTTTTCTATACTGACGCTTTCCAACGCGAACCTTTTCTTTTTTATTTATAAGTTTTTTTTTAGTTGAGGTTTGTCGTACAGAAGTTGATTTAAAGACATGCAATGTTTTTCTCGCTAACTGTACTTTTTGACACGAAGATTTATACTGATAAAAATTTATTTGTTTTCTTATGATGACGTATCGGGACTTCTTGTATGAAAAAAATGTAGTCACCAATCGGAACAGTGACGAGTCGGGCATGAATCTTAAAGTACGTGAATTATTGTTATAATAGACCTACCAATTTTCTTAAAAACCCTTTACTTAGTATGACTTTCTAACAGCACATAAGTATTTATAATAAAATATTGCATTAAAGCACTATGATTCTTTCTTTTTTAAACTCAATATGTGTAGATATATTTTCACATTTTCGAATCGGTTATTGGTTGCATTAATCATTCTGTATAATATAGTGTTTATTGCCTTTCCATAGTCGTTTGTATCACATTACGGTTCAGCTCAATAGGTACTGTTATTAGCGACAAATATGGAGAAACTACTACATTACCGTTTCGAATGCAGTTCATGACACATTCGCTATAAAAGAAAAAGAACTGTCAATACTAGTTTATCATTACGGTTAGTATTTGTGCAGTGACGTCGTGTCTTTCACTCCTATCTGCGTGATGTGCTTTTTATAATGCTTCCTATGCCATATGTATGCCCAAAAATACGTTTATATTATCTGGGTTTTATCTGATAGAATGAAAGGCGTGCTTGGTAAAAATAAAATATAGCACAATTATTCCCAGCAAAAACTTTTACACATCTATAGCGTCGCTGTCAGCTATCCGAGATAAATCTCTTCTTCTTTCCTATTTTTACTATTTCGCAGTAACGTTACGTATTAAATAATCGTAGATATCGATTGGCAAAACCATCTAAATAGAACCATGCAGTACTGTATGGCATATTATACTGTATCGATCACTAAGATTGCTGTATACTTCAAAGTATTTCGTTGTCACGTGATATTTAAATGAATGGTTACAATTAAGTCAAAATTGCCCAAAATCAAGTGTATCTTGTTTGGCGGGTCATTGAAAACGACGCTTTTATCTTTGCCCCGATTTATCAACGTGTGCTGTCTTTTTGATTACTTGGTAGAAGCAATTACCAGTAAGTTTAAGTTTTTCACATATTTTTAAATAAATTATAGTCAGACAGTCACGATTTGAATTGTATTATAATTATGTCTGGTGTGTTTTTTGTTTCACGCGATATTTCGTAGAATTAATGTATCAATTCAAACATTTGATACCGACTAGGAAAAATACGCTAAGTGATGATACATTTGTAGAAAACATAAGCTAATAAATAATACTGGTCTGGTGACCTGTAATACAGGTGTTTCACTACCTACCACAGGCACCAGTGATTCACAATCATGTTTAAAACTTGTTTATGCCAATAAATAAAATGTATTATTATTATTTTATTATTAATGTTAATAATGTTTAGCTTACCCACCCAACTGTAGCATTACTTGCAAATAATTAAAATACAGGAAAATATGTAAATAATAGCAAATATTTTTATGAATATTTTTTTGAAAGATTGATTCGAGACGTGGTTGATGAGCTAAACAATATTTTCTAACTTTCACGTTACGTCATTGAAACAAAGTTAGTTGTTTTGCACCAGTAAGAATTTACAAAATGTTAATGTGATATTATGTGTTAACGTTTATTGACAAGACATTACGATCAGATGAAGCGTGAAATTATTTAGAACAAAATTATTATGCGCATGTTAATTTTAATTAATTAGTGGGTAAATAAATTAGCAAGCATTAGATTACGGATCTATGCGCCAGGCGGATATTGATACAAGTAGATAACAAGTGTGATTTTCATAAATCGAACGGAAACAAAGGTGAAATTGTGAAAAGTGACCTTAATCTTTATTGGACACCATATAAATTACAAATGGAAACTTACAACGTTGCATAGGGTCTCAAAAAGAATGCGTAGTCTAGAAGTTCATAAAATACTCGTAGTTACATTTATCTTATTAGGAGACATGATGATCTTAGTCTACAAAACATCTTCCAAAATTCTTTGTTCTGATGTTGTATGTGGCTCCCATGAAAGGCAAAAATTAAATTCAGCGAAATCAACTTGAAACCGTACGAGTTCCGAAGAAATAAACGATTAATTGAATTTAACTCGATATTGACGATATTTATAACGAAATCGGTGAATTTTTGTTGCCTGCACGTAAGGAGTTCTGTTTATGGATTAATGAACCGTTTTTTATGAGATTACCTTTCTGGATCCTACAAAATTTGACACAATACTACAATATAAAAAGGAGAAATCGAAAAGCTTGCTTTCGCCAACTCGCGATTTATTTAAATGCTCATGGAATAATCATTTTGCACTTGTGTTTATTGTTGATATTGATTTCTTCACATTTAATAGCTATCAAGAAGCCTGTGGCTTGATAGGGTAATTAAAATATAATCGTAAAATTAAAATCGCATAAAGTTTATGTCATGATTTGAATTAATTTATGTAAACTTGCACATAGGTACTTTGTAATCGAAAGTGTTTTTAGTTGTTTTATATCGCGTTCATTGTTATATGATTTTATATTATATTGCGATACAAACTTTAAGCTTTACCATAAGTAAAATGGGCATAGTTAAAATGGCGTTGAAGATCGTAATGTGAAAAGGCCAGCATTCTGCTCATCAGCACAAGTTTATCATATTATTTTGAATTCTATTTCGTGACACGGTAGGTTTTTGATTTATTTACATACTACAATACAAACAAACGATAATCACTGGGAACAATAATAATGCTTATCAGAAACCAGTCACACGAGGGTTTGACTGCGCGTGACGCTAGGTGGCGCAACTTCACGTTTATTTGCATGAGCTACGAATTAGGTACGAGGAGATTTCGACTCGAGCAGAAATTACACCAAGCCTTCGTAAACATTGCTCATCATAGTCATTATCGCTCGATAATCGATAGACGATAATACAAATTGCTCACGAAACGATAATAATAAACATTGAGAGGGCTATTTTATTATGACTCCAAAATCCTATAATCATCTCAGATAATAGTTTTTACCAAATCTTTACTTGAGATTAAATTATTTGAAGCACCGCTGTGTTTGTCTATATAATTTAAATAACGTTAAGATTCAATTTAATAACTTTGAAACAATTGCTTTTTGTCGTATCTCTGTGTTGGCGTTTAAAGAATAATATTTATTCTCATAAAAGGAGCGATTATAACTGAATCACTGTAATTTTAATCACTGACAATCTGATAAGAGCGATCGCATTTTTTACAGCAGCTTGATTCCATCCGGGTTATATTTTAAACTCACACCTGAACTATATTATTATTCAAATTCATAGTAATTGTACAGCCAAGCAACATCTGTGCCCCGAGGGGTCAATCTAGATTATTCTAGATAGATGGAACAAATGAATAAACGAATCCAGATAGACATATAAAAAGACTGATAGATTAACGATCTCATTTAATTTATTATGTTGAGATGGATAATTAATTTAATTGAATTGAAATGAAAGGCAATAAGTCGGACAATCGATGACTGATATAGATAGACAAGTGAGTTTGTCAGTATGTCCTGTCCTGTCGATAAAGATCACAGTTACGAAATTTTGGATGACAAATCCATCATGCCTTTGTAGTTGAATTACCTACACACATTATCACAAGGTACACTACCCAGTTTTAATTATGTACTGTTCAAACAAATTTTTACGTCACTTAATGCATATTATTAAGTTTTTTAAGCGGAAAGTTTGGATGATTTTATCTGTGAGTCTACAAATCACTGACTCCTTAAAGGCTAAAAGAATGACATGATCGGTACCTACGTGCCTTTTCACACGTTTCAGCTGGTTCCCGGTACCGGATACCTCGCGGTGTAGTGTTTGAGCAAATATAACCCCGTGTCATAATGACGTTCATTTTCTTTGGCAAACCCGACTACGTCGCGACGATGGAGCCCACACTTTCCGGTTTTCCGAACAAATGAAGACCGCGTTTTTGCGTCACTATCACATATACAAGGTGTAGTTTTGCATCCTCGTCAAAATTCAGAAGGTTGTCATAGAAGACGTAAATATTCAATATAAATTACGGTACCTGCTCAATAATAATAAAAGTTGCTTTTTTTAGTTGTTTTAATTTAACACTATTTCAGAATGAAGCCTTTCTCAAAAGAGGAGAATCACCCGTTTATCGAATAAACGTCTGCGTTTGTTTGTGTGTGTGAAAGCGCGGTTATAGGGCTAGTATTAGACGGGCCGCGTTCTTATACGGATGGTGTAAACTTACCGATTTCCGATATAAAAAAAAAAATGACCTACCCATTCTATTATTTATTCGGGTCGAGAATCATTAGCATAGTTACCTCCTTGAATTTTACGAGGATGCAAAACTACACCTTGTATTAGGAATGACTACAATTTGCGCGGCCTACCTAATAATTTGCCCTTCCACAAATATATCGTACTCAAAATGTTAATAATGCGTCTTGTCACAACTCATCAGTTTCGCAAGACTGGATGACAAATTAATAAGGCCTCTATGGAGCGTTATATTGGTGTTAGTAGATTCACGAGTTGACCGCGTTGCGCAAGAGGTCAAAGCGGCGGCTACTGAGCAATGAGCATCGTGACTTTACGCGACCTCTTTTACAGTTTCAGTAGGTCAACCAGTAATCTTAATATTTTTCAATCTGTATATGAACAATTTTTTGCATAAAAATATTTCCCTAGCTTGCTAAATGTTTTGCAGCTACAAAATTGCAAATAATCAAGGCTCCAGAAATGTACATAAGTTTTTTTAATGTATTGGTGGTCTGGTAATTGAGTTACAAACTTATCCAACAACAAGCTATCCAGCAACATGATATGTTTGTTGGATACGTGGCAAACTCAAACTGGTTTAAAAAAATAAAGCTTATTCCTACGATAAAATTCATCATACAAAGTATAGAGCTGTAAAATAAAATCTAGAATGGTTAACTAAGTGTTTTATGATTTCAACGGCATTTGAAAAACTGAATGTTTTAGAAGAGCCAATATCGAAGCAACGTCAATCGTAGCACCAGTCACGATTTAAGATGAATCGTTAAAATGGTTCAATAAATATCGGAATTGGTGAGGTAATCTCTAGTCTTACTTTAAATCAAATCAAAAGACATCAGAAAAATCCATACTTAACTGAAAGTATATTTATTTAGGTTCGGCCAAACTAGTAGGTACGAACCGATTGTGACGGCTGCGGTCACCGGACACTGGAAGACACTTTAGTACATTATTTGTCACAGTCCGGGGTCCAGAATCAAGTCCGAAGGCACAATCTTCGGACGTGGAGTACCAGTTTGACCGATCCTTTATCTTTCGCCAACAAACTATTGAGTTCACACTGATAAGCCGCGCGTTGAAATCTTTTACTAGAGAGCTTTCCACTTTGTAGGAATTTCGTTGGCGTTTTATTTTTATTTGCTTCATTACATTTACTAAAAGCGATTAAATTGAATGTACAATTATCATAAACCGGAATTGTATAGTCTATAAATATACTGGCATAATAAATCTTACAAAATCTCTATTCAATGTAATATAAATTGAATAGATACTATCTGTTCGCTAAGCTCGGAGACGTATTGATTCTTACATTGAATTGATTATGTATGAGCACGAACGTGAAAGACAGTGGCCAGATATAATTGGAATTATTATACAGACAAGTTATTTGATGGATGAATGTAATCTGTTCCGTTGCTTCGCTGAGCAACTCCAAAAGACCTGAGCAAATGACTTTAGTTTAAGAAACAATTTGTTTTATATCACACTAAAATTAATAATAGGACAATACATTCAAAAATCTAATTAGCTAAATACCACCCAGAGTTTTAGCGGTCGTTGTAAGAAATATGTTAATATTTTTTTTTTATATTTAATTAATAAGGCATTCGTCTCGCGTTCCGCCGGACGAATGTCATGCTTGCCTCTATATGGGAACTTTAATGAATGGGATTGTGCTGTGGATACTCGAATATTACAATTTTAAAGACATTTTAGGTTATATGGAATTTTGTTCTTTTAAGTTATGCCATAACCCAATCTCGATGGTGGGTTGCTAATTTTTCGCTGCATTTGAAATTTTTATACCGAAAACCAGATAAGGTTTTGGTATGGAGGATTTTAATAATTGATACACTATAATTTTGTGGGTGTAAAAATATTTTTAGGCAAAAATACAAGTTTGGAATGAGCAAATTCGTGTTTAAAGCTGCAAATTGTGTCATTTATGTTCCATAACTTATTTATTACTGATACCTTTGATAAATGTGTTTAAAAATACCTAATTCGTTCTTATTCCAAAAGGTAGTAAGTAAATATTGAAGTCACTCTCAACAATAATGGTGCTCACCATTTACGTAATTCTGTTCCATTATTGACATACAAAAAGTATAAAGCAGTTCCCACTCACATTGAAGACAAGTTTCCATAAATTGTGTCACAAATATGATCATATCGAAAGTGGTTCAGGGACCACAAAACAACTACTGTCATCTGATAAACTGTCATCGACTTATAAATAAATTGGACAATTTTCTTACGTAATCGTGGCGTTTCGTTATAATTATAATAAAACGGACTAGCTAAAGCTAGACATCGTGGAGAATAAAAGATAACTGAACTTAATCCTTGGATAACGTACAGTAGTATAATAGGATAATAATAGGGCCTTGATATAACATTACTCCACGTTTATTAATAAGAGCGTCAAATCCTTGAATGATGTTTGCATCCTCGCCATTCGTCCGTCGTTCGAATGTAAACCAATCAAATTTGAACTATGATCATCATCTACCTGATGTTATTGCATCACAGGGTTTCAATGCGGATACAATTAAGACTGCACGCAATATTAAATTTTATGACGATCTTCAGAGAATGAGATATTCATATGGAATGATACGTTTCGATTCCAACATGATCAATGTAATAACATTCCTTACTTAGCTTTATGATCACTCTGAATAAAAAGCTTCAAGTAATAAAATGTGCTTTATACCTGTATTAAGACCAGAGAAACATGGACCATAATATGCAATAATAACTATATTTAAGTGCGAAATGTGCACAAAGGACATAAATTAACAGTATAATAAATATTAAGCGAGAGCCCAAAAGATAAGTGTTGCTGTTAACTTTAGTATCTGATCAGTTAATGCATTAAAAGCCTCTTAATGTCATTCAGATAAATCGGTGCCTTTCTTAATTCTTTTGTTATTTGGAGATAAACAGATCAGAGTGTGCAACAAAAGTAGATCTTGATTTGTATATTTAACAAACGCAGTATTATTGTTACTAGCGATTTAACTCCAATTACAAAATTAGATTTGGGAGTACTGTTTTATTCTATCTGTTCTCCTTAATGATGTTGACGACTTTTATTAAGGGAAAGCAATTGAAAAATACACTAGATTGCTAAATACTAGTTGCAATGGCTTTCAAAGCGTTTCGTATTTCTAAAACGCCTTTCAACATGATTAAATAAACTTTATGTGCATGCTTTACCTTGCTATCATCGTTCTTTGCTGATAAAATATTACTTAGTTTCGCTTAGACCTTAAATAAGACGTAATACACTACTAAACCAAATATAAAAGGAATTAAGGTGGGCCTACTTTTGACGACAAATTAGCTAGGTATGTGGTTCCAAGATTAGAGCAAGGTCAAATCGATAAATCAAACAGCTAAAGCAAATCGTACTTGATTAACGTCAGTACAAACAATGACAGCTGACAAAGAGGTTGAATTTGACCGTGTGTATTACTCGATAGTATATTACAACACTAGTCGGGTTTCGATGTATACTTGCATGTTTGATCATGGCATTGTTTGATATTTAACTTCAATTTGATTACTGTTTTATAAGCCTTCATGCCTTCATGCGTGTTGTGAGTGTCTAATACAGGTTTTTATTGAGACAGTTAATTGTAATAGTGATAATTGTAACGTTAATTTCAGTAATATACCCTGGAGATAGCATTAGCAACATTATGAATCGTCTATCATATGTATAAGTATTCATTATCGTACACAATAATCGACGCCGAATACATTAGTCATGTTCTAATTATTTGTTCATCTCTGCTCATGGCCATTTAGTTAAGTTCGGTATTGCGGTGGACTTCAGTGACGATGACGAAATGGTGTTTATTTTTGCAATTATCTAAGTTTTCTGGTACTCACCAACTGATCCCCAGTCTGGGTAAGCTCTGTTGTTGAACCAGCCATCGTATCGCTGCTTCTCATAGTACAATTCTGAAAAAGAGAGAAATATAAGTTAGTTAGCTTTCCATTCAACATTTTTCTTTAGTATTTAAGTGCATTACGCCGATATTTCCCAAAAACCCCAGATGAGAATGTTATTTATGTCATATTCATATAATCCATTAATTTCTACATTCCAAAAATAGCAGTTCAATTTCTTAATTACAACCTATTTTACATCAACCTGTGTGGTTCAGTTCTAATACAATCAATGGTGTAGAATGTTTATTAGCGAGATTGGTTAATGAACATGCATTGAGTCAGGTGCTGGCACAAAGTCGGCATGTTTTTGCGGGTCGTACCGTCGGCCGGGCGTGCTAGATGCGTGCTCGAGCGTTCCTATCGAGACCTTGCTCTGTCCACTAACCGAGATGCATCGCAATGAGCTCCACGTTACGCATTTGTTGAGCTTAAATGTTGCAAATTGTCGTTGGATTATTTGGATTTGACAGTAACCACGTTTTTAGGGGTTTGCGATTAGGTAGGTTTCACATGACAGATTTAATTAGGTACGTTCCTAGTATATTGTTAGCCAAATTACAAAAAGGTATGCATGTTTACATGTCAAAAACCAATATCGCTAGTAGTATGTAAAAAATAATGTTCCAATTTTCTTAAAATTAGATGGGCAATAAATGGAAGTTCTATCAAAAATAAATCGTGAAACAACTAAATATCCTTACAAACTAATTGTGACATTAAATACGCTCCTGTTGGAATTTATTAAAAGATTTAATTGACTTGATTGTAGACGATTTTGTAATTATCAATCTAATTGCCCTTATTTATAGTCAATATATCACTGTTTAAGAGATGTGGCCCTCAAAGTAAAACATTAATCGTGCCATAATAACTCTTTGATGTACCTTCTGTTTATAGAGTAATTTAATTTATTTTGTTGATTGGTAATTGATCTGAATGGGCATAACTAGTCTCCCTATCGATTGGTTAAAGTTTAAATATTTCAGAAGCCGTTAATAAAATAAATTATGAAAAAAAAATTAAGGCTAATGCGTTCTTTTCTTTTACGCTGTAATAATTTATCATTTTCATCTCACGACAAACCGGTGTCGGAGTTATTGTTATTGTTTATTTCATCACGTCTGAAGACAAATGCACAATAGTAAAACAAATATTACGAGTATTGGAACTAATGATTTTAAGCTTATAATTATATTGACTAACCAACTGTGATGCTCTATTAAATGTTCAATACAATTGAAAAGATTTCATAAATTATTGCAGGTTGACACAATAAATTACTGCAAGCTGTCAAGCAGTTATAACTATCTTATTAAATCTAGAGCTGCTGCGAGGACATGCCACCACACCTACGAAATATTCGGAAAATTAATGAGTAATCCACTTAAAGGGACGTTACATTAAATTATACACATGCAAGATTCCTATTCATTTGTCATTAATTCATTACAAATATTTTGTAATATTATAGATGAGGAGTGTCTTTTCAAAACCTATAATATTTAAACTGAATACTTATGAGGTATTTTTAGTGATGCTAAAATACATCATTGTACTCCTTGAAAGAATCCAAAACGGATATTATACGATAAAACGGAATATTTTTTCAAGTTAATGTGCGTTTCTGCAATCAGTTTTTTCCATGTTCTGACAAATAAGAAAACATCCGGTTAACTTATTTTGAAAGGACACTCCTACCGTTAATTTTTTTACAAATTATTAAACTGTCTTTATTACTCGACGGTTTCATCTTTCTTAACTTTATTATCCTGAATTTTTATCGGGATTACAAAATGGGTTTGCAAAAAACATGGCTACTGTCGGTGAGAACGGCATACATAAAGGGTGTAAATAGAACCTTACGAAGCTGGAAAGTACTGGTTCTCCCGTCATTGAGATATTTTATTGTTTTGGACCATACCTGGGAACCTTCTAGTTACGGAGATATTGGGGTCAAAGTTCCAACTTTTTCACATGTTTTTTTAATAAGACTTATGAGTTTTTAAGTTTGTAGCTTAACTTTAAATACCTCCATGAACCGTTTACTATTCAACGTATCCATCAGCAAACATTTTGAGTGAGTTACATTGAGTTTTACAGTAAAAGATGATTTTTCACCCCAAAAAAAGTCGTTTCCAAGCAATAAGTTTTGTGCAGGATTACTTAGTTTGATGTACAGAATGCTTGGTTGACGGCTTCGTGAAGGGTCCGTTTACACCTTGTATGGTCAGTAGACGTTACATTTTGCACTTTGAGACATGTACCTAAGGTCAATAGTCAATAAATATAATAAATAAAATTATAGCTATTTAATGATTGCTTATATAAACGGATATAGTTAAGTGCAAACCGCTTGTTGCCGGGACACCTGCGTGTGCGCATTTTTTACCACATACTATGTATGTTTCATGAGTAATTATGGTCACAATAATCGATTGAAAAATTGTTTTAAAATGTCAATAGAATAACTATGATATTACTTATTAGAATTGCGACATGACATAGTTTAGTATGAGCTAATAATTCATCACATTTAATAATATTGTGGACCCATTACAGCGCATGATTGGATAACAGTATAAGAGAAATAAGTTGCCTACTTTTATTTGTTTACCACCTGCGCGATTAGTGATTTTGCATGTACTGTAGCTTGATATATTAGGCGTCTAATTATCATAATATGTACTGGTATTAACATAAAATTAGAACTGTTTGGTGCTGACATTTGTATTAATGACTCACTACATGTACATTTTGTATTTGAAGTTGATTATAAGTTAGGACTGAAAGGTTGAAATTAGGTTAGCCTCCATCTTAGTAACTAAGATAAATTAATACATTAATATGATAGCTACATAACATAACATCACGTCTGCAATCCCCGAAGGGTTGGGTAGAGGTGTACCTAATTGTAGATGTACATTTCACCAGTTATGTTTAAGTCCCTATTACATAGGGGGCGAGCCTAGTGCCATCAACCGGGAACAAATCCAGACTCCGTGGCTGCTACTGAGAACTTCCTGATGCATGATGCAGGCCTTGATTATTTATTTATTGAAGATTATGAAGAAAACAATTTATGTGGTAGGTAGTTTATACATGGTTAAATTTAAGCCGTTTTAATCCTCTTAATGGGTCATTGTACTCATTATAACGAACAACTTTTACTATGGGACCAACCCTGAAATCGCGTAAAAAATCAGCTGTTCAGTACATTTTGACGAGTTAGGCGAACATAAATGTACCTACTGAACAGCTGATTTTTTTTCGCGATTTCAGAGTTGGTCCCATAGTAAAAGTTGTTCGTTATAATGAGTACAAAGATCCCAGAGGATTTAAACGACTTAACTTTAACCATGTATACCGATATATTAGGTAATCAATGATAATGTTTTAAGCAAGACATAAGTGAATGATAAATGGAGATTGATCGAAGTATAAAACGTGACACACAAGACACAATAAGGTTTCGTAAAACATTATATTTGCTAAGTCAAAGGCTGTGTACCATACGTGTGCACGTTATCATAAAACATATTCATAGTTGGTTGCATTCTAATTCGTGCATATAAATTATTGCTATCGGCCAAAGATCAGGACAGCGAAAGGCTACACACGAAACTAAACGTAGATAATTAAGATTAATAAAAAAAAAAAACGACGCTGTCATTGGCAGTCTTTTATAGGCAGTGGGTGTGACATGAACATCAGAGATCTCTATTTGTAGTTGTGTACTCGTAGGCGCTCTCGTTTCGTAACATGTATCAGGAACATCACAATCACATTCTGACAATGTCGTTAGTGCTGTCATGTTGAAAGCTTTCGAGAGTATAGGCAAGTGTAGACAGCATATAGGTATGTCGTTTCTTTTGCAGACCGGTTATTTGATGGCAGTGATCGATCAATATCGAGTGAAGGAAACAAGTCTTTGATTTTATTGGCATCGTCGAACAAAATCGATGGTAATCGAAACCCGCGGTTTCGAAAGCATATAGTGAAAAGTGGGTTTATATCTAACAATTCGTTTCTTACACACTTACTTAAACATAACTGCCGAAATGGGGGGTGTTCTATAAGATACAATTCTGCCTAACCCTTCGGGGATTAAAGGCGTGATGGTATGTATGTTTAGTAGTTTCTTCAGTTTTGACTTTAAATTTATAGAAGAAGTCGAAAATAAGGTACAACTAAGTGTACGAAAGGCAGAATTAAACGAGATATTTAAGTTCTAACCAAGCCGTTTTTACACGGTTATTATCAACCCAACCCATTCAACTAAAGCCTGTTTAAACCAGTCGTTTTTGTTCTTAGAAATGTTAATTTTGTAACATAAAATATACACATGAAATAAGGACTTTATTCGTAATCTAGTGGGACGTAATAATTCGTTAGTAACAGGCTAGTTTAATAGTATGTCTCAACCGCTGACAGCTGATCTAAGTGGGTTAGTTAGTACATAGTATACCTACACATGCATTTAAACATTCATATTTATTGGAGGTATTTGTGCTAAAGAAGGGAATAAGAAATTGCTGCTATTTGGTTTAGCTGCCTGGTCCAGTGGTCCCAAGCGCTTCTGCTCAGTATGAGGTTCTGAATTTGATTCAAAAGCCGGGCAAAGGGTTTTCATAAAGAATTCCTCAGTAGTAGCCATGGGACATGGAGACTGGATTTGTGGCACTTAGGGTTGGACCTCATCTGGCAGCACGGAATCGCATTTGTTCCGCCTGTGCTACCACGTGCTGCAGTATGCTGCCGCATGCGAACGCGCGCTGTCGCATTCCGCAGACAAAAAAGGCGATCGAAGATCAAGATTCGATTATAAGGTTGATGCGTTAGCATGCTATCGCGCGCTTCAGCGTTCCGGAGTCTCCCTGCCGACCATTGCATTTTGTCCGTGATGCCGATCACCTCGAGGATTCCGCCGCGTGCTATCGCATTATGCTTTCTGTCTCGGTCTAGCAAATGGCAGTTCTAAGCGTCAGAAAGAGAAAGGGCGACGGAAAAAGGCGATTCCGTGCTGCCAGATGAGGTCCAACCCTTAAACAAAAATTCTAAATTCAATTTAAATATGTATCTGTAATTATTTTGTATGTTTAGTAATCTGGAATAGTATGTAACGTTTATAGTGCAAGCATGGCAATTGTAAAATTCTTTTTTAATTTTATATGGGTATGGGTGGTGGGTGTGGGTTTTGTGGTTTTTGGACATGAAATAGATGTTTTTTTTTTAAACATAATTGATGAAATATGGGTGTAATATTTAGGTACACCTGTGCCTATTTCTTTGGGGCTCACAGGCGTGTTGCTGTTTCTGACTGTAGGTAGTTAATTTCAGGTTCTGCTAGTGTCTTTATGTAATAATTTTCGAGGTATCTTCACGTTTAAGTAATGCTCCGTGACTCTTGTAGTTTCGTGGGTAAAATAATCGTGTATCAAAAAACCGTGACTAGTTCAATTCTTTGGAAACTGCTTTTTATTTCAATACATCTGCATCTGAACAGACTCTAATATAATGTACGTACCACTCGTTAATTTCACTGTCTCAAGTGCCACTTGATATGAAAAGATAAGTCAGATCTTGGTCGTAGACAAGATCCTGTTTTATCTGCAAATAATAGCTTAGTCAACGGCTTATTAAAACGAAAAAATTGTATGAGTAGGTCATACAATTTTTTCACTAATTATGTTGTGTTTGTTTGCATAAAATTATAATTATGTTAACATGGTATTGTTTTTATGTAATGGTACGTGATATCCACTTAAACATTTGGGCCAGAGCAGCCCATTAACGTCTAATGGTCCCATTAGCCGATATTAGCACAAAAACTAACAATTTGCAATTCGTGATGACTGTAGGTTCCGCTTTAACACAAAAAGTAAATCCGGTACGCAGGGTAATTAATATTAAAGTTTCATGTGCCATGTTTTTGCACTAATAAAACTTTTTACAATGAAATGAGATCATTGATCACTGGAACACATAAGCTCATCACAATAACTTTTTTTTACAGTCACGTAACTATTATTAATTGGTATATCAAATTGACTAGCTTCGTCAAACAAATCTGTGTATTTATTTTATTGCTGCACGGTTGTTATGAAACCCAATATATAAAAAAATACAATAAAAACTTGTCAATAGAAGTAAAAAAATGTTCAAACGGATGTTGGTTGACTCTTACTACCAGCATGAACTGGAAATAAATAAAATCAGTATAAATTATTTCGATTTGTTTAAATATTTAACACCTATACTAAATAAATAACTGTTTGATAGTGTTGTCTTACGCCATGTCATAATAAAATCCATCGTGTGCCCAAGTTCTACTTGTTGCGTTCATAATTATGTATGGGTATGACTAATTTGTTCGGAAAACTGGCCTTCCAGTTTTTCGAACCAATTTTACCAGTTTACCCTGTCGTTCGCCAAACAAAATGAACGCAACGGTCGTGTGTTCGCTCGGCGATCGCTTTTGTTAGGACACTGCCATAAAATAGTCGTGAGCCCTAAAAGTTTTTACGAGTTCCTACTTATACGTGTTATGTTAGGAGATGCGTATGGAGGATTCAACTAAAGTTAGCTTTATATGCTTACGTTTAAGTACTTCGTTATAACCGGTTAAGTGATGCGACCACAGTTTATGACTATTTCAATAAATATAACCAGGAAGTTATCTACACATTAATTAATAAAATAATCAGCAACAAGTATGAGCACATACCTTGTAATCGCAATAATAACTTGTGTAATTACCATTTCATAATTATTTATTTATCTAGTTAAGCACGGAATTTGCAGGCCTTTACTTAATACAAGTATGTGTGATGAGTACATTTACATAGTCCTGCAACAATTCAAAGATTATACAAAGTCATTATCTTCTTATGTCACTTAAAGGATTACAAAACAAGTGGTGGTTATTTATTGTATTCTGTTATTCAAAGATGTCTGTGTATTCTCTAACGAAACGCCTACTCAAAGGTAGTCTTTGTGTCCGTTTTTGCACATATTGTGAATTTGACACGATGTATCATAATTTATCTAGAATTGCATATGAGACCTAATGAATGGAGTTTTGCTTCCTCTTACCTTATTAGGACTCCCCACTGTGGATAATGGTATTCAAAACAAAAAAATTGCTGAATTTAAAAGAGCGTGAATAAATAATGAAGATAATGGTGTTCGCCGAAGTCGAATGACTTCAGAGATTTTACTTTGTCATAACACGAAGATTCTTTAGACGGATGACCACTCAGATTGCATTCAGCTTCTTGTGTTTACATATAAGTATGGCAAGTAAACCTCGATTGCATAATGCACCGCCATTAATAGGCGTTGTCCTCAGGGTCAAATAAACGATTAATGTCATGGCCAAAAATTAAACACGAGGAAGAGACGAATGCGAAAACATGAATGGAATTTGAGTTTGAATGTAGTTCATTTTATGACCGGTTTATTGGCGTTAAGAATCCAACCACAGCCAGTAGGCGTAAGATCCTGTTATTGTCTGGTATTACATGTGTTAACTTATGAGGGTTTTCGATTGGGAAATCCTCAATTACAATCGTCGTGTTGGAATTCGCTAAATAGCTACGACTCGCCCACTATTGTTTGGAACCAACCGTCATCGGCTTTGTAGGTATTTATGTCGAAATCCCTCGGCGCTTAGCGAAACCCTTCAACTGTAATGAGCGTGACGGTTATCTTCACTGGTGAATAATTAGTTGATAGTAAACGGGAAACTGTTTGAGCGTGCGTTGTAGTGATTATCTAAATAGCGGTTGTTAACGGAGGAGTTACGTTAGTCAGCGGCCTTCAGCTTTCACTATCGCGACATGTAGACGACGACGCGACGCGCGCTGCATTCGCTCGGCGTGTGCGCACTCCCGGCACGGTTTACGTGATCTCACGTTAATTTGAACTGTTTTCATCTTCAATTTGATAACAATCGAGACGCTTGTTATCGCCCAAATTGTGGGTGGTTTTCAGTTTCATAGACCAAAAGGCATCGATTTGGATTTATTTCACATCACACAATAATAATACACAATTGCAGGATATCCATAATTTTTAAGAAAGTTTTAGATTCAAATATACTGTCAGTATAAAAAAAAAGTTGAAAGAAGCAACCGGCAGTACTGTCCCGGTCGCTACGAACTGGTTGGAAAAAAATTAAGTCCAATGACTTCTTCAATGGGTTTCTTTTGTTCTTCTTTATTTCGAATCAATATTCGAAATAAAGAAGAACAAAAGAAACAAACAGGCTTCTACATTACTGGCAGTATATTAATAATGGCTAATATATCCGTTTGGCTTGCATTGTACCCAAATAGACGTATTAGCCTTCATGTACAGGAAGCTAGGTTATCAATTAATATTACTTGAAGTAGTTGTGGTGTGCAATGACATTTAAATGTCGAAAATTGTCCCGGAATTAAACGATTACTGTATTAGCTGAGACAAGATTTATAGGTCAGGTAGTGGTCAGGTAACACGAATTATTTCTGCAGATGTGTAGCACGTAAACTGGAATCTTTTGTCTTCGCCCTTTCTCTTCATGTAGTACTTCGAGTACTGATGTTGCATTGAAGACATTGAAGGACGATTGGTTCAATCTTTCAGTTTGTCACAGATTGCATCAATATGAACGGTGGATTGGATTTTCTTAAAATTTTCCTTCTGTTTTTGTATTGTCATCAAGCGAGAGTTAGTTTACTGATCTAATTTTTAGCTACACGACTGTCGATTTGTTGATTAGGTACTTATTTAGTCATTGTTTGATGACACTTACTCAATGTTTTCATCCTCTCAGGTCTTGGCAAATGATCAAAGTCTGCGACCGACAGGAACTTACGTTATGCTTACACTGCAGGCCAAAAGTTTAAGACCACCTTAATTGAAGTAGGAAAATAAAGTAAAACACCAATAAAACATTAAATGTTTAATTGACCAGTTTAACTATCTAATCAATTAGTCACTAATTAGTGTTTATTGACAAATTGTAATTTAAAAAAATAAGGAAATATTAACAGTCCACGCGAAAAAAGGCTATAGTTAACTAAACTGATGTTTCATCAAAAAATTCTCCTTTACATTGTATGACTTTTTTCACAAGTCTCGGCATACGAGCAATCAATTTGTTGATGGTGTCTTGTGATATATTGCTCCAACTTTCGCATAAAGCATTCCACATTTCATCTTGCGAGGATGGGCCACGATTACGGACGTTCCTGTCAAGCTCTTGCCACAAAAGTTCAATTGGATTGAGATCCGGGCTCTGAGGAGGCCAAACCATGTTTTTTAACACCCCTTGCGCCTCTTTCTCTTCTAAATATCCTCTGCATAATTTGGAGCTATGCTTTGGATTATTATCTTGTTGGAATATGAATGCGTCTCCAATTAATTGCAACCCGGAAGGAACGGCATTTTGTTCTAAAATGTTTTTGTACTGTTCCTTTTTCATAATTCCTTCAATTTTGACCAAATCGCCAGTTCCTTGGCTAGAGAAGCAACCCCAGACCATAATTGAGCCACCGCCATGCTTGACTGTTGGGACTACACAATCCGGCACCATCTTTTCTTGAGCATTGCGTCTCACGTAAATTCTTCGTTTTGAACCGAATAGTTCAAACTTGGAGTCATCGGTCCAAAGAACTTTTTTAAAATCTTCTTCAGTCCAATCTCGATGGGCAAGAGCCCACTTTTGTGGCCTTAGCAGAGGTTTTCGGACGGCGACGCGACCATACAACTTTGCATCTCTCAGTCGCCGTTTTACTGTAAGTCAATGATAAAGGTTTAACTCGGGTTTTGTTTACTTCAACGCGGATTTCTGGTGCTGTTAAGCGTCTATTTCGCTTGCTGGTAACAACAATGAAATTATCTTCACTAGACGTGGTAGCTCTCGGCCTTCCCGAGCGTGGACGATCTTGAAAACTGCCTGTCTCCCTGTATCGAGTTATTGTGCTATGAACACAAGTCTTCGATAACTTCAGTTGTGAAGCAATGTCACGTTCGGATTTGCCTTCATTATGCAAAACAACGATGGCAGAACGCACTTCACTGCTAATTTCGCGTGCTTTTCCCATTTTAAGACGTCTTCACTGTAGAAACCACAAGTTTAGACTAACTGAGATTGTTTGTGAACAACCCAAGTAAAATCAGGTAATAATAAATTGAAACTACGTGTTTTCAGAAGCTAAATAATCCTTATTATTGACCAATGCCAAACAAAGCAAAGTAATAAGTAATGAGCACACAATAAACATATTATTAGGACTCTACCACCTGGCTCTAGCGCAGCGTATGTCAGTGATTGAAAAAAATTGATGTTTATTGTCCAATAACTTGAAAGTAAACAAAAGAATGACATCTTTAAATATTCTACATTAACAATAGAATATGCAGGTGTGCATTTCTTTTATTTATCTTACGGGACTTTATTACAATTGATAGATAATTATACTGTTTAAGTGCGGTCTTAAACTTTTGGCCTGCAGTGTATATATGTAGGTGTAAGAAGCAATCATTTCCTTTTACCGTTGAGTGATCAAATTTATAGCAAATCTATGTATAAATGATAATTTTAAATTAAATAGGTCACTAGGCACTCAACTTTTGATATGATGACAACATAATAATTTCATTGCAAATTATGAATTAAAATTGAATTGTGTGGGATGTAAAACCACATTGCTGAAGCCGTTATAGTCAAACAAAAAACATTATTGGCTATAAATATTATAGCTTATTAAATTACTTAAACTTATCGAGGTTTAGTTTTTGCTAGATGATGTGAACAGTTTTGAATCGTGAGTACTTGTAAAAAAAAGCGCAAAGTTTTGCACTTTAGAACTTAATTCTTCCTCAAAATTAAATAAATAATGTACATAGTTAGTTTATAAAGGCAGTGTGTGTGAGGTAAAGTTTTTACGCAAGTTCAGTATGAGTCAAGGGCTGTGGTAGTAATTATCAAATTATAACTTACGTCACGACATACAAACAGCCTTCACCTTGTCTTGGAGGATTCGAAAGCGTTTTAATAGTTTCTTTTGATAATATAATATTAACAAGTTTTTCCCGCTAAATACAATAACGGAAAATCCTCACTTTTTACATTGAGGTAGCTGTTTTTTGTGTACGAAATATAAGTAGGTACTAGGTAAAAAATTTTTCCGGTAATTGACAATGTTATTTTTCTTGGAAGAGCTTAGTGTATTTCAAATCACCAACGTAAGTAGATACTTGTTCGTTATTATGTGGCAGGTCATCTCATAAAAGCGAATCTCGTGTCTCGGTTAACTTTCACGACATGATTTGTCTGATTAACTTAATACAATAATAACGTATTGTGTGCCATCTATATTCGAGTAGATTGAATTATTTGAAAAAAAAAGTACTTAATTCAGAGGTCACGATTAACATATCAGGTAGAAATAAATCTAAAAGAACTAGGTACCAAGAGTTTAATGTACTAATAATAGTGAAGCTAATAAATTAGAGAAGCAAGAAAAAAATGAAAAAATTACCAACCATTCCTAGAATTCAATTAACCGTACTTAGTAAACCGAGACAACTTCTACATTTCACAAACACGTAAAACGATTGAACCTTCAGAACCTTGACCTGTAGGAAGCGGAAGTGCAGCCAAGGTCGCGGGGAAATGTTCGGCGGTGTCGTGACTGCTGCGCTGCGCACGCGGCGAAAATGTCAAGATCTCAACGTCACTGCAATGGGTTCAAGCGCTAATGATCGTGATATCAAAGTGATACACTTTAAATTGGAGCTGTTACTAACGCCTACATGTAACAGGTTTTGTTTCCGTGTATTCCTGTTTGGTGATCGCTAGTTAGATCAAATTAAGCGTAACTTAGCAATGGTTTTTTCGATCTGAACGAGTCCGCAACTTGAACTGTTTTTCTTAAACTTGATAATCTCTGCGTTATATCGATGCTTTATCAGAATTATTTGATCGAGCTTGCGTAGTGAAACCAAGTCGAATAAAGGCTTTTATATCAAATTTCAAGTCCGTGGACTGGCTATGGAATACAAAAATAAAACTGTAACAAAAAAAATGGATCTGACTTCATAATGATAATTAAAACCATACCATCTTTGAAAGCCAATGAGGAAATGTGACGCCCGCTCAGTTAAGTTCCAAATTATTTAATTGATCTTTTATTGTGTCTAAGTCATCTGCTGAACAATAATTCGTGATTCACAAGAAGGTACGCCACAGGGGAATCGCGCACGATTGTTGTGAAATGCATTTCAAGGATCTCTAAGTAAATGATCATTGCAATAAGCATCTCTAGCGTTGCTTTGATTAATAGGATGTGATTTGCAGAAAAGTTGAAGCTACAAAGATTTTTACTGCTAGAGGAGTAATTCTCGTACTTTTATGTAAATTCGCCTCCCAATTTTCAGCCAAAAATACATTACGTATCGCTGATATGAGACCGAGACTAGATTTTGAACATTTTTTAAACACAGGAATTGATCTTCAGATGCAAACAAATATGGGAAGGAATCAAGGTAAGTTTACGCTTTATGTCAATACTGAATCCTGTTCATGTTCTATGAACATTAACGATGATACCAGTTCGTAATCGCAATTCGTGACCGATCCACACGCGGGATGTACTTGGTGACAATAAAAACACATAGTAACCACTACACATCCTTGTTGCACTGGCAAACCATTACTCTACCACGTGTATGGTAATAAAGACCCTGGGTATTCAAGTGAAGGACCAGAATCCTTTGTACTAATATGACAGATAGTTTGTGTTGCCAACTCTCTGTATGTATGCACGCGTGTTTTATACATCCGCCTGTAGTGTCTTTAGCAATGATATTATCGTTTCCTTCACTAACTGGAATCAATTAAAGTACACATTCGTATTTACGGATCCTGTCTTTGTTAGTTATTTTGTTTTGACAAAATTGTTACCTGGAAACAGACGAATGACTTTATGAGCAAGAAGGCCATAATATGATATATTTAACTATACGGTCATAAACATAATGTGTTATAATTATTTCAATTATTTTTCAAGGTTCGTAATCAATACGAGAAATGAAATATTTGCCACATTAAATTAGGTAACGCTTTCAAAAATAGTCGAGAATGCTCTGCTAAATGTTAAGAGGCTTTTAAAACTATACTATATGTAAGTAATGTGGTTTTAAAATGATGTACCTACTTAGCAATAATATTTCTACTGTTTTATTAGTCTTCTGCTCTTTTTACCGTTATCATGTAAGAAATGTATACAGAAAATATGTTTATCCTTATTTGGAAATAATAGACCCTAAGAAATACTTTATAGATGTATATTTCAGGATGATTAACGACTGTTATAAAAATCGGAAACTGGGTGATAAATGTTTTTCTTACAAACAATTAAATTATTACTTTATAATTTCCATGATATTATACCATGAGCGTACTGATGACATGTGCTTAGATCTGGATCCAGCTACGCTTATCTACTATAGAAAATAGAAGAATGTAACTTTCCAATTTTGAAGATAAATAAACACCCGGAGGATGCATTATGGTGGGTGCTAGGAAAAATACTTCAACATAATAATAGTCCTACTGACCGAATTTTGACCATAGCAGCCAGTTTCTATCGAAACAACTCACCAGTTTGGTAGGCATTATGCCCGCCTTCCACTGCGACCGGAGCGGGCTTCGTACGGACTAAGTTGAACTCTCAACGGCCATCTTCATAGAAGAGCTTCCACTGTGAATGAGTGGACGGAGCGGAACAAAAGTTTTGTTACAAAAGTGGTCACAGAGTTGAGCGGATTTCTAACGAACTTCGCTCGACTCGCAGCGCAAAATTTCATAGAAGTGCTTCCCCCGTGAAGGAGTAAGCGAAGCGGACTGAGCGAGTTAAAATGGGTCCGCTGTGTCATTGTGTCGTGCACTAGTTTTGAACGGACTCTGCTTACACCTCCGTCGTCCCAGCCCTTTGTCAGTCAGATCAGGACGCCTGTGCTTGCGGAACGTATCGAAATGGAACTGTTCATTGAAGCAGTGCGGCAGTACCCGTTTTTATGGGACACAAACCACAAAGATTATCGTCATAGGGATAAAAACTTTGTTTGTTTGTTACGCTTCTTTTTCTTTTATGACGGTAGTGTAGCAAGCATTTATTAATAGTATTTACATAGTCCTCTTTGCTAGAATCGTCGGACATCATTATCGCAAAATTTACCGCGCGACTAAAAAATATCTCGGTGCCTGCGCCTGGCACTGAGATATTTTTTCTGCACCTTCTCGCTCATCTCGCTGACAATGGAAGGCAAATTACTCGCTCATCTGACTCCTCCCATTTCCCACCTAGCTCACTCCTCGAAACTCGCCGGCAATGGAAGGTAAAATCCATTTTTCACTTAAAAACTCTTTCTTATTGGAAGGTGATGATTATTTACTCCTTTCCGCTCAGCTATTTCCCACACATTACCCTTTCACAGTGGAAGGCGGGCATTAGAATTAACAAGTGTGTATGAAGTGTGTGTGTGTGAGAGTGTGTGTATGAGTGTGTGTGTGTGTGTGTGTGTGTGTGAGAGAGAGTGTGTGTGTTCTTGGTGCAGTCTTTGTTCCTTTACTAGGTGCCATAGTCCGATTGGCCAGAAATCCGACACAACCGAAGAAAAATCAACTAGGTACAAGACAAACGGCTTAACGTGCTTCCCGAGACACGGGGTATCACACCGCCACCGCCAATTCGTAAAGGAAAATCCTATTAACACTTTTCTCAATAGTGTTTAACATAGAAGTAACCTAGTACGATCGATCAACTGAGCTGAAAATAGAGGAAACTATGCTAATCATTTATGTACCTATCTACCGGAAATTTTACTGGAAGCAGAAGTCGAGAATTATCAAAGAGGAAAATATAGAGAAATCTTACCAGGATCAGAGAAGGCTTGCGTAATAATCTGTAGTATCGGAACCAGTATCAGCAGGAGCCATGTACGACTACGCACAGTATCCGGCGCGGCCATTTTGTTTGCATAGAACCTGGAAAAAGAACAATAACTGAATACCATGTTTTATCATAAATTTTATAAAATACCTGGGAAATCGTAGAGACCGCTCAAAGGTGCCAATAACCTAAGTAAGTTAGCACAGATAACATAAAAATAATGTTACGTCGTACGTACGAGATCTTTCGAGAAAGGACGTGATTCAGTGTGTTTGCGCTAAAAACTTCGAGAAGCGTGCCATTATTATTAGTTCAAAGTTAAGTAGGTAACTACTTATAAAAATATTAGGAATTGTCATTGTAATTTCGACCGTACGCCGAGGGCATAAAGTACCTACTTCTTTATTCAGTACAAGTAGGTTATTATTTTTTTGCCTACTACTTGGTAATGTTTTTTGTTGATGTTTTTATCGAACCGTTCTACACATCGCCGGAATGTTCGTGAATAATGGGGTAGTATAAAAAGCACAAGCGCCGACACACAAGGAGTAGTCTGATTCAGGCGATACAACGGAGCGAATCGAAGTGAACTAGAAGTGCGATATCTAAGCGAATAGTGATCAGTAGTGTACTTGTGATTAAGATTTAAGTGTTTTGTGTTAAATAAAGTTATTAAATTGTCTGATTGGTAGTAATTAATTTATCCCATACCCAGCTCGTAACAATTTGGTGTCAGAAGTGAGGGATAAATTATGCCAATTCTACCGAAGGACGACACGGACGGTATCCGTACCAGGAGTCAGCGACAGCAGGACATGGACCAAAGGCGGTTTGGAGATTCCCCAACACAGACACCGGGTGGTGTCCAGCCTACGTCAGTGCCAGTCGCTGGCCCATCCGCAGTTTCTACAGCATCAATGGCGCCAGACTTGTCAGCTTTAATGGCGCTACTACAGGAGCAGGCTCGCCGTCAAGAAGAGCAGGCTCGCCGTCAAGAAGAGCAGGCTCGCCGGTTGGAAGAGCAGTTGCAGCGAGACAAAGAGGAGCAGGCTCGCCGTCAAGAGGAGCAGGTTCGCCGGTTGGAAGAGCAGTTGCAGCGAGACAAAGAGGAGCAAGTCCGCCGCCAAGACGAGCAGATGCTCCTCATAAAGGATCTTCATGCAACTTTTGGCAAAGACCTAAAGGTGATGAAGGATCAGGTACAGCAGCACGAGAATCGCCTCTCAGAAGCCGAAGTTCAGATCGCTGGGGTGAAGAAGGCTTTGGGGGAACTGAAGACTGGAGACTTGACTGTAGCTTCAGTAGTTGCTGCACCTTCAGCGCGGGGCTTTAAGGTGCCTCCATTCGATGGCACATCTTCGTGGTCGGCTTATAAAATTCAATTTGAGGCCGTTATGAAGGCGAATGGATGGACAAAACCGCAAGCCATGACCGCGCTCACCTTGGCCCTCCGAGACCAGGCCCTTAATATTCGGCGAGAATGTAACCTACGAGCAGCTGCTGGAGGCGTTAGAGTCCAGATACGGTGACGCGCACCTGGAGCACGTATTTCGTGCTAAGTTGAAAGATCGTGTTCAACGTAGTGGCGAGAATTTACAGCAGTGGGCCCTCGAAGTTGAAAAGCTGGTTCGGAAAGCATACCAGTCTGCCCCTGCACTTATCGATGGGAATCTGGTACAAGCGTTCGTTGATGGAATACGCGACCTAGAAGTTAGAGCCGCTGTGAGACTTGGGCATCATGAGGCGCTGAAAGACGCCTTGGCCCATGCCTTAGAAGTAGAGGCAGTGAGACAGGACCACCGAACGCACCGCGTCAGAGAGGTTGTAGCATCTCCTGTACGCGACCGGCCGCAAGGGTACAGTCTTAGGTGCTACACTTGCGGAGAAAGGGGTCATCTTCGGTCAAGCTGTCCTAAGCGCGGCACTCCGAGAGAAGATCAGCAGGGAAGGGTGGCTGAAGTGACTGCCCAGCCACAGCAGGGAAACGAGTAAATGCCAGGACTGGGGGGCGAGTGCTGGCTGGTATTGAAAAGGCCCCGAGAATCTTGATCTCGCAAGCACATGATGGGAACAGCCTGACCATCAAAGGCGAAGTCAATGGAACACCATGCAAACTGACGTTGGATACTGGAGCTTCTCACACGGTCGTCAATTCTCACCTAGCAAGTCGGTTCCTTGGGGACTACGTCAATAACCACGACCGTATACGATTACTAACAGCTACCGGTCAGCACATAATCGTCCGAGGAAAAAAGGAGGTGGAGTTAAAATTGGGTGATAGAACTTACCAGCACAATGTCATCGTGGCCGATATAGTGGACGATTGCATCTTGGGCTTGGACTTCATGCGGAAACATCGTTGCGAGATCGACGTTGATCAAGGAGTATTGAAATGTGGTTCACATGAAGTCTTCATGGAAGGTGCACCATCAGGAAAAGTGTACTGCTTGAAAGAGATTGTTCTTCCTCGCAGATCAGAAACAATTGTGCCAATTAGATTACCACAGAATTCTGGACACAAAGATCGAAGTGTTCTGATAGAAAGGGTGAACAATGACTTCCCATGGAAGATGGCACGTACTCTGGTCAAGGCCACCAACGTCTCAGCAGTACGCATACTGAATCCAAGTTACAAGGAGCATGTGATCAAGAAGGGCACCTTGATCGGTACTTGCGAGGAAGTAGCTTGGATGCGTCAATTGCAGGATCCGCCTACCGGAAATAAAATTCGTAGTGCAAAATTTGACGTGTCAACGCTTTTGGAAAACTGCGATTTAACTAAAGGAGAAATGGACAAGGCTAAGAAGATGTTACTTCAGTACGCCGACACTTTCTCTTCAAACGATGCTGACATAGGGAGAACTGGACTTGTTCAGCATAAGATTAATACAGGCCACGAGCTACCAATCCGTCAGCGACCAAGAAGACTGCCAGTTGCACGAGAAAAAGAGGTGGAAACCATGATTGAGGGAATGGCGAAGGACGGTGTTATAGAGCCTTCATCGAGTCCATGGTGTTCTCCTGTGGTCCTGGTAAAGAAAAAGGACGGCAGTATGCGCTTCTGTGTGGATTATCGACGACTGAACGACGTCACGAAGAAGGACAGCTACCCGCTGCCTAGGATCGATGACACACTGGATACGCTGACTGGTATGAAGTGGTTTACCACACTTGACCTGAAAAGTGGCTACTGGCAAGTAGAAATAGACCCCAAGGATAAGGAGAAAACTGCATTTTCAACAGGAAAAGGGTTGTGGCAGTTTAAAGTGATGCCATTCGGTTTGTGCAATGCTCCTGCGACGTTTGAAAGGTTGATGGAGCAAGTACTCGCCGGATTGATTGGAGACGCATGTCTTGTATATCTAGACGACATTCTCATCGTGGGCCGTACATTTGAAGATCACCTTAAAAACCTCAAGCGAGTGCTGTCGAAAATCCAAACAGCAAATCTCAAGTTAAGTCCGAAAAAGTGCTCGTTTTTCAGACAACAAGTAAACTTTTTAGGACACATAGTTTCGGGGGAAGGTGTTCAAACAGACCCGGAAAAAGTAATCGCCGTCAAGGATTGGCCAGTTCCGAAAGACAAGACACAGGTCAGAGCCTTTCTGGGTTTGTGCTCCTACTATCGAAGGTTTGTCAAGAATTTTGCCAACATTGTGAAACCTCTGCACAAACTCACTGAGGAAAAGCGGCAATTCTGTTGGGACGAGAACTGCGACGTCGCATTTCAGGAATTAAAGAAACGTCTGTGCAATACACCTATTTTGGGATATCCTGACACTGAAAATGACTTCATAGTTGACACAGACGCAAGTAACACTGGAATTGGGGGCGTGCTGTCTCAACGGAAAGGAGACCAAGAGGTTGTGATAGCTTACTTCAGCAAGTCTTTATCCAAACCAGAAAGAAATTACTGCGTTACAAGACGGGAGCTACTCGCCGTAGTAAAGACCTTGCAGCACTTCAGTAAATATTTGCTGGGACGTAAATTCCAATTACGAACTGACCATGCTGCATTGAAGTGGCTATTACAATTTAAGAATCCAGAGGGGCAAGTGGCGAGATGGATTGAACTACTACAAGAGTTTGACTTCATAACTGAACATCGCAGTGGGAGAACTCACGGTAACGCAGACGCCTTGTCAAGAAGACCTTGTCCTGAAGACTGTAAGCACTGTGCCAGGCAAGAGACTAAGGAAGTAGTGTCCGTGAGGATGCTTAGAACAGATCTCAGCGATGAATGGAAGGAAACCCTACAGCAGGCTCAGCAAAATGACTCGGACATCAAACCGATCTTCGAGTGGATCAAAGCTGGTGCTCCTAAACCTAAGTGGAGTGATGTGGCTGCGATGAGTTCCATCACGAAGAGTTATTGGGCGCAATGGAACAGCTTGGTGATCCAGGATGGAGTCTTGTGCCGTAAATGGGAAAACGCTCGAGGGGACAGCTGTCATCTACAAATGGTTGTCCCTAAAGCTAAGGTACCAGATGTTCTACGGCTCTACCATGATGGATGTTCAGGAGGACATATGGGGGTAAAAAGGACTCTACTAAAAATTCGAGAACGCTTTTACTGGATCCACTGTCGAGATGATGTGGAGGACTGGTGTCGCAAATGTACCAGTTGTGCGGCCGTGAAAGGACCCCACACACGCAGCCGAGGTGCATTAAAAGTGTACAACGTTGGAGCCCCTTGGGAACGGATAGCACTAGACGTTGCGGGACCATTTCCAGAAAGTGAGAGCGGAAACAAGTACTTCCTGGTGGTCATGGATTACTTCACAAAGTGGCCAGAAGTCTTCGCCATTCCTAATCAAGAGGCTACAACTGTCGCAGATAAATTAGTTCAGGAAGTTTTCTGTCGTTTTGGAGTACCCTTAGAAATACACAGCGATCAAGGAAGGAATTTTGAATCGCAAGTATTTCAGGAAACTTGTCGATTGATGGGTACCTACAAAACCAGAACCACCTCTTACCACCCACAATCTGATGGAATGGTGGAACGATTCAACCAAACGTTGGAAAGATATCTGGCAAAAGTCGTGGAAAGCAGGCAAAGGGATTGGGACAAGCACATACAGCCGTTTCTACTGTCCTACCGCAGCGCAGTCCACGAAAGTACGACTGTGACGCCAGCATTCACGAACTTTGGAAGGGAATTACGGTTGCCTGCAGATTTAATCACTGGAACTCCCCCTGATGCTCCACGTAGTGTAACAGATTACGCACATGATTTGCGTAACAAGCTGAATGATGTTTATGAGCATATCCGACAATCCGGCCAACGGATGTCTGAGAAGATGAAGACCCGTTATGACCGCAAGGCAAACAGTAGGGCCTTCGACGAGGGTTCACTGGTGTGGTTACATAACCCAGTGCGGAGCAAGGGGAGGTCTCCGAAATTGCAAGCAAAATGGGATGGACCCTACCGAGTCGTGACTAGGATCAACGATGTCACCTACCGAATACAGAAGGGTCTACGAGGTGCGCCTAAGATTGTTCATGTAGACCGATTGGCCCGATACTACGGGGCTAATGATGCTCGGGACGAGCATGTCTAAGGAGGGGGCAGTGTTACGTCGTACGTACGAGATCTTTCGAGAAAGGACGTGATTCAGTGTGTTTGCGCTAAAAACTTCGAGAAGCGTGCCATTATTATTAGTTCAAAGTTAAGTAGGTAACTACTTATAAAAATATTAGGAATTGTCATTGTAATTTCGACCGTACGCCGAGGGCATAAAGTACCTACTTCTTTATTCAGTACAAGTAGGTTATTATTTTTTTGCCTACTACTTGGTAATGTTTTTTGTTGATGTTTTTATCGAACCGTTCTACACATCGCCGGAATGTTCGTGAATAATGGGGTAGTATAAAAAGCACAAGCGCCGACACACAAGGAGTAGTCTGATTCAGGCGATACAACGGAGCGAATCGAAGTGAACTAGAAGTGCGATATCTAAGCGAATAGTGATCAGTAGTGTACTTGTGATTAAGATTTAAGTGTTTTGTGTTAAATAAAGTTATTAAATTGTCTGATTGGTAGTAATTAATTTATCCCATACCCAGCTCGTAACAATAATATAATGCTGCGACTGCTGCTACGCCACCACCGCTACGCGGCGTCTACGCGAAGCCAACCCTAACCCTGACCCTACGCTGGGCATACGCGGTAACAATAAATGCGAACACATTTTCGAGAATTAAGCATTACAACTGTTGGAATGCTATGAACTCATAAATATCTTAACATACCTGTCGACTAAAAAACACACATACCGTCATACGTATAATAAGGAATGGTTAAACATAATCTACAACACGTACTTTAGAGATTAAAGAGTAGGTTGGATGTAATAATGTACCATTTAAGTAGCATATCTATGTAAAGTCTCGGTCGCGGCATTTGATAAGGGTCTGCCTTTCAAGAAACGTCGGTACCCAATATGGCTATACTAAATTGACATATTAAACTGAATGAGACGAAATTTAAATCTTGTATAAAACGCACACTATGTAGGCAAGCATACTATAAGTTGGGAGATTACATTGATGATAAAATGCTTGACTCAATGCTGGTCCTGCTCCACAATCATAGGAGCAAACTAATTGATTACCATGTGAAGTTATTGTGAAAGCTGCAGAAGATTGTTACATATTTTTGCATTGTATAGATTCAATCTCATACCTAGTATTATATAATTGCATAGCACATGTGTGAGTACCATGTATGGTAAGCTACCATTTACATCTTTTATTGATTCGCATTTGCCCTGGCGGTTGGGACAATGTCATGCTCACTCATATGTCTCGCTGATGGTGGCGCGTGTGTCGGGTTGTTTAGTTATTTCCAAAATGGTTGAGTTGAATGATGGCTGATCCATGCGTCATGTTCGTGAACGGGCGGTGTCAGTAGGGACTGGGCATCTCGCAGCTGCCATGGATTATTGTATTTTTGAATTTTTGATTTTATCTTTTTACTCTGGACGCTCTTACTCGTCTTTCTACATCGTTCTCACATAAATATGAATAATCTCGACATGAATGATGTAACCAAGATTTTGTAACATGATATTGATTTAAAAGAGTGTCCATGGAGTTTCTTGCCCATTCTTCTCCATAGGATCTACGCTTTCGAATGGGCAACTGCAGTATGTTCACAAGTTATTATGTGCTGTCACTGGGACTATAGGTTAGTTTTCTTTTGTATTTTGACATTCCTAAGTACCTGTAATGGTCTAATTGAAATAAATGCAACACAACATGCAAACAAATGTAAAAGAAAACGCTTAAATCCAATGATATTATAAAGGGAAGATACGCTACGTTCATACTGAGCGGTGTCCAGAAATTGTTGCGTTGTTATTACAAATGTACTTAATGTAGGTGTATAGTCATTTTCAACTACGACTGCGATAGATAATACGGAACGTATGGTACAGAAAGAGATAGCTATCTGTAGTGTGTTGCGCTTGAAGTACACTAGTGAATCACAGAGTATGCGGATTTGCCACAGATGGGACGTTGGATATAAGCATAGGCATTGGATATAATGTATTACATTGATAATGACGTATTAAATAAAACAAAAAACAGAATTGTTAATTATTTATTCACAAACTTAGACTAAGATACAATAATAAAAAAAAATGAAAGTTGAGTTGGCAGTTAAGATTGTCATTATTATTTATTCTTCATTTTTAAAATGTTCTGAACAAATTGTACTACTTTTTGTAGGCATCCAGTTATATTCACTTCTTTCCACCTGAACTATGCTGACCCATTTATGTTTTATAAAATCATCACTAGGAAATCTGGAAGATAACAAAAACATAATAAAAAATAAATGTTTTATCTAAGATACATACCTTCTAATCGAGTAATAAAATAATATTGAATAGCCCGCTATTACTAATTTAATTACATATTATTATTAGAAAGACGCTAACAAACTAACTCAAGCGGTCAACGAACGCTGTATATTCTGCCTACGATTTCGCTTCTGGTTGATTAATCTATGACGCATGGCTATTTGTCTTTGTCGCGCTGCAGTTGTCATCATATTCACTGTCCTTTTCGAACCACCATATTAATAATTCGAAATGTATTTTGTAAATGAGAAATAAAATCGTGAAAAAGTATAAATATGACATTATTTTAATATACTTACGTATGGTATGAAACTCCTACACTCTTATTTTTCTTGGAACCATAGTTTTTACACTTTCGTAACACATAACTTGGCATTTTAGGTGGATATAGGCACGACACAGACACGTTTCGTTTCGCTCGCTGCTATTAGCCGACTAAAACAAATTACGACAATTGTCTGAATTCGTTCGCAACAATTTTTGCGCGCCAGTGCGATATCTACCTCTTTTTATTTTATAATATCATTGCTTAAATCACATTCTGATTTCAAATTATGTCGTATTAATAAATTCGGATTTCTTCTTTTTATAAGCAGCCAGCACGGCTGCTTTTGACGGTGTAGGTATATTTATGAAGGTTGATTGATGTCAAATTATTAGGTCGAAGTTTTAAAAATTAGAAGAATTTAATGTTTACCTTGTTTAATTTGAAGGCAACCCACGCCATAACATTTTAAATAAAAGGCCAATGAACTGTTTAAGTCCGCGAGGTGTCATTTTTTTTCGCGGAAGTTCACGCAGTAAGCCTTGCTACCTTCTTGCTACTGTAACTTTCCGAGTTAATAATTTAACTGACATTTCTACCTGTGCCAACAATATTTCAAAAATGATTAACGTCCACAAAGGTATGTTAAGCTTCGTTAGTGTGAATTTATTATGGTTGTTATTTTACACTTGAATATTGTTTATTGAAGTTTTACAGTGTAGGTTTAACACATTAAAATATACCTTTTAAGGTTGTAAGTAGAGCAAAACATGTAGTTTGTGAAACGTAAACCTTGTGGTAAAGATGAAGCTTGCAGGTATAATATTAGCAATAAACAATTAACCTAATTCCATTACACGATGTAATATCCCATAAAATGTGGCCTCAATGTAAGATTAACATATCCACAGTCATACAAAGTTAGTTATGTGATTGCGGGACACGATATCTTTATCTAGATCAAAACCTAATGTTCAGTGGATAGACGACTTATTTGCTGTCTTAGCCCACACTAAACTACAGCGAGGTAAGATAAGTAACCTTAAGACAATGCCAGAGGGTCTTAAGTTAGAAAAATATGTATTGATCAAATAGCTAGGGATCTTGTATAAAAAAAGTTTGGATAATGAGTGATAATTTAATCTGTGAGTGTACAAACACAATAGCGTGCATGGCAGACTTTCCAGGCAGGTCTCTGATTTAAAAATACCACTTTATGATATCTTGATTATCAGGATCAGTAGCGTTTCATATTCTGTGGGTAGCAGTAAAGTTACATTTTATTATTAATGCCTTTTATTCACACATTATTAAAAATATTTTATAGAAAAACAGCTATTTCAGCTTTAAACCCTGCGTACTCATTTATAAGTACCGAACGTAACTCTGCACCTGTTCAAAGTTTATACATGATTTCTAGTTTTCTATTACATTCTGTAAATTCTTCCTACTACTTATATTGTCTAATCCTAATATTATCTGCCTAGCCTTTTCCCAACTATGTTGGGGTCGGCTTCCAGTCTAACCGGATGCAGCTGAATATCAGTATTTTACATGGAGCGACTTCCACAACCCCCTTAGACTGGTTAATACAATACCCCTTGGTAAGACTGGTTGTCAGACTTTCGGGCCACTGAGTACCTGTAACGACTGTCAATGATGTACAATTGTCAGCCGGGGCCAACGGCTTAACGTGCTTTGCGAGGCACGGAGGAAACTCGGTATGTAATGGGTGGTCACCCATCCACGGACCAACCCAGGCAAGCGCGGTTTAACCTGCCGATCGATTCGAGCGGCTGTTATTATTTAGCCACGAGCTCCTCTATATTGTCTAATCCTATGCGAGTCATAAATATTAGGGGTTAAAGTATGAAATTGCCGTTTTATACTGACACAAAATTAAAACTCGCTAAAAAATATGTAACACATTTATTTAATCAAAATATTTACCATCATTATCTATACATTGCGGCCATCTAATCGGAAGTTAATTATTTTATGCCTTTGCGATAGATCTCTGGGGATCTAGATTCGACAAACTGTATGAAAGCATTTTGTACTACCTCCTGGGAAGATTTTTTTTTACCACGTAGAAAATTGCTTAAATCACGAAAAAATGGTAGTCAGTTGGAGCAAGGTCTGGCGAGTACGGAGGATGACGTATGGTTTCTAACTACAGCTCCTGTAGTTACAAAGGTGTCCCGTGCAGTGTGAGGTCTTGCGTTATCATGGAGCAATAATGGTGGAGATCGATTCACGAGTCGGGGCTATTTCACTGCCAGTTTCGCCATCATTGTTCGAAGTTCGGCACAGTAAACATCCTCTGATACTGCTTGACCAGACCTGAGAAAGCTATAGTGAATAACACCACGAAGAGACCACCAAACAGTCATTACCTTTTTATTGGTAAGCTTTGTTTTAGGGCACTGTTGCGGCGTTTGACCTGGGGTCAACCATTGCATTTTTCGCTTACGGTTATCGTAAAGAATCCACTTTTCGTCACATGTCACAATTTGATCCAATATTCCTCCATTTCTGTACCTATTCAACAAGGCAGCGCAAGTTTCAACACGCGTTTCTTTCTGCAGATCAAATCATGAGGCACCCATTATTCATTTTTTTTAATCTTATTAATTTGATGTAAATGAGTTAATATTGTAGGTAAGGTTACGTTAAACCATGCTGCTAATTTCTGGGTATTTTGACTCGGATCGGCTTCCACCATTTCCTTCAATTCAGCGTATTCACCTGTGTGGGCGGTATTCCACGTGGTTCGTTCTTCAAGTCGAAGTTTCCATTACTAAAGTGTTTAAACCAAAAACGCACGGTGCGTTCATTAGCAGTCTCCTCTCAAAACGCAGCATTGATAGTACGAGCCGCGTCGGAACTCATATTCAAAAATTACTCGGATTTTCGAAGTATCCGTCTAAACTGGATAAAAAAAACAATGAGTTTTGAAAATAGAATGTTGCACTTTTTTTAAAAGAAAAATCTAATAGGTATAATGTGAAAAAAGTTTCACTCGAATATCTCACACCATGAAGGTTTAATGTCAATTCAAAGTATCTATTACTATTAAACGGCAATTTCATACTTTAACCCCTATTAGTACTACAAAAAGCTAATATACAATGCTTGTTTACTTAAAACATGGGGTCTCAACTCGAACAAATTATAATTAGTCCTGTAAAAAGAATCATAGATGGCAGCATAGGTAACAGTTAGGAAATGAACAATCGCATAAATGCGTTAAACGGTAGATTTTGGCTGAAGTAAGATAAGTAAAAATCAAAACTTCCTTATTTAATGCTAATTTATCTACACACATCAAAAGTATCTAGGGATCAACATATATTTTTGCAATAACTTTTCTCCTGATTGATATTAATTAAAATTTTCTTTAAGGATTCATCAAATAAAGTGTTTTCGTTTGTCACAGTAACGATAAACCAAGTCACCTTTGCATTAATAAAGAAATTTGCCATTTTCCTAATAAAGGGATTTTTGACATTTGAACCACTAATATTAAAGTTCGAAAAAAAGACTGAAATAACAGTTTTCTTTAAAATTTTATTGGGTAACTTAAACAATTAATAATCCGTGTTTCTACCGCGAACACTAACAACACAAGAACATCGGTTTGGCATACTCAAAATGAGTTCATCCAAATCACGCTGTGGAATGGCCGCCCATGTTCGTTGCAACAACAAAAAAAGGTCTTCTTGCGACTGGATACCCTCCATATTCGGCAGAGCTCTTCTCTGTAGCATATCCCATGCATGCTCAATCGGGTTCAAGTCTGGCGACTGAGCAGGCCAGGGCAGGACATTGATGTTAGCTGCGGCGAGAGTCTGTCTTACAACTCTTGCGGTGTGCGGTCGTGCATTATCATGCATTAACTGAAATAAGGGACCGATTTGCACTTGTAGAGGAACGATGACGTCTGATACAATCGTCTTAGCATAAATTTGAGCGTTGAGGTTGCCTCTGATCCAAATCAACTCAGTTCTTCCGCCGATCCAAATACCCGCCCATACCATGATGGTTCCACCACTATAAGGATGGACTTCCTGGCAGGATTTTAATCGCTGTTGGCGTCCAGGGGTTCTCCAGTGTCGTATACGTCTTGTATCCGGTCTCATACCAAAACGAGACTCGTCAGAAAAGCACACGAAACGCCATTGTTCTTCTGCCCAATTTCTGTGTTCAAGAGCCCATTGATATCGAATCCTACGATTGTGCATTGCTATAGGTGGTACCCGTAGCGGTCTTCGGGAATGAAGGTTCACTTCATGCAAGCGGTTTCTGACTGTTTGGTCGCTAATTAAGTTCCCTGAAGAGTGATGAAGCCTCACGGCTAACATCATGGCGGTTATTGTTGGAGCTCTTCGAGTTAAGATTTGAATGTATCGGTCTTGTCTCCGTGTGGTGCAGCGATACCGTCCTCCATGGCGCTCAGCCACGGTACCAGTGCTTCGGTAACGTGTCCAAAGTCGACTGATAACACTCTGACTTGTATTCAGAGCTAAAGCCACAGTACGTTGCCGGGAACCAGCTTCTATCATTCCCACGGCTCTGAGCATTTCTTCCCTGCTTAAATGTCGTCGCCGCTCCATAATAACGTTGGTTTTAATCAGTAGTAGGGAAACAGTAGCACTAATAATGTCTTCAATGCGTTGTATGTTTTTATAGGGAAAATATTGACAGCTTATTTTCATCTTTTACTCGAATTTGATTGAGAGTTCCTGATTCAAATTATGAAATGCACCAAAAAGGATCCATATAAATTTATAAAATCATAAATTTATTACAAAGCCACATCTCAATCTCAAGAAATCCGCATAAAAATGCTTGATCCCTAGACACTTTTGATGTGTGTATTTACACTCATAAATCACGTAATTTCAACAAAAAAGATAAATTTATCCATTCATTCTAAATCGAACTCATAGAGTCGTAAGAGTTGTTAAAAGTAGCCATCTGTTAATCATTTTGTTTAGAGCTTTTTGCAATAGATGGCGTTTTACTTAATTTAGTTTTGATTAATAATGAAGTTGATCTAACTGTTAAGAAACAATTATTGTTGACTACCAAAACTTATTCTAATTTGACCACACCAAGGCTTTAAATCTCCAAGTGATTTTTTATATGATTTAGTCAAAAAAATACTTGATTTATTTAATGATAGCATTGGCGTAATTTACAAAATCAATTTGTTGTCTGATTTAGTGGAAAAATTTAAAACAAATCTTCCCAATGATTAGCATGATTTTAATCACATTGAATTTTTATTTGAAAACTATTTGAAGTGAAAATATAATTATGATTACTGTAAATTGAGAAAGAAATTGATTGATCCAAAATCAAAAATAAAAATTTCACAAAATAAATAATTTAATGGCCTGACAAGCTTGAAAGCTACTAGACCATTTTTTAGCTAATCAACCAGTGCGATTCCCGAAAAAGGATTTTTCAAAAGTCTAATGTTACTTAATTTAATTCCAGTTTTAGTTTTTGACAAAATCAAAGGCTCGATGAACGATTCTTCTTGTCGTATCGATGTTACTTCCTTAATAAACAGTTGTGTGTGTGCCCAGTAGGTGGCCACGTTTAAATCAAGGGCTGACCCCTTCGACGACTTTTCTCTATTCTATGTAGAAGGCTATCTCAAAACATATACTGTATATACTGCGTTAAATTAATTTAGCTAGCGAAACTTAACCCTCGTGTTATGTATCAATATCGAAAATGAAACAAAAAAAAAAAATCTTTTTTTTTCGGATTCTGTCGCGTAAATTAACGCAACCAAACGATTGCTGTATTGTGGTGTACAAAAATTAAATTAATCCACGAAAAATTGTACAAAAGCAGTTTATACTTTATACAAATGCGGGCACACTCGGCCGCTCGACACTCGCTGACCGATTGCGGGCATTGACCTCAACGCTCCCGGTGCTTTGGATCAGCTTTTTTTGTACTGATCACTGTAGTATAGTAAGCGCCAGATAAACGTGGAATAAAGTTCATTGCCCTTTCCTTAATTTCTCTGCGTAGGTACGCGGTCAATAAGTTATGAATTGTTTTTCATTACAAAAAAAAAGGAAAATATCACGATAAATGTCGATTCAGGACAGCTTTATGTCATTATTATTGCTTTCGGAATTAAGTATGTCAGTAAATTTATGAGGGTCAATGACCGTTATTCCACGTTTATCTGGCGCTTACAATAGTAGGTACTTGACCGTTCTGTATTAAAATATTTTTATAAAATTAAATTAGCTTCCGCACTTACTTACGGCGTTCAAACGAAGATAAGGAGATTACCTTTATTTTTAAAAATCGTGCACTTTTTTTGAAACAGAGACAGTAAATGAATTCGATAGTTGTTTACCTTTATTAATTTTAGTTGTACTTATGTAATGTTCCGACATTCGGAACAAATATTCCGAAAAAAAAAATGTCGTAAGGAAGTTTCCACTTTTCGTTTCGGTTCCTTGAACTTTAGGCATATTAGCTCTATCTATTCCGATCACTGGTAATAATATTTGAATAAGTACATACTGCTCTAATATTAGTTACCTATTTCTCGAATGAATAAAATCTGCTATGGCGGCTCGGAATATCTAACGTACAGCTACGCAAATAGCGCATTAGTTTATTTTCTTACGTTTTTTGCAATTTGCAGGACAGTGTCAGGTTGTATGTAGGTAGATTAAAATATGATTCGCAACCGTAGGTAACAAATATGGCTTTTTATTTATAATGTATGTCTGAAATAAATGAATTACTTAATAATAATAATTCAGCGTCAGTCAGTGTCTACAAGTATGTGCCCGACCCAGTTCTCGAGAAAGACCATGTTACGCTGGACTAAGGATCGGCCTAAGAAATATTTAAACAAGTAAATAATAAGATGAAATAACGGACAAAGGACACAATAATACTTTGAGTCTCAGTTCATTTAATCCTATTGAATGACTTTTTCATGAAATAGTTAATCAATGGGATTAAATGAACTTAGAGGGTTTGATGATTTCAATTATTATAATTCTGTTAATTCATTTATGTGTTACGGTTGTGAATCATATTTTGTTAAACACACAGGCTGACACTGACCTGCAAATTGAAAAAAAAACGTAATAAAAAATTGAATTTCGCGGGCTACCCGGCGGCACATTTAGCATTGAAATACTCAAAAATATATGATGAGACATTCGCCGCAGCGTGAAAATTGCGAGCTCACTCACACATATGAAACGATTCCGGCATCGCTAACTCGAGACATTTTTTGTTGTATTGTTATGACTTGTGTAGCGAATCTATAGAAAAACAACGCCATCTAGTAGTATCTATGCCACCTAGCATCGATGCCACCTAGTATCTAGGCCGACTCCTAGATGGCGTTGTCTCTGGCAATTATTGAGCCGCGCTGGTACTGCCATCTGTTGAATAAATGGAGGAAGGAAAATAGCCAGAGCAATAGCCAGACTTAGGGAGGTGTCATTTCTTTGTATGGGATTGGGCATCTGTACGTAGTATTATATTATCTGTGCTTAAAATAAACAACGAATTTTATTAGAACGACCAGGCAATGTCTTATAAGCACTGTGTAAATATCATATTGACCAGTTTTACTCGTAATAGTAGAGGCTGTATCTAAGCAGGGACGTTCACTTGCCTCTCGAGACATGAATATTAATAAAACTTGAGGTCGATTCACACCTCAAAGAGAATCAAACTGTTTTTATGATAATAATTACAAAGCAACAAACAGTAATGAGTGTTTTTTTACATAATTTACCGACGACAATGTTTGATGTGTGTGATTCGTAGTGGCGGTACTTTCATACAAACATGACATCATGACATGAAGAATAGTAGATAAGAGTAGTTATAAGGGCAAGGGTTTATTGTGTGTGTTTGTATCCCTGTATGTGTGTCTGTGAGAACTTTATAGGCTGATTATGCATGTAAATAATACTGTTTGCAAAAAAAACAAACAATGCGTCCGGGGGAAACCGTAGGGCTTGTAGTATTAATGGCATTCTAACGATGTCAAGTCACGTCTGGGGATAAGTTTGCGTTGTGTAAATCAGGCTTTATTGCGGATTCGCATACATGTGGTACAGAGTTACATAATATACACGCTAACATAAATAGAACTGGACGAGTGACTAGTAGTTTTATATAAAGACAGTCATTATTTGTCATTCAAACTTTGACCTTTTCTGTCAGTCGCTTTTTGATATCTTTTCGCATTTTTATTAACCGACTTCAAAAAACGGAAGAGGTTCTAAATTCGGTTGTTTTCTTTTTCGTGTTTGTTACCTCATATCTCCGTCATTTATGAATCGATTTGAAAAGTTCTTCTTTTATCTGAAAGGATATACTTCCCGATTGGTTCCATAGAAATTTCATCAAAATCTGTTCAGAACTTTGGTTTTTAAATCAAAATAGCTGGAAAAAAAACGTCATCCAATTAAAAGAAATTGTGAAATTGATACTTGACAAGGAAACAAAAAAGAAACAAACAATAGTGACCGACTTCCGTAAGTAAAGTTATTTTCCATTTTTTTTGTTTTTTTGAAGTCGTTTATTTTTTTGTTACGTTTACTTTCAGACAGAGTTGACCGTAATTTTTTTATTTTATTACCCAGTTTGGTTGAGTGGTCGTACCTGTAAACTAAGTTTAATAAACCAAAAAGGTGCCTGAGGTTACATTTCGGGGAGTTGGCTTTGGAATTAGGTACATAATCCAAATCCCCCATAGCCATTCTACATAGGCCGCATCATCGCCTCACATCAGGCGAGTTGCGGCCAAACGCAAGCCTATTTAATATAAAAAAGGAAGTGTCTTTTGCTTATTTCAAGGATGTAATGAAGAGGAATATATATTTTTTTGCATTCGAACTGGTTTAATATTATTAAAATCACTAGAATTTTCCGCTTATCCTTAATAAACATATGCATGTATATTACAACCTTCAATTTTTTGCTAATAACTTTTGTTTGTTGCTCAACAATTACATAATATTGAAATTATGTTTTAATCAAATTAGCATCGAATAAGGATTCAAAACCCGCAGCTTTAGCTGTTTGCTTACTTTTAAATACCACTTGTAATTTCCATATAGGATAGAATAAAGAAACTAGGTTATTGTGGTCCCCTTCGATCAAAACAATAATAGTTACGAACATTTGCAAAATTCCAACCATAATCTATATCGACCAAGCTTTCATACGAACAAGCAAACGTCGTGTACGTAATACATTGAATAATTTCAATTTAGCAGGGAAAAACTGTCTCCAACTGGAAACAAAAAGCTTTATAAATTGACAACCATGTACCGAACTCATTAGCTTTTATAATGACAAGATATCACAAGGTCGCCGCCACACAAGCAAAGATGTACGCCGAGATGTCTGGCCTACATTATTATACTGTCTTGTGCAATAAACAGATTCACTCGCATAGTCACCAGTAACCTGAGTTAGTAATGGCACACGAAGGTATTACGTGAAACTTACTTTGTCCAAAGATAAAACACGTCGCGAATGAAAACTAAAAAAACTTTTTTGCAAAAAAAAACCGACTTCCAAAAAAAAACACAAAAACTGGAAAATAAATTTACTTTCGGAAGTCGGTGACTATTGTTTGTTTCATTGACTTTTTTGCCACCGACTTCCGAAAGTAAAGTTATTTTCCAGTTTTTTGTGTTTTTTTTTGGAAGTCGGTTTTTTTTTGCAAAAAAGTTTTTATTTTACCCTTTTTAGTTATCGTATCACACACAAGTCCTTGTCAAGTATCAATTTCGCAATTTCTTTTACTTGGATGACATTTTTTCCAGCTATTTTGATTTCAAAACCAAACTGCTGAACCGATTTTGATGAAATTTCTATGGGACCAATCGGGAAGTAGATCCATTCAGATAAAAGAAGAATTTTTTAAATCGGTTCATAAATGACGGAGATATGAGGTAACAAACACAAAAAAAAACATACAACCGAATTGAGAACCTCCTCCTTTTTTTGAAGTCGGTTAAAAAGACACAAAACGAAATCGTGAGTGATACTGATGATGTTTAAGACCTATTACAGAAAGAACGGACGCTACCTGAATACTAAGCAGAAGGGATCGACCAATTAGCATTCCAAACAGACCATAGATTTAGGTATTCCCCAACTTGAAGTTCAAGAGCTGGAGAGTCATGGTGAGCTTAGACGAAGCTGGTTTCATTAATTATTACAAAGATCACATGAGGTCGAGCGAAACAATAACATTCCTTAAAGACCAAGTCTTAAATGAAGTGTTTTGGCCAAGTACAGTAATTACAACAAAAGCCATTACATATCATAGGCGTTTTTTCTCATGATGATCCGATAAGTGTTTGAATTATTAAATAAAATAATGGTCGGTCATGTATAATTGCGCTTGGGCAAGCGGCGCGTGAATTTGACCCATTTGAAGACAAGGCCGGCTTGCCAAACCGTCAGCCAGCATTGTGCTTACAGTGCAACTATATCTTCTGCCGCATCAGATATCTTTGATAATCTTTGTGTTTTTGCAATTTACTTTAGTTTACGAATTCCCTTAATAATGACCCAGTTAAGATGACCAGCCAAATTCTTTATTGAATCATGACATTCATACACCATTATTTCGACAAGACACAAAAAAGGCAAGAATTAGAATTTTTAAAAGGATGGAGATCGAGAAAGCGATGTTGTGAATTGAATATGATCGAAAAGTTTTGCAGAGTATAATACTTTAATGAAAGTCCGTGTAGGTATAATCAAGCCAAAGCAGAAGTAGATAACAACAATCAGAATGCATTGATTCGACAACTGAACCCTTACATTCTCTAACAAGTTCTATCAAGGGCTTCAAGCGGACTCATAGCTTATGTTAGACACGGTTCAAGTTTATTTTCTTAGAATTTGAGTCAAGTAGGTCAGCAGGTGTAATGGCATGTCACCTTCGTTTCTTCGATCCTCCGCCATAACTCAAATGTGTCACAAATCACAAAACAAATACGTGATGTTTGCCTAACAGCTCATTCACACGAGGACGATTCGTTCTTTTTGACGAATCGTCTTTTTTCAAGATATATTTTTTTGATGACAGCAATGCTTTTTCATCACGAATCGTGAAAATTGAAATGATGGACACGTCTTAAATCACATATCGTCTTTTATTAAAAATCAGGTACGTCAGAAAACACGAATCGTGAATTTTTTGTGACGGATTCGCTGATGCGCTCGCTCCCGAAAAATCACGAAACTAATGTGAACACCAATTCGTTTCTTTTTGCCGAATCGTGATAAAACACGATTCCGTATGCAATGTGAACGTCCATCCGTCATGACGATCCGTGTTTTATGACGAATCGTCAATGACGGAAGCAGTGTGAATGAGCCCTTTTGAGGCCTTTTATCGTAAAATAATTATTTTTAAAGTTATGATGTTCATTAATTTAGAATCTAATCCCATATAAGGAGTTCTAATAACTTTAATAGACTTGTCTGCTAGACGTGTTTATGCAATTAAGATTTTAACGAACTATGTAATTCACAATTTATTGTAAAAAAATGAAAGAGAATATTCAACAAATTGACAAAATCCATTCAAACTTCTGATAAAAGATTGTCGTTTAAACGGTGAAAGAATATAATAATTACCCTATAATAGATATGTAATTACAGCATATTCTACGGTTACAAAACTTAACAACATCATATCGTAAAAAAAAAACACAATAATGAACACAAGCGTGTCACTCAAAGAAAAAACGTTCGTGTCTACCATGATCTCGTGATTAAATACGTCGAGGTGTGACATAAGACATAACAGTTGTGGTGCTGCATTTATTGTTTATGCGTCAAACGACCTCCGGCACCGCGTGCGCCGGTGTATTGTAATAGGTCATTGGCAGGATGTCAAAGAGGATCCTGCCACCTCCGTGATTCACGCCTTTTTGCTTCACCGAACATGATCGGAGGCGTTCGGGAAAAACGAAGGCTCCCAAGTGAAGTCATGCGGAAATTACACGGATACTAACTACTTAATAATCTAACGTAATACTGATGAGTGATGATTTTATGAATGATCATTAATAGTTCTAGTAGTCTGTTTTAGTAGTAGTTGTTTAGTTATACACCTATACTTCTTTTATAATATAAATATCTTTACCATGTGGGAAATAGATGAGAGAGGAACGGGGTACATGTGAGAAAAGTTCGAGTAAGATTGACGATGGCAGAGTGGTACAAGACCGAACAAACGAGGAGTGGATTATGTGAAAGCGTGGTACTGCTCTAAGCGGGTTTTATACTGAAATGACAAGACAAGACGTGCCGGTCAAGGTTCGTCTTAGAGATATGTCTAAAGAAGAAGAGACCAAATAAATTGGGATAAGTCAGGACGATTCTAAAAATGTAGATAGATACATCATGTTTTCACAACGACAGGCTGCTATCCAGAAAATATGGAATGTCATAATGGATTTATAAGATTGAAGATTTAATTACGGGATACTCGTACATTGCCAAATATAGCTGATATCTAATCTACAGAGCAGAACGGATTCCGAGAGATTTGTTTTAAATCTCATTCGGCTAAAAGATGAAATCAAGTTAAGGCGTTGAATTTAGTATAGGTACTACTTTCCTTTAACTATTTTGATGGTGTCCATAAAGTGTACTAATATTGAGGAAAAGAGGCCTCCATTCATTCAGCACGGGAAGTCAAGCTAAGTTGCACAACTATCACCTTGTGTTGTGACTTACTTACTCGCGATTTGTCACGTACCTTTGTTTCGGCTCGCTGTGAAGCGGAAACACTTTTGCGTACACGGAATTAGAACCAACGATCCACAGTTATTAGACTATTTTAAACATTTTCACTATTAAAACTATTTCAATAATACTGACTCTTTTGTCATCAGCGGTTAACACAAAATAGCACAAAACATGGAATCCTTGAGCATTTTAAGTTATAAGTTGCAAGTATTTAATAATGCATTATGCGGTTTGTTCGGCCTTAACACAATTTTGACAGGATGCCTCGATCCGTATCAGATTTATCTTCCTTTATCAGACCAGCTGATCTCGAATGCCAGCCATACCCAGACCGGTCCATGCTTAACTGTTCATCTAATGTAACTGTTCGGACAAATATTGTAGGTGTGTGGAGCTAAAATAAGGAGGACAACTACAAGTATTGTTACAAAGTTTTCAACCAATATGCTAATTGTGGTTTCTTTTCTCCTGCGATGAAAAAAATGTGTTTCTAGTAGACAAACGAAATAGGACGATGGCCGGTGGACGGTGGCTCCGACGTCCAGCCTGATCGCGTCCTTGCGTTCACCACTAACGTTTGCGCCCATCTTATCACCTAATGTCATCGTCTAACGTAGCGGCACGGCAAGTAGAAAGGTAACAACACTCACCTCTTAATTTCGAAAAAGCATCACTTTGGTGTACAAACTCGGCAGTTTGTTGCGATCACGAGTCCCGAAGCACTGTCTCCGGTAGGATGTTGTCAATGTACTAACACAATATAGTTCACACGAAAACTGTTTACGGAGCGAAAGTGGTTTATGTTTGCACGCGGAAGTGTGAGTAATGGTCGGTGTGTCGCGCCAGCGTCGAAGGCGGTCGACTCGCGCGCGGCTGCGTCTGCGACTCGCGGCGACGCTCGTTTCACCGGCAGAGGTGTCGCGAGGAGAAAGTCTCGGCCGTGGTGCGCCCGCGTCGGTTGGCCGCCAGCCGCCAGCGCCGCGACGTGGGGGGGTCGTGACGTCGACTGAACCAACAACCACCTGAGCATCACCAGCGATTGCTTCACCACTCACGCAAGTCATTGTTGGTTGCGTTGGGATGAACAGCTAATGAGGTGTATGATAGCAGCTATGTATGATGTTATGAAACCCACCTGCAGAAATATTATGGCAGCTTAAAATATTATCAGCAAATCAATCAAATCAAATATTACCAAAAGGCTATTTGCCTTGATAAACGTTCTGTAAATAATGATGAAATATTGGTAACATCAGAAACAACATGTTGATAAATACATATTTAAATAAATGCAGTGGCCGTATAAACTTCATACGCGTGAGCGTGTGAGCTTGCGAACGCATAGTCTTCATAAAATGAATTTGTAGTCTTTGGTGTCGTCTATTGTTTTTTCATGTGAACTTCGTAACTGTTGTAAATGAATACGAATGAACGCAGCGGTCGACATATCGTATAATTTAGCCAATTAGCCGATGTTCCCACGGAACTCCACGCATCCCCTCGAGACGTGTACGCGAAACATGTTGAATGAATTGAACAAATAGTTCAATGAAAGAAACGTGAGACATGGGCGGACATGGCCCAATGATATATAGGAAGACAATTAACTAATCATGATTAATAAGCATGTACTTAGTAGTGTAATAATTCACAAACTGTTGAAAGGGAATTAGGACGTAGTTCCTTTGGCAAGGTAATAATTATTACGATATGAGTGATTACCATCTCGAGGCTTTGAAATAACTTCATCAAGGGAACTGTCCATAACAAGATCAATCACATGATGAAATCAAATGCATGGAACTAGCTCAAACAAAGGAAGCATGTCTTACATATCAAGTAACAAATTAAAGAAGAGATTCAGTTTAAGGAATCATCGGGATCATTAAAAATATTTATTGCGGTAGTTAGCTTACAACAACAGACGAAGCTCGGGGGAGACGCGTTTTACATTCTTGATGACAAGTCACCCATTCGCCACACCAGGCACAGACTGGGATGTAACAATTTCACTTGTAAAATTATGAAAATGGAATGGCCGCACCTGCTTCCAACTTTTGTATACTTTCAAATGTGCTTGCTTTTTGCAGTTTTTTCAGTCCGGTTTTTTTCATTTTTTTGATAATTTTATACTATATTTTGGGCCATTTTTATAGTTTTAAGGCAAGTTGTCAGCATTTGTATAAAAAATATTTTATAAAGTAATTATTTACAGTAACTCACTATGAAAAGTAAAGTTGGGTTCTGTAGTTTGGATTTAATATTTTTTGCAAAGCTTTTTATTCTGCCAATGTTTCAGTTACAATAAGTGTTAAAATTAGAGTGACATTTTGAACCACAATACAATAATATCGAATTATTTCTAACGTGGACAAGTGTCTCATATTCTGCAACAATATTGCATAAATATTTTGATATTCTATGTTACACCAAACAAAAAAGATACTTTCTCAAGCCCCAAATGCGTCCCTGCTACATTAGGAGCCATCTGTTTATACAATTATCGGTTAAGAGCGCGTCAGTGGCGCGCGCTGTTCTTCCTAAATGACTCCTTCATGAGCGATATCCAGTGGGATACTTATTAGTGGGCCCCCATACGTCCCCGGATTAGTACGTATCCTGCATCCGAACCTATAGTATCACCGGAACACAAAAATTTATGAAACATCTAGTTTTCCCCGAATTTCATAGTTGTTTCTTCAGTATGTTGTAGTTTATCCATATTACGAACATTCGTATATGTGCATTTTTCTCCAATGGAGAATTTCCTAAATTACCAGTGTGCAGAAGAAACATGGGAACAACGTATGTTCTCGGTGAGTTCTTACCAACATGCGGGTTCGCAGCCAGCGGCGAAGCAAAGGTGCCAGGCCAATGCGCGCGAGAGAGACAGGACGCAAAAGTTAGTATTGCATGTGGAAGTTACTTTATTGCATGATTTCACTTTCAAGACTTTTACTAAATAATGAGAAGTTGTTAAAGTCAGTGTTGTTTTTTTTTAAATTAAATAATAGTAGTATTAAATTTTATTTGTCCCATTTTTATGCCTGTTGAAGCTATAATACAGGAAATTTAATTTACCTAATTAAATTCAAAATCCATTTAACACTGATCGTGATAGCTTAAATGTTTCTAGGTTGTCTTTTGTGAAAAAAGTGCAATATCTTGTGGTAATTCAGTATTCGAAGATGTCCCCGAACGCAGAATTCGTGCAATGATTCTCTGATATAATCGACGAATCTATTTAGGACTATCACTTTCAAATGTTCAAACTTTAAAATAAATGATGCTATTTAATGGACAAGGTTATAATGATTACTTAAGTAAGATATCTTTGTCAAGATAAGATCTCCGAGAGACTCCTCACATTTGGCGCCAGCAGACTACTGAACTAAAAACTACTACTGGATTTCAAAGTTTAGAACTGACACACAAGTATAATGTTGCAAGAAGCAATTAGTTATAACTTATAACCTATTTTGCGAGATGCGTTTTTTATATTAATCAACCTTTACGCTTTAATTCATTAACGAGGTGCCTATAGGTAACTATGTCTGTCTAGGACTTAGGTCGAACTCTGGAAATAAGTCTAAATTTTTGCACTATTATATTTGAAACGAGGTAATAGGCACTTAATTTTAGTCCTTATCAGTGATCACTTGCTTTCATAAAGGCATGTCGTGCCTTAATCTGGGCCGAGCATTTTTTTCTTTCCTTCTTCATTCTCTTTTTCAATAGAATTGTTGTCAAAATATTTGTATCTCCAAGCAGCGTGAACATAGCGTTCAATACGCTACGCCTGCTCATCCCCACGGAACCACCCGACAGGAAGCTCAGCAAGATTGAGATCCTCCGCCTAGCAGGCAGCTACATCACGCACCTCGACAATCAACTCTATACCGGTAACACACAGTCCACTATCCCCTAACAATCTGCAAATCCGGCTTTCAAGAACTTTAATATTTTTAAAGTACCTAAGAAATAGGTGGGCCGAGGCTAATTATTGTAATCTGATGCAATAAGAGCGGTTTGTGTTCAGCCTCAAAGGCACAATTGATGTGGCCTTACTTTAGTATAATATATGTATAGCACATTCCATTATTTGTAGTCCATGTTAGTATATTTCCTGGTTCTCTTATTGATTTTGATCATATTTGCTCTTATACCTCATTATTCAATTAAGTAGACCGGTACGATTTTCGGTTCCTACCGAATGTTTAAGTAATTGATAAAAGGCTGTTTGAAGTCTTACCATGATTTCGATATGTTTTTCGTAGAATTAATAGAATTTATATTGTGTGTTTTACAGGAGAACTGGAACAACCCTGTTTGCAGAAGAATGACGTAAGCGACGAAAATAAATCACTGTGCACTTTTTGTTGGTCGGCCGTTAAAAAAGACGTAAGTGTTAAAACAGATCTCCAGTAAAAAACTTCATTACTTTTTGTAGCAGACTATAAATAATTTGGGTAAAAAGTTTGATTAAATATGATATATGTAAAAACAAATAACTATATCACGATTTTCTCACAGAATTATTACCGAAGTACGTGACTTGTAAGCGAATGGACTTAGGTGGAATGCTATCATGTGATTTTCAAACCGTTTCATCTGTTTATATTATTTTAAAATGATGTCTCACAAGCCTCCCCGTCTTATCCCGTGGGTGTCGTGAACCGCAACTAAAAGGTTGATCCTGGAAAATATGGGCAGGGACATTTTCAGCTTTCAGATAAATATGTAGAACTTTAAAACTTTTTACCGTAACAGCTGTCATCCTTTTAGGTTCCAACCGTAAAGTTTGTCAAGTTTGATTGTTTAGCTACAGTCAGTTATGTTGATTATTATTATATTCTTATTACTATAGCTAGCCCGTACTGTCCTACTGCTGGGCAAAGGCCCCCCTCCATTCCTTCCAAAGGTCACGATTCTGGGCAACTTCTTTCCAATTCTCAAGGAAGACATCCAGTTCGTCCCGCCATCTCCTTCGTGGTCTGCCGCGACCCCGTGTCACTGTTTTAGGGCACCAATCCAGAGCTTTACGGGCCCACAGCTCGTTCGGCATGTGACAAACATGTCCTGCCCAGTCCCATTTAAGTTAGGCAGCGTTTTGCGTTTTGGAGCGCAGTGTAGTGTTTCGAACATGATCTGTTAATTTTACACCTAAGATACTGCGCTCCATAGCACATTGGCAAACCTTGAGTTTGGACTTTTGGATGTTAGTCAAAGACCAAGTTTGTGCACCGTAGGTTAAGATGGGAAGAATACACGTCATGTCCATTGGCTTTCGTTTCAGAGATATGGGCAGGGTGCCCTTAAAATACTCCTTCATGGACCAGTAACTCTTCCAGGCAGTTATGTTGATAATTCTATTTTATTCTCCCTTCTGTTTCAGAAATCGCCTGCTCCACAGATCAGTTACTACAAGTCTCCGCGCTGATACAGTGCTTTCACTCCAGACTCTAGCCTAGTCCAACTATAAATTATTAGCTTTACGTGACATGCATTTGTAACTTATTTTATTTTAACGCCAGCACTTGTAAGTAATATATCTTGGTGAAAGTATGTTTAAGTCATTAACTATAATTTTACTGCCTCGAAGCGGTGACTTAGTGCTTACTAACATAGGCATTTAATTAGTAGGTACTAGAAGTTAATAGATGCTTCCACGTATTTAAGTGTTTCTTAAAGTAAATAAATTATGATCTAAAGATTTTCATGTGCAACTGTCAATTAAATCTCTAGATTTCTATTTTGTGTACCTACCAGTGTGAATGCTACATAGTTTGGTTATATATGTAAGTCATAATAATTATGTAGGTTTAATCTGTAAATAAATTAGTAAATATCTCGATCTAGTCTCTTATGCAGTTTTTATTTATCTTTCCCAAACTCAAAATTAGCGTCTATTTTCTTAGAGAGATCGTAATAATTTCGTCACCTATTGACTTCAGGTCTTTGAGATCCTGAATGGTCTGGGTCTGACCTAGACAAGTCGGTAATATTCATTTTCCCATAATCGTCGAATCTTACACAAAATATGCAATGGCAAGGGCGTCACCAGCTTTTGATCTGGGGAGGCAAGGGTTTTGTTTATTATTAAAGGCAATTTAATTGTATGTTGAAGGCAGCATACCGCCACCCAAATAATCGTTAAAATCTTACCAATCACAAGATGGTGACTGGTCTAAAGTTAAGCAACGCTCCCTAAGGTATGGAACAACATGGGTTACCTATTTAACACAAGTTAAGCAATACTCCCCAAGGTATAGAATCAGAAATAAAAAACATATATTCTACCTACATGCTCGATTTTTTGCACCCTTGTGTATGCCTAACTTGTCTATTAGGACCTAGTGGCAACGGGCTCCTAATTTACAGCGTCTGTCGAATTTAATCGATCGATCATGCAAAAATCCAATAGGTGTGCTAAACCAGTCAGAAAAATGAAACCGCTGAAATTCCTTGTCCCCCTGATACTTCCCTTGGTGACGCCCACATGCAATGGCTCTCTTTTGGCGCTGGTAAGCGAAAATCAATCATGGAATTCACAAAAAGATAGGTCAAACCATGATGACTTAGAAAAGGTTTTGTATATTTATAGACCTTTGACAAAACCCATGAATACTCGCAGAACATTATTTCGTTCTTGTTTTGTTCGTAACTTGATTTACTGTTTTGGTTTAAAATGAAACAAGAAATCAAAATGGCACAATTTTACTCAACCTAAAATGTACTATTAAGTAGGTATGTAGTTCATAACAGAAATAATCACAACCAGTGTTATTTAGGTAGTCAAAATTTTATTAAAGGTATGTAAAATACTAGGTGATTGGATAGTTGGCAGTGTTACTGGGCGATTTTATATATAAAACGTGTAAAATGTATGCCTCTACTTGCAATAGAAAATTTTGTAAAAAAATCTAATGACAAGGAACAATAATATTTACAATATAATACTTAATTATGAACGTAGTTGATATAACAAATTCATTTTAGCACTTTATGCAATACCTAATTCATGCTTGATAATAAGTGAAATATGTGTGATTTTTTATAATATAAATTGTAAAAAACGTCATTAAATATTTAAGTACCTACCAGGACTTTTAAAAAGTTCTATTGAACATTTTTCAGTAGTTTTAGTGTCCAAAATCAATTGTGACCGATTTCACTTACACAAAGGACAATACATCACTATTCCCTACACATAAACTATAACATTATTACAATTCGTGACTAGTGAAAAATCTAGTCAAATTAAGTAGACATTTAAACTATTCATAAATAATAAAGGCAAGTACGTATTTACAGAAAAGTAAGTTTTAAAAATACATAATCCGTCAGAATATATAAACAAACAATCTGAAACATGTTCACAATTACGCTAAAGAAATGCAATTACAATAAAAACAATCTATCGTGCGTCAACATCAACATAACAGAACATAACTTTAGAGCATCACATACACACAAATTCCTCTAAGAAGACATCACAGTCAGAGATATTACATACTAAATACTTGTGCACATATAGTCGTATTTATTTACACTTTTGCACCAGCTTTGGAGCTGGGTAATGTCATCACGACCATTGTGGGCTATCGAACACTGTTCCTGTCCCTCCCTATGAAGGGGCTGGCTTCATGGTTGTTCTTCTCCAGATTCCCGGAAAGCGTGGGGTCGGGTCTGCTGCGCTTGAAGAAGCCCAGCTTCCACAGCGCGATGATGAGCAGGATTAGCACTATGAGCCCCACTATCACTGATATGATGATCACCCACAGTGGCACTTCGGTAGGTTCGCTTATCTTTAAGTCTGGATATGCGAATGTGTCCGCCTGTTTGGGAAGAAAATATAATTCATAATTCATCAAAGTCAAGTTCTTATACAGTTTGGCCTACAACTTGCTGACTGTTGATAAAATAGTCAATAATCTAAAATAGAAATCGTCCAAAAGATTCTCGATGAGAACTCGATGAAGAAGATTTAGTGTTAATGCGGTGGATTAACCTTTAGATACTTCCATGGACGAGTTCTTAGAAACCGATGGAATTCGGGTGTATTGTAGATCAAGATCAATCAGTCTCCAATGATCCCATGGAAGTCTGCTATACCATTTACCTCACTACTTTCACAAATCAGCGTCTTAACAATTATGGACCTGTTCAGATTCTTAGCTTCACACTTAGATAAATGCAACTAACTTAATGCAGGTAATTTTAAGTAGACATAAGTATCTATTACTAGCTTGTACCCATGGCTTCACTCGCGTGGTGTTCGGTAATTGTTACACGGGATCGCACAATCGGGATAAAAAGTAACCTATGTGTTAATCTAGGTTATAAACTATCTGTGTGCCAAATTTCATCCAAATACGTTGCGTCTTTTTTGCGTGAAAGCGTAACAAACATCCATCCATCCTCACAAACTTCACACAAACCAAGGATAAAAATAAGATATTATAAAGAAGTCTAACTCACCGTGGTCCTATCATCAATATGTATATTCTGGTGAATATTAAAATGTGCCGGGATACTAATATACGCAGTAGACGCTATAATAACACTGGCGGCTCTCGCGAACTCCTCCACAAGAGTCGCGTTCCAGAGCCGCGCGCGCACGGTGATGGTGCTGGTCTTCATCCGAGCTATCTTGTAGATCACGCATTGGAACTGGATGCATTTCGCTGTTTTTTCTTGGCAGTTCTGCAATGGAATAAAGTTAATAGAATAAAAGATATTCATGTGGAACTGAAAAAGCATCTAAAAGTGACGGTGAAAAAAGTAATGGCGCGTTTAGCGTTAAGTCGGTCACCGAATGCGGCGACCGTAGTCGGTTTTAACGAATTGATTAATCGTATGACACCAAATAGTGTAAACCGAACGACCGAATACGGGCTGCAACCGAATCGGTCAAACGACCTAATGTAAATTAGCCCTATGTGCATCTGTTCACAGAATCTGTGCACAGTCCTACTAAAATCACTGTGCTATTGGTTAAAAAAAACCATAACGGCATGAGCTCTTCAATTTTATTTGCAGACAAATAAATAATAACCATAGACAATACATTCTGAAATCGCCAGCCCTTATGATAGATCCCAAGTTTTTGTTTACCAGATCGGGCCGTAAGTTCCAGCCATAACAATTTGTAAAATAATAATATAAGGGCGCAAATTAATAAAATGGTCACGTTAAAAGATAGCATAGCTGCAATATTTCAACGCAATCGAAAGAACTTCACAACCGATGACAGTCTTATACCAAGTTAAGCCACAACACCCGGTTGTTCACAGTAATTTTGTATGACTTCAATAGACAATATCAGACTGTTAAATAAATGAATCACTTACCAAATGAACTATAGGTTTCCTATCAGTATAGGCTTCCGCCTTCACAGCATCTTCATCTCTCTTCCGTCTTACTTTATTACTACTACTGCTATAAGAATTAGAACTAGAACTGGAGTAGTCCATGAACTTTCTTCTCGTCTCGTTGTGGGACTTCTCGTTTGAACTGACGCTCAGTTTTCCGGTCGTAACGAATGGATTGATTTTTAAGTTCTCAAGGGGCTCTGGAGCTCCTGGTCTAGTGGTTAGGTTTAGAGGGTTGGTTTCTCGGGCGAAACATTCTCCGTTTTGATCTGAAATATTTGAATAACTTACGTTAATAAGGCATTGGTCATCATACTTTACACTTTTGTGATCTTGCTATACAGTAGGTTTAAACAGTCTTTCGTGTTGAATTCCTTGCAATTTTTACAGGGAAATCAATCCTAGATCAAGTCACATTTGGACATACAGGGGACAAAAGTCAAGAAGATCATTAATGATAACGACTTCGAGGGGCGGAAGTGGATCATATTATCACTGTTTATTATGAGTATTGATATCTGACTATAACCTACGAGTCATATGAAAATGGCATAATCATTGCATCAATAGTTCCATTAGCCCTTGGCCGAATTGATTGAGGTCACGAGGCCTTGACCCAGTCATGTGATAATGAAGACTGACCGAAGCTGGCAGTAGACAGTATAAACTTTTGCGAATAACCGTGTTTTGAAGATCAAAATAGAAGAGCTAGCCACTGACCAGCTTCTCCATCTACAGTGGGCACATCTTCCGGATAGAGCAGCCACTTGCCCTGCGAAGAGTCGGACGCGAGCTGGTGCGGCCACTGTATCACAACCTGCACTGATGAGACTTGCCAGAGACCCTCGTTGAATACCTGCAAAGAAGGTTTCGAGCATTTAAGATACTGATGAAACTGAAGAAGATAATGGTAAGCCTAGTGCTATTTATAGCAGCGAAAACTCCAAAATCAATCTTGGTAACTGTTTTCTACTTAGGAATTTTATATTCTGAAAATTCCAGCAAAAAAAGCTTAAATTTTCCGAATCTTCCAGATAGATGAATGTAAAGAACAAGTAGTATTTTGGTGCTATTTTGTTCGCCCAAATTTACCTCATAAGTGTGGACCACCCTGGTCCCGATGTCATCAAAGTACGTCATAGCAGACTCTCCCTTTATTCCACCACCGTAGAACACTTGCTCTGGATAGGCCTCACTGTAAATGAGACAAATAAGCTAATACCATTACTAGTAAAACAATCATGATCAGCCGAGATATTTATTTTTCGTCGTTGTCACTGGCAAGCAGTAGTTAAAATTTGGCTTCTCAAAAGCCTCGACACTTCTATGGCGTCGTCGGTGGCAGCACACTTTAACTGCATGCTTTGCGGCACAACTGCCAGGATGGTAGATGGATTTATGTAAGCCTCCTAGCTATTAAGTATCACTGCAATGGCAGGTCTAGCAATGCCTGAATCCAGCGGTTACTGGCGATTATAATAATGTCCTGAATTTTTTTAATCGAAATTTCAAACTGAACTATCTTAATCTGATAACTTTTGAAGTTCCTAACCTTTAAATTACTTACCACGATTTTTTTAAATACCCTGTAACAACCCCTAACCAATAGTTAATCAAGCCCGAGTCAATGTCCTCTTACCCGTTAATCAACAGTTCAGCATTCTTAATAACCAGCGCCTCAACCTCAACAGGTTTCTTGCCAGCATGAAGTTCTTTAGACGTGGAGTTAGCCCACACGGTAAACACCACTGATTGGTCGCTGTCCTCTAGAGCGCGCGCGTCAAAACGCATCGTGATTGGCGGAGAGCCGTCCGCTTGCTTCTTGAAGGGATTCTCCAGCATGCAGTTGACTGTCGTCTTGTTTAGACTTGTGCAAATTACGTGCTTGTCCTGGAATAATATTGAGCAAATTTTTATTTATTGATATCTCGTAAGACGTGAATAATTTTGAGACACCATGTGAGCAAACTGTGAATGTGAGTTTTAGTAGTAACCGCCTGTTAAGATAGATGGCAGCACCGGTCCTGAAGTTAGTGACAACCACTTTAGAGGCCGTGACTATTATATTTTAATAGATTCGACCTTTCCAGAAAGACTATAATTACTAGTTTAAATATTTGACTGTGAAAATATTATGTAACATCACTCTCATGCTGATTAAAAAAACAAGATGAATATAAAGTTGTACTCCGGCAAAACTTTATATACTGCTTTTTTATTTAAAACAGTTTAATTTCGTCCTAAGATGTTCCACATATGCATGTTTTATAATTTAAGTGTAGTTTGGGTTTAGGTACTTACGCTAATATTAACTGCGATGTAATGAAGGCTGGGAGGATGATTGATAAACAACTGTCCTTCATAGGCAGACTCTCCGTAGTTGTCTACTGCTATGGAAAGCTTGATTTCTTCCTCATTTCCCAGGGTTAGCGCGTAAGTCTTGTTGTCTTTCGCTGAAATGGCAACAGGCGACATTATTACGTTGTCAGCTACAAAAGCAAAATAAATAGGATGCTTTAAATAGCGCAATCAGAGTATAATGTTCTCACTGTTGAACGCAGACCTCTTCTGAATAAGAGGGAAGAGGGTTAGTATCCTCCAAGCGGGTAAGTGCGGATTAGTAATAACTTAATAGCATCTATTGATAAAAATATAACCCGAAATGGTGATCATTAGAGCTTGGTTTTAAAAAAATTACAAAATTAATAAATAATATCATCTTTTTATCCAACCCAATTAATTTGGGCGTGTTTCTCCCTTATAACTCTGTCAAACACATACGTAAAAAATACTAATGGTAAATTAATTATTACTATACTTACTCAATGGCAGCAACAGTTTAGGATCCACAACGAGGTCACTGATACAGACAGCATCAGCCCCGCAATCGTTGAGGAAGTTGGCAGTGAACATAGAACTGGCTGTGGCGTTCAGTACGGGGTACTGGTCCACGTCCGGAAGAGTGCCGGAGGGAGAGTAGCGAGGCTCTGCGTGGACGAGGAGGTAGTTCAACTGGAACTGTAGATAGAGAAGAAAATTTTAAAGAGATTTGACAAAAACATAAATATAGGAGAAAAAATATAAAGAAAGATAATGTTCAAGAAATGGTTACTACTTTAGTTTTTGCAGCTGTGACTACAACAAGTGCGATTGTAACGTTTCTGGAGAGTAGGGTGTCTACGAAAATTATACACTGGTTTCTTGAATTTTGTCAGAGTCCAAAAACCATTTAACTCCATTTAGGCAAGCGATTCTTAAAACTTAGAAGCAGATTCAGTAAGCCTATAGAGTTACTAATGCTAATTCAAATGTCTCCCCTAACCACAAAATGAAGCAATTTCAAATTACCTTAATCGGAGTCTGTATGTCTCTCGTATTATTTTTCAAATACACGATATGTTCTCTGCAATCTTCAACATCTCTTCCCAGCATAATAGTCCTATTGACAATACTGCTCTTATCGGAGTCGAAAAACACTCTAGAATATTTCCTTCCACCGGGGAAGGTCTCAGCTTCGATGACGTAATTGAGTTTATGAATAGTGGACTGGGAGGTTTTGACTAAAGACTCGATGGTGCAGCAAGCTTGGAAGTGGAAGCAGGTGTAGTTGGAGCCAGGGTCTCGTTCACAGCCGTGGATAGTGGGGTCGATGTTGATGATGGTGTTCGATGGTCGGATGTAGGTCTTGATGTCGATGATCGGTCGTGTTCGTATTAAGGCAACGCTGCTCTGGAAAGGGAAAATGAAGATTAAATCAACCATATTTATAGAATAAAAAACAAAAATTTGGAGGGAACACCTATGCAACAATCAACTAAAATCAAACCAGAGAGATTGTTAGAGAATCTAACTAGACCAAGTTAATTTATTGGTAGACCATTCTTGAAGTTCAACTTACATTTTCGTAAGCGCCAACTAACAAATCAGGATATCCATTGGCATCCAAATCAACTCCTCCGGACAACGCATAGCCGAACGTCCTCATAAGAACCGGCAATGCTTCCGCAGTTATCACTTGGTCAGGTTTAGTATTCAAACCCTTTTCTCTATCGCCCATGTAAATATATACAACCCCATTGCCTTCGTAGGGACTACCTATTGCTATGTCTTGGCATCCATCTTTGTTCAGGTCTCCAGCATTTGCAATGGCAATGCCAAACTGGGATTCTTGTTTGCCCGTCAGCTTGACGTTGTATTCTTGGTGCAGACTTGAGTTTATGTTCAAGTATAGATAGACGGCACCGCCCACGTCTCGGGAAAAGTAGAAGGGAGCACCGACCAATAAGTCCGGCAACCTGGAAAAAATAAGAGAATCAGGATTGAAGATAGAGAGAGACTTGTTTTAAATATGTTTAGAATTTAATCATCTTTGAAAGCTTATTATATATATATATATATCGTCGCTGTAGAATGAATACCTCGTATGTCAAAAATTCTTTTTTTTTTGTAAAAATCGTATGAATACCACGTATTTTATAATACGGCGAAACTGTGAACCCAGTATACGACTACTAGTGCCATTTATTATATTCAAAACATGAGACAAAAGCACGTAAAAATATTTTAAACATTGACAAAATTAAACGTTTTTTTCCTTTCCTGTGAAGTTTGGTTTCCTGGACATACGGGGTTATCATTCTACAGCGGCGATATGTATATCACTATTGCACCTTTTATCAGGATTTTGAAACTATCATAAATGATCATCATTATTATGATAATTATGACATGTTTAATACGTGAACTCCGTTGGTTATAATCGATTAACTGTCTACTACTCATAAATGCTGTGGAATGTTGCACTTCAAACGATGATTATTAAAACAGAAGGTAACATGCTGGTGCCAATCATGTATTCGTACCTGAATGTATAGCTATCTAGGAAAAAATGATCACTAAGACCATCCTAAAATTGTTCTCATAAACGATGAAACAAATTTTGATGCGGTTTTCGCCATTATTTAGATAATTTATTCTGGGGGGTTAATAGGTATATTACATTTATTGTGAGTTGCATTTAATTGCGAAATCTCGAAGTTTTATTAAGTCGTGCGGAAAACGGCCAGGGACACTAATGAACAAATAAAAACAACAATTCAACATACCCATCTCCATTAACATCGGCACTGGCGACTTCATATCCGAAGTTAGAGCCGAACTGTTCTCCTTTCAGAAGTAGGGTAGAGTTTAGTATATTCAAGTCTGTTCGCCCCCAGTCTTCAGTGGCGAGCTTGCTGAAGATGACCACCTGACCAGTGCCGTGGGCTCGTGGGGCGCCAGCTACGTATGAGGCTTTATCGCCACCGAAGAAGTTGCCGCTAGATACTGACATGCCTGGAATTCAAAATTTGTTTTGTGAACTTTAAGAAAACTGAAAAGAAATGTGGATGAAAGATGAATTTGTCACATCGAACTTGCTCAAAACTTTAAAGTATTGAAACTTGAGGCGTATCATACGCACAGTTTTTAGCTCAGCGAAAACATATTTGTATCGCTAAGGTTTACCTGGCTGTTTCAAAAAGTAAATCGCTACGATCAGAATGAATGAATATATCATAATAAACCTTTAAGTTTCCACTGCGGTGACACAGGCCTCCTCTCTACAAGGCCATATCCACCACACGGGTCCAGTATAAATTGAGTGGAATAAATCAGCAGGTCTTAGTACAGCAATGCTAAAGAACTCACCTAAATAACTATACTTCTCGACAGGACTAGCGCCGTCCTGAACTGGCGCCATATAGACCACGTTGTCCCTCTCCAGCACATCATCCCTAGTGTCCTGGGCGAAGATAGTGCCTCTCCAGGTGTAAGGACCTGGACTGCCCATCAGCAAGGTGTCGTCGTCTAGTAGCGAGCTACTTATTCCTACTTGACAGAATCCGTATTCTTCGTGTTCCCTGAAAGATTATCAATTGTTTTCGTAAAATATTAGTAAGCGATAAACATAAAACTGGCTGGGGTATTTGATTTATTGTGAAAACGTTATACTATAGGCGATGGAAAAGTGGCGATTAATAACTGTCTGTCCACAAAATATCTAGACCGAGATAATTATAATATAGGTCCCTAATTACAGTCCATATATCATGCCCTGAAATTATAGGACGTAAATTACTTAACGATGACAGTTTCGCTACTACTGTGAATGGATAGTGTTAATGTAAATTGGACTTTATGGGGATGCATAAATAGGTATGCAGAGAGTCAGAATTGGGATAACAAATATCATACCTAGAGACAGATCTTCCTCTGCAAGGCTCCATGACATCCACTAATTCTAGTTCGTTGCTCAATGTGTAACATAGACCTTGACCGAATTGGAGCTCTCCCTGTTTTCGAATATATCTGAAAAAATTACATTATTGCTTGAGTAAATAAGTACACAGTTTATAATTCACGCCTGATTCCTGGATCTAGGTCGTCGAAATAATTTTACACTGCATTCGCAAAAAAATAAACATATTTATTATTAGCATTCGTCGCGCGTGTAAAATTATAAATGTAGAATTCCTTGTGACACACATTTCGATAACTATCGCCTACATTACTTTCCATGGTGTTGCTGTTTTATTAGTTTCGTTCAAACAGGATCATAATAGAAATCATATTTATTTTAAAACACATGAAACGGTCTCTCAAAGCGCCCAAATCATACGAACCTGTGTGCGCAGACGGCTGCCTTCTTCCCAGGACCCTGACTCCTCACAGATACTCCCAGCCATTGTCCCTCCTTTATCTCATCCGAGTAAGGGGCGGTCAGGTGATCAGAGTCCAAATCTATAGATTAACAAACTCATCAGTACGTGCAACTCAACCAAAAGCAGTCGACGGTTAAAAAGCGACAATTTTAAATCATAGCAAAAGTAAATTAAATATTATTAAAATTAATCACATATGTTACTTCATATGGATCATGTTTTACTAAGGTGTTTAGCACAAGGTCGCTTAATTTTAAAAGCTCAATTAGACACAAAAACAGAATTAGGGTATAATATCTTAGGTTTTTACGCAATTCTAGAACACCATGTTATAAAAACTCAACCCAAAGTAAATTAAAAATGAATCAAAACTGGAAAAGAATATATTTGATTAGAAATGGATTAAACAAAGGCAACTTGTTCTAAAGTGAGGGCTAGTTGCTTTTGCATTCAAAATAGAATTTAAAACTCAATCCCAATAAGAAATTGAGTCGGTGATAATCTCGGCAAATGCAAAGCATTGCAACCAGGCGTGTGTAATGCAAGAACAGAGTTCTCAACTAACAGCAAAGGAATCTTGCAAATGCATCAGAAAATGATACTCTCCGTATCACGTTGCACAAACATCGTGCATTTGATAGAACATAGCATTTCGTATAAACATGCATCCCCTACTTGATAACAAAACCTGAATTATAAGGTCATCAAACTAAAGTGATAAAACTCTTTTATTATTTGATACTTTTTATATCGGCACAAACAAAACCACTTTAAAGCGTGCTTTAATTAAAATAATATTAAGGCAGCTTTTCATACGTTATTTTACCGCGATCAGACAGTGACTTATTGTGTAATTAGCCGAATTGATATTATCCATCGCTTAGTGGTTTTAATATGTTTTTATCGATATTAAAAGTGTCAGTATAAGTGATAAAGGTGTGTTTGCTAAGGTGACGATATACTCCTGCAACCTGTAATGAATCAAGGTGATAACAACGGTGAAGATACGGCTCAAACTTGTGGTCTCGGGTTAATGGACGTTATCGAAGACTACGTATGTTAATTAATTAATTAATGTGTAAGTTATTCGGCCCAGCGTTACTTTGTAGTCTTTTGTTAAACTTATTATTACTCAAAACCAGACATAGATTGGTTTTGACCATATTATTAAGGAATTAAAATTTTGTAAGTGCAATTTTTTGCGCACATTGAATCATCCGAATGTGTCGTTAATACTAATGTTTAGATATTATAGCCAGTCACCTTTAGTTTCATGTTACGAGTTAAGACGTTTATGTGAATTTTCACCTATTAGAATGTTCGTGAGATTAAACGGTATATTAACATTTCAAGGCCTACCAAATTACGAAGCTCTATTTTCCACATCTAACAAGCTCTATGTCTAAGTTCGTCGGTACACTAAATACGTTTCCGTTTCGAGTTTCTTCCATGTTCTGTATATTGAACTGAGTCTACTCCAGATAGCGATCGGTACTTATGATACGTATAAATAGTAAATACATAGGTTGGTACTATCTAAAGTGCTGTGTAGCTCAAGCATGTGATATCGGTGCTGTTGCAAGCAGTTAGTGCTTTATATTATATCGTAAGGAGGATGCAGTTTCTGTAGACGAATTTTATTGAGTTGCATTGTACTTATAATAACCCAAATGTTAGTAGATATTTTTAATAAGTATTCAGCCACTTTCATTTAAATTGAATGTTCAAACAAAGAAAGCTCTAAGTTGAGGTTTTTCCTCTGAAGGTCACTGAAAGCCTTTCTATTACAGAAAATGCACCCTGAATACGTAAAGACGTGAATGTGATGTTTTGCAAAATAAAATTCAAACCACTAAGTTAGTGATGTCATGCGTTGCAGTATCATAATGACGGTCCAGCTGGAACTTGAGCAAGAGTTGACAATTAGTAAATCAAAAAATACATTACAGCGATTAGTCGATTAGTCGAAGAGCAAATGATTAAGAATAAAAGGAGGTTGAGACCACAGCTCACTTACTCGTGTCTATCTTGCCGTACTTCGCTGTTTGGGGCACCACCGACAAAAGACAACATTTTAGTTAAAACTTATATCGATTACATTGATGCTTCGGTATCGATGGACGTTCCAGCGATTCCTTCGTTTGAGAGACTGTGAGAACACGCTAGGTACTACTTAGCAAGTGTCTTGCGAGCCCTAACTACACAATCATCTAATAAGTCATCTATGTGTGTATTTGACAAGTTTATCTAAAGTGAATTTAGGAACAAAACACAGTGTGAGAACTAATTCTAGTTTTAACTAACTCACTTAAACTAAAACTTATTTTAACATTTGAATTGTGAGTAAACCTTTATCCTGTACGAAGTACGTAGTATGTACAGCTATATTCTTTGAAAAATGTCTGAAAAATAGGAATAGGTAAGATGGAGACCAGATGCTATGAATCAATGTTCAGATAAGTATTCCGAAGACTGACGAAAAGTTCAATGCCCTATGCATTCGATTCAACGAGTACTCTAATGTTTCTCTGCGAAGTGTCCTCACAACAAATGCGTCTATTCACAGTTTACTCACTCCTTTTGCCATCAGTGATGATTTGTATGCAGTCGCTGGGGGTAGAGGTCATGCTACACTTCCACAGCGCACCGGACTTGGTCGTGTTCGGCTGTAGATTCTGACCTAGTGGAGCACCAACCAGCAACCTGTGACAAAGAAAACATGGGTTAATAACTTTCGTAGCGTCAAGTGTGTGTTTTATAAGTAAATATCATACATAGTCGAATACAATATTTTCATGTGAAAACCTATCTGTCTCTCTGCCTATATTAGACAAAAACATAGATCATTGTGATTACAAGTCTTAGCCGCGTAGCGCCTTGATCCGTCCACAGGTGTGGATAATCCAATTAATCATATGTATGTATGATGTAATGAACCTAGCGGAAACGGACGAGCTCATCGGAACCTTTAATCTACCAAATTAGATAACATTTACTAAGTGCAATAACATTGTCTAATTCATGAATTCTACGAATTGTAGCTGGATCTAGTTAATAATTACAAACGAGCATTCAATAGGTCATCTTAGATAGGAACTGTTGCTATCATAACACATAATTTATGTCCCGATTATAAAGTAACGAAGAAATCGATAAAATAAACAGACAAATAACTGCCTCCGCTACATCTCCTTTCGGGAGGTCGTAATAAAACGATAATTTTGATGATGAGTGAACACTATCATTAAATTATCCTCCCATTCATGAATCAAAAGGAATGAAGTTGAATAAATCCGTCGTCACTGTCCATTGAGGTATAACGAGGTATGATTGCGGTGCGTCAGTGAGCTTTCATTACGTCATTACGTCCGTAATGACGGGACGCACGGCGCTACGACAAACGATGCTCCTCCGTAATTATGCAGAGATCCCAGATTACCATGTTTACAAGATCCTCGATAAGGAAGTAACGGGCTAACTCAGTGTGACGCAATTAACGTCCCTAACGGTTATGATGACAAAGTTGAGTAACGTGTGAAAATTATTTTATTCAAAGACTTTATAATAAATACGACTCCCAAACTTAAATCATTATTGTACGGTAAACGGCCTAAGTCGGGTCGAGAGTAATTGAGCATGAACACTCAAATACCATATTCGGAAGCAAAACAATCGAGTTTAGTGTTTAAATAAATATTTATTGTACTAATGAACGCAGTATTTACTAAAAACAGTAGGTGCCTACTATTTTTACTACGAATATGGACCCACACACGGAAATCATTCCCACCAGCTATTAATAACCATTGAGATCTTGTTAACATCAAACGAATAACTATTGACTAATTTGAATATTAAACTGCAAATTACAACTCCTAACAACAATATTGTTGGTAATCAATATAAAATTAAAATGCGTATACAGCCAGCAACCGGCTTTAGAACGCATAAAATAAAGCCGTAAATAAACATGAGATGCACAAGACTAAATTAGCGTAAATAATTATAGGTTCGTTCGATCCTTCCCTCCCGAAGCCAGTCATGGCTTAATTAGACCCGGTACATTTGCATGGTAATGCTTGTGGAACATTCATTGTTTTCCAGATAAGGCTTGTTAACATTGCAACGGTCCTGCACTCTAATGCATCCAGTCACTGGTAGACGCTCGATTTCATCACACGCTGAAGTGGCCATAACTTATTCGACTAAGAATAGCTCAACATTGTTAGGAATTGATATCTTTATTGCTTTATGTTTCTATAATTAATCTTTGGATGTCAACGTGCTTTTAAAATGAGGAGTTACGAAATTATTACAAATAAATAATGCAAGCTAAAAGGCAGTCGATCGATCGATCATCTCGCAACGAATCGATTCGGGGCGCGCGCCGTGTTCGATCACTCGATAGCAAATAACCGATTCGTATTCAATTTAACATTGGTCACGGGCAGCGGCCTCTGTGATTATATATACGTAGCTTCGTCTACTACATGCCCTTATGCATTTAAATGAACATAAATCATTACTAACCCCGTCGCGTGTCGTCTCTTACTTGACCGTATTAACTAGCTACTTTCGTGGCTATTACGGAAATGTTACTTTAATGAATGTTTTCATTCATCAAAAAACGATAAGTTAGTTAGTAAGTAATCTTTGAGCATTGAGGTAACTTATATTCAATATACAGATTTTATTTAAGCTTGCTGTTCTGACGAAAGTAGTTGATTAGGTAATGCTAACTCTCAGGTTTCTAAATATTACAACAATCCGTACATTATTCCGCCCACGCGTGTAAGGGTCGACGTACTCATAAGTAAGGAATAAAGGAAAGCTCTAACAATTAACAGCTCATTGTTTTGCTTGATGTTGCGACATTTCCTTATCTAAATATTTCGTTAGGAGCGAGAAAGCCCCGAGTTCTAAATTTGAGTTGAACAAATAGCGCCCTCTGGTGCAGCGCCCTGCGTTGAGCGGAGCGGTGCGCCTGCGACGTGCACGCCGCTAAAAGCTACACAACATTTCCGCGTGGGTATCAAATAGAAGACGATTAGTTTTTGTTATTGCAAAAGGCGATCGGTCAGACCCTCATGATCAATTTACAGCACAAAGGGCTCATTTATGGTGAAATGCTTCACGCCCACATCATGGCGATCGATCGTGCCCTCATTGGGGTTACCCGCAGAGTGCGCCTACGCTGCGTGTTTATTACTGTATACAATAGTTAAATTAAATATATTGTAAGACAATATGTTTGCGAACTTAACCCGAGGCTTCCATTAACCGTTAAAATGTAAACAACGTCAACGTCTATCGAAGACCGCTCCTAGTAAGTGTCTCGTGTTTCGTATCCTTGGGCCGCGCCCAGCACTGTGAAGGGCGATAAATTCCCATCAACAACCTATCTATCCTTGACATCGACCGATAATGCCACCATATTGCACAACCATTTAGATAGCTATTACAATAAAAATGCATTCCGTGGGTGGCCATCAATCTTTCTTTGAGAGCTTTACGGTTTCTTGGCTTGTAAAGAATGTCTAAATGTCAAGTTGATGATATTTGGGGGACCAGATACTAAAATTAACGTCCGACGACGAATTTGTAGGTGCGTCCGTATCACGAAATAGTTTAATAGACTGTGGTTGTTAAGAAAATAACGAGCGAACTATTTGATGATGATGAACCTAAACAATCAAAATTATATTTGAAAAACAACACGCACGGACAATTGACCGCACGTCCAAATTAAATCTAAACAGTTGACTGGCGATGACTCCATGAGCCCAGGAACTCGATAAAACTTTGATGTATTGTGAGTGGTATTCGATTAAGTCAATTGCGGAGATCAAAGAGCGGCGGTCGAGCCTCAGATGATTTTGATAGCATAGCACTGAATGGAATGCCTACACGCACGTTACGAGCGTAAGCGATGCCCTACGTGACCACACGCGAAAACGGGGAAATGTGCACTTTGTCTTGCCCGGTTGGACTTGAAACTCATTTAAATACTTATTTAGTTACCACAAATGGATCTTTTGACAGTCTTATCCATTTTACCGTTATTGAAAAATAATTTTCAGTAAGTGTGCAGATTCATCTTGTAATATTTTAAACAAACTAGTGTTAAATAGAACTCCACCATCAGATATACGCCCTTGGCAACCGATATCTATGTATAAAAAGTTACAATTCGCATCAACCACGGCAAGCAAAACAATACTGAAATGGAACTTGTACGATTCAAAGCCGCGCTTCCGCGTCTGCCGGCGGCACTTACCCGCGGCTTTTTTCGGCTTTACTGGTGGTCAAACCGCCGGCAATGCCGCCGGGCTGTGTGGATCCACCAGTACCCCACCATAAGTATTAGAAATGGATATTGTCGTGGTTTAAACGAATCATTAAAAGTGTCTTGGCTATGTGGTTCATGCGGTATGAAACAGGATATTTCTTCACATTAAAATACATCGACCAGACGAACATGAAGGTAAAAAATAAATGTGAAACCGGAATAAATTGTCTTTTTATTTATTTAAGTGAGCGACTGAATATTATCTTCGCAGCGAATGACAGAAATTCAGGCATATAGTTTATTTAAATTGCTTAAGCATTCTTTCTGCGTTGGAGTTTAATCAACATAGCTCAGTAATACCTTTAAACATACTGAGTAATTATATGAAAAGGCCTATCATTCTAGCATTTTTTTGATTCAAGGATAAAATAAAGATACCAGCTTGTTTTTAGTTCATAACTATCTTGAAAGATCTTCGTTCGGGACATGTAAATGTCTGGACATTTTCGGTTGCTTTAGGGTTTTTTGTTGGAGTTGTGCGTGTAGTATGAGACACGCGTGGTGACAGGCTGGGCTCGCAGCGGCCGCCGCCGGTGGTCCACCGCAAACACAGTCCGCGTCCATTGTCCCAACTTTATTGTCATAAGTGCCTACATGAGGTCGCTCCTATATCTCTTGTAAGATCGACCCTTCACAACCAACAGGTATTTAGTGGGTATTAAAAGCTATGAAAGAATAGAAAGGTGCCACTTTACTTTTTTTGTAAAGCATCAATCAATATTGTTTGTGGCTCTGGTCTTTTGAAATTACAAATCCAGTTGATATTCTTAAACTGTCCAAATATTTTGCTTTAAAAAAAAGTGAACAAGGCAGTTTTAATTAATTTTTGCATGACTACTTAAATGGACATTTACCAGAGCTCATAAAAACGCAGAACATTTGAAGTACTAAAGTGAAAGGCATCGTTGGTCCGGACTGCGGGATTGCTCGCAAAAGGAGCGCGCACGCGCCGCGCCGTGTGTGGCGCAAATTGTATGGAAATAAGCGGACAAGTGCAATGAGATTTGTTCACTGACCAGCAGACAAACAAATTGATACAAAGCCATTGTCATCCCCAGTATTTACTTTGATGTCGGTCTGAGACTCCCTAGAGCTTTTACAAATAGATTATGCCTGCTTTTACAATTAGGGGAGGACCCAACGGGGTGAAAATGCTAAAATACCAAGTGGTCATTAAAATTCCATACCTATACATAAAAAAAGTAGTTTTTCTTATTTCCAGCTTTTTAGTTTACAAATGTGAAAAATTTCGCAGACGATTAGCAAAACAAATTTTTACCGCCTTCACCGCGTGGACAGCTTATGTATGTTGTGTACTGATTCAAAATTTATACCCGGTGTCACTTGCACAATTAATACGAATCTAACGACACCTTTGAAGCTAAAACCCATCGAGCCGTTCAGGCCGCAGAGCGTGCCAAACAATTATACATTTATACACACATACATACATACTCTCGAAAAACATGATCCTCCTCCTGGCGCAGTCGGTTAAAAAAAGAGGGCTGCTTCTTTAGTCTGGTGGTCGCAAGTGATACAGCTGAGCACGAGGACCTGGGTTGGATTCCCAGGTCGGTCGATGCAAAGTGTTATTATATCCATTCGTGGCCAGCCCCTTATTACGCTGGACTTAACCATAATTTTCGAAATGTGGCTACTAAACTACTGTACTGTAGCTACTAAGGCACACTTCTGCCTTCAATCCTAACTACACAGCTTGGAATCGCCGCACAGGCTGCAGCTGTAGAGGTGGACTAGGTAAATCATTGTAGTGCTAATAAGCGCCAAAAGTCGGCCGATCGCCACACTTCTGTCATGTGTGTTCCTATACGAGATTTGTGTCGTAGTGTGGGCCAACAGAGACACGCCTGGTTTGTATCGAAAACATTTTTCTAGCAGCCGCCGATGCTTCTCCGTACTCTGTGATCGCGTAACTAATTCCAAATTGCCAAGAGACGATCCTCCCTGCTCCGTACCATCAACAAAACCACATTTATCATCCCTTTTCATTCATCAACTCATCATAACAGACAAAGGAACAATATGACTTTATAAACAGTGGATTTTATTGGCCGTCAGACGGACGCTTTCACAATTGTTCGGACGGTACTGCGTTGTGTCGTGAAATCTCTTAATTAGCCGCAGATGTAATTACTTGACTGTATAAAGACTTAAGCTGGAGATTTTATGGGCTGGAAAATGTTGGTAAGTATTGTTTTTTACCTTAACAATACGTCTTAGTACATACAAGGTGTAGTTTTGCAACCTCGTCAAAATTCAGGAGGTTGTCATAGAAGACTTAAATAATCAATATAAATTACGGTACCTGGTCAATAATAATAAACGCTGCTTTTTTTTGTTACTTTAATTTGACACTATTGCAGAATGAAGCCCTTTTCAAAAGAGGAGAATCACCCGTTTATCGAATAAACGTCTGCGTTTGTTTGTGTCAAAGCGCGGTTATAGGGCTAGGATTAGACGGGCCGCGTTTTAATACGGGTCGTGTACACTTATCGATTTCCGATATTAAGAAAAAATATAAAAATTACCTACCCATTTTATTATTGATTCGAGTCGAGAATCATTAGCATAGATATCTCCTTGAATTTGACGAGGATGCAAAGCAACACCTTGTATGCAGGAGCTCATGGCTAAAATAATAACAGCAGCTCGGATCAATCTTCAGGTTAAGCTGCGCGTGCCTAGGTTGGTCTGTGGATGGGTGACGACCCATTACATACCGACTTTCCTCCGTGCCTCGGAAAGCACGTTAAGCCGTTGGTCCCGGCTGTCTTTTGAAGATCTTTGACAATCGTTATAAGTAGTCAGTGGCTCGTAAGTCTGACAACCAGTCTTACCAAGAGGTATCGTATTACCCGATACTAACTGGTTTGTGGAAGTCAGATAGGCAGTCGCTTCATATAAAATACTGGTATTCAGCTGCATCCGGTTAGACTGGAAGCCGACCCCAACATAGTTGGGAAAAGGCTAGGTAGATGAGTACATATACAGGTTAAATTGCATGTGAAAATACATTTTCAGGAATCGACTGCTATTCTAGCTACAATTTTAATTACTTGACTTTAGCTGGACGTTTTATGGCGTCTTACCATAATAATTACGAAAACTGTCATAAATACGTCCAAGTGTATAGAAATTGAGACTATCGTTTTTGCATATGACTATAGGTACACCTTTCAGGAACCGACTGTTTTTTTCAACTAGTTAGTCTAGTGTTAGTCTTAACTACTTGACTATGGAAAGCCTTTAGCTCGACGTTTTATGGCGTCGTACCGTAATAGTGTATTGATTTAGAAACTTGTGTGATTAATAGCTACGTATTTAGAAATTAAGCACGGGGCTGTTGCTGTGCGTTTTAACAAATGAAATGTCTGATGATTATGATCATCTACAACCTATTTATCGTTACAAGAAAACAGAAATATCATTCAAAGAAAAGAACATAGAGTTATGAGTAACTTCTATAGTAAACTATGCATATTAAACAAAATCAAACCTTTAAACATAATTCCTTAGGCCTGTATTTGTTTAATCATGTCTAAAGTGACACCTCTCGGCGCAGAATCCAAAGCATCATCTTTGGTGACATTTAGAATTTATTACCGTTGTCTTAGTGACGGAGGAGGTCTAACTCAGTACCGAGCAACTGAGCAACTATGACGAAACACAAGAAAGTATGAAAGTGCTTAGATTGCACTGTCACGACGCCATAGTTGCTACTCTACGGTACCTACGCACTGGGTTACTTGTGAGATGTTTGTCTTTGTCACTAACTTCGATCGCACTTGTAACTTTGAACACCTTTCACACGGTAATAAAATATTATTTACCAGAAACTACATTTACCTTTGCCGTAAAAGCACACAAAAATGTAACTAACTCTCGTTAAAAACATATTTTCAATTTCTAACCAAGAACTGAAAACAAAAGAATAAAATACCTCAATCAAAAAAATTTAAAACTACTAAATAATTAAATAATGTTTCAGTCAGTACCTATGAATTTTTTGGAAAGTTTTACTCGATTTTTGTTGCTGGCTGGTTGTAATTTTTTTAAATTTTATTTAATGTTATGCTCTCAACGAAGATGTGCAGGACAAGTTAAAAAAAAAAAAAAAAACTAATAAAACCTATTCATTCTTACTACGCCAATTAAAAAATAATGTCTATTTAATAAAACCAATTAACCAGAGGATGTGAGAGGACATAAAAATAGCATATTTCTTGCGAAGAAGTGGAGGTTTGTGTCGCCTGGCCGCGTTGGTATCGGGTGGCGAGATCGCTCATTAGCGCTGGTCGCCGATACCCGTCGCGGTTCGTGACTGAGCCATGTTCTTCGTTACTGGCAACACTGGCCTGCTCTAAGTGTCACAGCCGTGGTTTATAATCGTTCATATATCATGCACGCCTCAATAGGAGGCCTTTGACCCGCTTTCTCGCAGTTGCAAAGTTGTTAAGGCATTAATTTTCTAAACAAAGTGGCCGTATGGTTTAAATTCTTGTTGCAGTTTTAGCAAGTATCAATTATAGTTATCAGTATTTTTTCGGTGTTCAGAATTTAGAACTACAACGGTTACACCCGCAAACGAGTACTTAAATAAATACAATCTCCTGTCTCAAGATCAACTTCCATTCTTTTACAGTTATTATCGGCAGTGGATGGAGCGAAATAAAACGGCTTGGAGAAGGAATAAACGTTGTTTAATTTTATTATTAGGCACAGTACAAAAAAAATGGACACACCGCCTTGACCGGCGTTGGAAGAAGGAAGGAGTTGCCATACTCGAAATTTAATTATTAAAATATAAATGTTGCCACTTTATTACAATATTTAACACACCCCCTCAACATTATATTTTAATTCCCAGACAACCCTTTAATTTAACAATTCAAAACATTTATTCTTAACACCCCCTTAAGAAAAATTCTGAGATGCTTCCCCTTAAACTTCTAAACAAATATGCAGAGCCCTTAAATCTAGAAATACCTAACAACCTTTACATACACAAGATACCTTAAACAATGTTATAAACTCAACACTATGTACGTGCCTACTTGCTTTAACAAACTTATGACAATATCATATCTCTAAGTTTAACAAAAAGTATTTTCCCCAAAGGTTTGGTAAACAAATCAGCTATATTGTTATTACTACAAACAAACTTTATTTTAACTGAACCTGTTGATACATTTTCCACAATATACTGATATTTTATATCTATATGTTTTAACCTTTTGTTACTGTCATTGTTTTTTGCTATATTAATCACACTTTGGTTGTCTTCAAGTATTTCAAAATCAACATTATTATATCCAAAATCTTTGAGTAACATTTTTAAAAAAGAACCTTCCATAATACTCATGCTAAGAGCTACATATTCAGCTTCACAAGACGATAATGATACACAAGACTGTTTCTTGCTGTACCAAGAAACTGGACAGTTAAAAATATAAAAAATTTGACCAGATGTTGACTTCCGGTCTGCAACATCACCGGCCCAGTCTGCATCACTATAGCCTTGCAGTTTACATACATTTCTACTTTCCTCATATTTATATATTAGAGACAAATCTATAGTACCCTTTATGTATCTTAATATCCTCTTTAAACATTTAAATAAAGCTACACTAGCACAGTGCACATATCTACTAAGAAATCCTACTGCTACACATAAATCTGGTCTAGTGCAAGTAGCATACAAAAGACTGCCAACTAAACTTCTACAGGCTTTTTCTATTTCAAAACTTTCACTTTTATCTTTCTGTAACAATTCAAAATTTAAATTCTGTTCTATTGGAGTAGATACAGTTTTACAATTTGACATCTGATATAAATCTAACAACTTTAACAAATATCTTTTCTGATTTATTATAGTTACACAATTAACAAGATCCTGTTTAACATTTATTCCCAGATAATTACTGGCTAGACCCAAATCTTTCATTTTAAAGTTTTTACATATGGAACTTTTAAAGTCACTTACTTGGTTTTTATTACTACCAAAATACAACAGATCATCTACAAATAATAACACATAAATGTAGTCATTTCCTATTTGTTTGAAATATAAACATGGGTCATTCTTTGATCTTAGAAAATTTTCATTCAACATAAAATTATTAAACTTTTCATTCCAGTATTTAGGAGATTTTTTAAGACCATAGATTGACTTCTTTAGTTTACATACCTTATTACTAGGTAATCTCATATAAACTGTCTCATTGATGTCTCCATAAAGAAATGCTCCCGTGACATCCATTTGATACACTGGCTGCCTTTTCTGGGTAGCTACAGCCATCATAGCTTTGAAGGTTGTTAACTTGGCGACAGGTGAGTATGTTTGATTGTCGCAGTTCTTCTGTTCAAATCCTCTGGCTACTAAGCGAGCTTTATACAGAGATTTTCCTTCTGCCTCCTTGATTTTAAATACCCACTTGCTACTCACTATGTTTTCTCCATCAGGAACTTCTGTCACCTCCTCCCAGGTATTATTTTCCTCCAGTGTCTTCAACTCTTTATTTATGGCTTCCTCCCATTTAGTTTTATCTGGTCTTTTCATAGCTTCTTGGTAGGAAACAGGTTCATCACAGCAGTAGCTCAGGAACATGTTTTCCTCTTCTTGTACATAGTCTTTCAACCAGCTTGGCTTTTTCCTTACTCTTCTGGATCTTTCTGTTGCCTCTTCTGTCTGTCCTGAAGTTTCCTGTGAGTTTTCCTGTTCTTCTTCTATTTCTTCCTCTACCTCTTCTTCTAGTATTGATTCCTCATGAAAAGAATGAATGGAATCCTGTTCATTTTCACTTTCTATTGTTTCAGGGTTTTCAATATCCTCATACTGGCTTTCTTCTTCCTCTGAAACTTGTTCTGTCTCTTCTTGAGTGTCAGAAACTATGTGATACTCCTTTTCTTGTCTTCTGTCTCTATCTTTGTTTTCTATAGACTGTTTTATAAATACTATGTCTCTTTTGATGTCTACTTTGTCTTCCTCTGGAAAATATATTCTGTATCCTTTTGTATTTTCTCCATATCCTATGAAATAGCCTAATTCAGCCTTGCTATCAAACTTTAACCGTTTTTGATCAGGAATATGTACAGATACTTGACTACCGAAGACTTGAAGGCCGTTGACATCAAAATCTTTGTTCCACCAAAGTTGATATGGTGTTTTGTCTTTCACACGACTAGGACCTGTTCTGTTAATTATGTAGACAGCGGTGTTGAGAGCTTCAGCCCACATATTTTTGTTTAGGCCGCTCTCCAGAAGCATAGTTCGTGCCGACTCAACCACCGTCCTCATCTCACGCTCTACACAACCATTCTGTTGTGAAGTATATGTTACACTTCTTTGGTGTTGTATCCCATGTGATTTCAGCAAGTTTTCCATTTCTTTACCGATAAATTCCTTTGCATTATCACTTCTTATGTATTTCACTATGTGACCAGGATTAACTTTTATTTCTTTCAGATACTGTTTTAAATATTCTACAGACTGACCTTTATTTTTCAGAAAATACACCTTTCTAAATTTGGAATAATCATCCTTGATGAGCAGAAAGAACCTTGCCCCTCCTAGTGAAGTTTGTTCTATTGGACCTCCAATGTCAATATGGATAACCTCTCCTGGTTTCGTTGCCCTATGGGTACTGGATGGGAAGGGAAACTTATGTTGTTTTCCTTTCAAACATGGCAAACAGGTTTCTTCTTCACTATTTTCGAACTTAATGTCTTGCTTCATCAAGATGCTTTTCACTTGGTTTATGTCTTGGTGACCTAGTTTGGCATGCCATTCCCTCAGATTTGACATTACTTTTCCAACCATGGCATTATTCTCATACTGTCTGAACAACATTGTGTACATTTTACCATTTCTCTGGGCTACCGCACACACACTGTTGTTTTTGATAAACTGGCACTCGTTAGCAGTCGACTCCAGTTTGTAACCTTTATCCAGAGCAGCACTCATGGAAAATAAGTTTGCCTTGAGGCTTGGCACATGTAACACACTGCCTATTGATGTTTTAATCCAATTTACACCATCATATGCCTCTAGGTTAATGTCACCATAACCTAATGCTTTTATTATTGTCCCATCCCCAATAACAATGTCTTTAGGCACTAATAACTTTTTATAGTTTATGAAACTGTCCACTGTAAAGCACATATGCTCAGAAGCACCACTATCTAAGAACCACTCATTATATTTACTTTTTGACATAAGTCCACACAGCACTGACATGACAAATGCGTTTTGTTTTTTATCTTCACTTTGTTGTTTATTGTCTTTGTTATACCAACACTTTTCTTTTGTATGTCCTCGCTTTTTACATTGTTTACAAAATAGGGTGTTTTCAGTTTTATCACTTTTGTGCTTCTTTACCTTACAGTCCTTTTTATAATGCCCCACTTTACCGCAGTTAAAGCATTTTCTTGAGTTTGTGTTCGTTTTGAACGCTGTGGAACTACTGTTTTCACTGTTTTGGTACAGTTTGTTTCTTTGTTCTTCTATGATAAGCCTGGCTGTCAACTCCGAAAGATTTCGCTTTTCTAATGGCACAGAGTCCCATGCAGAGACAAAGTGTCTGAACTTTTCACCTAGCGAACTTATGATTTTTGTAACAATCATGTTTTCGGCAACTTCGCCCTTTGCTTGCCTTATTTGAGTCACAATGGCTTCTATTTTAGCTATGAACGTAGATACATCTTCCGAACTGTTAAGTTTCTCTTCGAAGAAGCGCTGCTGTAATATGTGGAGTGACATATCAGATTTTTGTTCATAAACTGTATTTAATTTGTCCCACATTTCTTTGGCTGTTTCGCAATTTTGAACATGCAGCATAGCCGTGTTACCCAGTCTTGCTACGATGATTCCTTGGGCTTTTGCATCTAACCTCTTCCATGTGGTTAATTTTTCATCTTCATTTTCAGGGCATTTTGATGAGCCATCCACCAAGTCAAAGACATTTACCGCCTTCAATATGACTTTTACTTGAAATTTCCATGTATGCCAATTACCGACATCTTCTAATAACATGCGATTATTTGAAGCTCCAAAAATATAGCCCTCGCCGTCCATCTTGTTCCGCCTTTGCCTCTGCTTGACCGCAGGACCACGCGCCGCTTTACCACAGCTTTTAAGTCAATATTCCTTTATTTCGCTCCGGATGCCTGGGCCCATAACCTTTTACAGTTATTATCGGCAGTGGATGGAGCGAAATAAAACGGCTTGGAGAAGGAATAAACGTTGTTTAATTTTATTATTAGGCACAGTACAAAAAAAATGGACACACCGCCTTGACCGGCGTTGGAAGAAGGAAGGAGTTGCCATACTCGAAATTTAATTATTAAAATATAAATGTTGCCACTTTATTACAATATTTAACACATTCACAGAAACAGGAGTCATCAATTATCGATTTCAACATAACAAGTTAAATCTATTAACACACATAGTTAATGAAGACATCGGAAGCATGCTCACGCGCACGGTCAAGTAAGTCACCATATCTGAACATCTACACAGTCGTCGGCAGCCACAGAGTAACGAATAACTAACAATATTAAGCACAAGTATGCAGGTAATCTGTGGCAACGGTGTCGACCAACGATTTATTACGCCTGTCCCACAATTTTACTACAAACTTGTACAACCAGCTTTATTGCTTCCCTGTGCTTTTGTTTTTGAGTTTTAACTGCATCTTGTATCGCTGTATGCCACGTTCTTAAGTTTATTCATACAGGTTTTACAGTATTTTCGGAATTAAATCTTTTTAAAGTAGTAAAAAAGCCTCTACATTTACACACATATGCCTTCTCTTAACTATCGTTGAAGGGATCTTATGCGGCAGAAGGCCCTTTACCAAAACTTTTTACGAATTAGGAACATCTTCGGTTTAGGCCACCCCTGTTATTGAAATTTAAAAGACAAGTAATAATTATAGCAATTTTTCTTCCCAAAGAACTAATTAAAAGAATGACTACAACTTAAGCTACAACATCATTCTAAGTTATTCCGACGTTTAACATAACACAGCGCACTTAATGTGCCTTACTAATGGTGAACATAACCATTTGACTTTCACTAAGCAGATATAAATAATAACAAAGTTGTTCAAAGGGAATTGAATCTGTTCCCAGTATTCTGTGGGGAACCGAAACAAAGTAAACATGGTTAGCCTGCCAGTACCCCTGAAGTTATGCGCAGTTCGCGAGCATTCTGGAAGTAGTAAAACCTTTTTGTGATTTTTTACTAATTTGCGTTGACATGTGCTGCTGAAAATCATGTCTGTTTCAATTTGGTTTCATGATGACGCTCTGGGAAGTAATGGAGTAGTTTCTGGGTATTGTTTGTGTAAAAGTATAATTTTCAAAACAAAACAAAAGTGTATAACAAAAAACTTTTTTGCAAAAAAAACCGACTTCCAAAAAAAAACACTAAAAAAAGTGGAAAATAACATTACTTTCGGAAGTCGGTGACTATGGTTTGTTTCATTGACTTTTTTGGCACCGACTTCCGAAAGTAATGTTATTTTCCACTTTTTTTAGTGTTTTTTTTTGCTAAAAAGTTTTTATTTTACCCTTTTTAGTTATAGTATCATACACAAATCCTTGTCAAGTATCAATTTCACAATTTCTTTTACTTGGATGACATTTTTTCCAGCTATTTTGATTTCAAAACCAAACTGCTGAACCGATTTTGATGAAATTTCTATGGGACCAATCGGGAAGTAGATCCATTCAGATAAAAGAATATTTTTTCAAATCTGTTCATAAATGAGGGAGATATGAGATAACAAACACAAAAAAAAAACATACAACCGAATTGAGAACCTCCTCCTTTTTTGAAGTCGGTTAAAAAGTGTTTTGATGCTGTTACATCGTTGTGACAGCGTTATTAAGATATTCATGATTTCACTTGATTTTCATAAACTTGCAATTTTTTCCCAATGGTCTGGTGGTTGTTGACACCAATATTTACTTAGGTATGAGATAACCGGCCCTAACTAAACAGTCAATTCTGGAACGTAGCTTAATTAATTTCCAGGTGCAAGCAACACACCCTCCTAATATAATTTCTGTCATCAACAGCGACAAAAATGGAGTAATTTGGCGTTCTATTCTTAGTTCGTACTAGGCACACATGGCACTAGCCACAAAATAATTTAACGCTAGGATATTATGAGGTTATCAGTTTAATATATTTAACAAGCTTTTATTCAATTTATGTGAGATATTATTACAAAATATTACACTGTGGAATGAGAGTTTTAAGGCCCTACTGTCCGGTCGGTCGGTGTCCGTCTCTTCTATACTTACAACATTTATTTACTTCGACTTTCGCACGCAACCGTCTGCTGTTTATTTATTGGTTTTGTTGCATGTATAACTTTTAGCTCTATTCAAATAAATCAATGGTATATTTAAGAAAAGTGAAGATACGTCACAATTCTCTGCTTTTACATTTTCTACATACCTGATATAAATCAAGAAAACCGAAAAGGTATCACAAACAAAGATATAAATAAAGATTTAGATTTCTAAATACAGTGAAGCGACGAAGAGTTAGTTTCATACAAATTCAAATAGGTGCCAAGATAAAGTTTAGCACAGAATGCATAAACAGTTGCGCTCCATGAGTTGCCAGTGTTATTAATCTCCAGTTCCCTTGACACCTAGAGCTGGTGGTTCTCGAACAAACAAACAATACTGGATTATCCGCGGAACTGCTTCACGACAGAATTATGTAAAACTATAAATCATGATAGGGTACAAAGCTGCACGCAGAGGCAGCATCGCGCTGATTATCGCGAACCTGTTTGACATGGAGTGTTATAAGTAAATGGAGTGCACACTCAATAAGTTTAGGAATCTTAAAATTATTAGTCTCCAATATTTTGTGTTGTACAGCTTAATTTAAATACTACTATGCGGAAATTACTAATTTCAGCTGCATTTTAGCAAACCGGGAGTTAACTTAAACATGACCATTGAACAAAAGGTTATGATGTGATATCCACAGTAAAATTATTGACAATGTTAAATATTCATTCTGACGAACATTTTGTAAGCAAACCCTTCACAAAATATATTTTGCAGTGTGGATAGCCTTACCATTTTCTCGCGCATCATCCCTCCATTTCCTACCTATTCCTTGTATTCTCCAGACAGGGTAAGTAATAGCCGATGGTGTGCATTAGTTACAGGAGCGTGGGCGGCCAGCGCTCCAGCTCAGTAAATAAGCTGGACTAATCGAACTGGAATTACTGTGCTTTGTACGTTTTGTTTGCTTACTGTAAATGAGTTGCTTTGATCTTAAGCAAGTCATTTAAAGCACACACAAGAGATTCAATCATTCAAGAGGATTAAACAGGATTATGGTCTTTCAAAGTGTCTACATCTGCAAAAAGATCCCGAATTCAAATGACAAGTAATGTTTCTGCTACTATTTTATGACTCGTTTGTTTTCTAAACGTTATTTATTTTCAGCGAACATTTTCACTCTGACTGACCAGGTAACTCTTACTGCACTTAACTTTACCGGTATGCATATGAAGTACACACACACACTCGTTATAGCTTATTTAATTTAACTTATTACTCGATGATACTTGTAATGGTATCCTGGAACTATTACTTGACGAAATTCTCTCAGCAATAAAGTTTATTTAATAAGCTTAGAATATTTTATTCCCTCGTAAAATATTTTATAAGCTCCAACGATCAACATGCGCCAGAGTCGATTGTTTTGCTCACGAGTGGTGTACACAGAACTGGTCGCCATTGTAAATACACATTACCCACCAACATTTACACCTACACAGATACTCTGAACAGAAGACCCGGAACACACACACATTAATTCAGTCATACAGCCTGGACATTCTATTTGTTTCCAAAGAGGAACATTAAAACAAATTAATGTGTAGTAAAATAACATTAAGAAAACTCTGTGGGCAGAGTCGCGGTCTACAACTGTGTGGGATATCGTTAAATAGAACACCGCTCATATTAAACGGCATGTTAGAACTGTTAGAGGCTATTTAATATCAACAGCACAGTCGTATTTGTTGAAAACGCGGTAATTTCTCTTTTAGAGTTTAAATTATGGTCCGTTATGGAAATAAACGGACTGGTAGCATGCTTATTTTATATCTAACTCCTCTGAGTTTAAAGGTGTTCTAATCTAGCAGTCAGATATGAATACGAAATGTTTGTAGCCTTAGATATAACGCTCCGAATTTATTGATAATATTAACGCACTAAACTGCCCTTATCTTTCAACAAAGTTTAATACGTACAAATACTCCGCCGTAAACACGGCTAAGATTTGATACTGCATTACTGTGATGCAGGTCATTTGCGGTTACCATTTCTAACATAAAGCGGATCTAAACACAGAAATAGACTAGCAGTTACCACAATAGATGTAATCAGGGCTGCGCGCAATTCTCTCGGTAAAACGTTAGTGCGCGGGCATTGGCCGGTACTCGTCAGACAGCAGATCTTAGCGTTTGCTAAACGCTATCGATTAGCACTAACACAAGGCTCATTTAACGTAATGAAATGTACCGGTGGGCTGTGGGCACTGGCCAGTGGGAGGCGGTCGCGGTATGCTCGGGACAATATTTACCCAGGTCGAGGCTTTCTCACGGCGCGGCACGGTACGGGACACAGCGATCAGTAAGAGTCAATAGTCCAAAATATTGTTTATGTAACAATTTCGAGTGTGTGATAATGAGTGGTAGACGTTATGTATCGTTTTTGAGTTTATTTACTTTTGATGTTGGAAGCCACTAAGGTTACGTCATTACTTTTTGATAGCTTTCGATAATAGGTCTCCAAAACATGTTTTATTGTAAACAGTCAACTAGATATAAGACTCTTTTCTCTGCTGACATCATTAGTACCTATTCATTAAAATGCCCATGCCACAGGCAATAACAATTAAACAAAACACCTTGTTTCACGCTTAACATAAATTCGCAATACGACTAATTTTACTTCGTGTACAACTCAAATGCAGTGACAAAAATACCTCCCTGCTCTAACGTCATCCCTCCGAGATATAAATAGCGAGGAGTGCGCGAGAACACTCGCGATTCAGGCCGACGCATACGCATGTAACGCACAACTTGCATATACACGTCCAACGTGCAAGAAACCAAACCATCTGCTTACTTAACAGATTTATGTTTATTTGAAACGAGTATTAAAACATCAACTTTTAGGCAATGTTTTGATCTATTTCAATCAAGGAATTCAATTTAATCCTGCAGCTAAAATATTGTGTTTCGTAACATCTGCGGATTCTGCGGTGCCGTCAATAAATAAACTGCATGATACAGTGCGCATAATCCAAGGAATAATCCTCTTTATTATTCTTTATGCAACACTGTCATTTATTATTTTCTTTTGGTTTATGATTCATAAATCATAAGAGAAGGGCAATACCTTACAAGTTGGAAAGTACTAAATTACGTGCGAAAAAACTCGGTCAAGAGCATAGGCACAGCCTAGACAATATAAAAAGTATAGGAATAGTCGGCCTTGTGCTGGCAACATTGTCACTAGCAGGAAGAGGCAATTGAGCGAATGAGTCGGCGGGCGCGGATCTGAAACGTTCAATGGTCTGGTCACGTGTGAACTAGGCCAGTGGGTAAGTCAATGACCCCGCTAGATCACGGAGAATGTCATAAGGATATCGATCGCGGTTTTGTAAACAAACTCGGTGAGAATATTTTTACAAGATCTGGAAAGGGAATGGGAGATTGGTCATCTCCTATCATACTGTGTCGAGTTCAATTGTCTCGTACTGCTAGACTTGAACTTGAGCTTCTAGACACATCGTTCAAACTCCGAAAACCGTAATCTACAAGAACACACGTGTCACAGCTTGGTTCGAAAGCTTGGTATGAGAAATGTTATTACTAAGTATACGCCACTGGTATGTACTAATAAAAAAAATCATAAAGTTCGCAACTTCTTCATAACTTCTTAGCTTGTAAAAGTCTAATAAGGGAAACAGGTTAATTAACTTTCTAAGTGATCACCAGACAAGAAACTTGGCGTTAGATATTATTACTATCGATATGGAAGTTTAAAGACCTAACTTAAGCTATAGCTAGTTGTGTTGTGAGAAATCCCATTAATCTCGACGACATACCGTTACATCTTTTGAAACTTCATCATCTTACATGCTTATTACCCTTCATAAAAAACTCGCGGCCCCTAAGATCATCCAGCAACATTTATCATCTCAGTATGATGACATTTCAGCCAATTAGCGGATGTTTTGTGCACGGTATCGAGATAATACGGCAGGGTGCCGTATATGGCGCATCCTTATTGGGTGAAATTTAAACTGATTGGCGGCCAGCGTGACTGGACAATGCACTAAGCACCACAGAACTTAAGTAAGGAGTAAGCACAGAATTAACCTTTATGGGCTCGCCACTAATTGGGCCCTAACTTGGATATCTCGGTTTTTCGACGAAAGTTCTTAATTAATATTATGCCTAAAATGTAAGGATTGTTGGATTGTTTCTTTGGCACCCATATGTGCTGTATGGGATGGGGGACTTGTTCAATTATACGTGATGAAGAGTACTTCTTCTTCGAAAGTCGCCATCTTCATGGACCGCATAAGGAAGGGAACTAAGTACATAATAGTTTTGTCCTCTGGGTAAGACTTGCGTTGTTTTAGTTTAGATTCAACTCATCGACTATGCAGTAAAAGCATAGAAAAATATTGTTCCCTAAATTACAGAATATCAACATAATTTTAAAGAATAGCCCAAAGAATGCCATCCATCACCACGGTAAGTTCAAGGCATCAGTCGGTTACCAAATCTCAGGCAGAGCTTGTTCGTCACGATACTGCTTACCATAACAATAGCAGGTACATTTTACAAGAAGGTAACATCGCCGACCCTCCTCTATAATTTATGGAAATGACCGCAAACAAAAACACACGACAAAGGTGTCTACTCGAAATTAAATAGATGGGTTGTGTATCGTGTTCTTCATTGTTTAGCTATTGTTCGTTCGGTTCATAATCGTAAATATCATCCCTTGACCCTCTGCTTGAACCGATACGTTTTACGGCTGAAGCTATTAAATGTTACGACGTCAAAATGTGACCGGATACACACAAAATCGGCTTTTGTGTGTTGGCATTCCGAAAAAGGAAAACAACATAAAAATAAGAAAGCGAAAATTCGTTATCGCGTGTCTCATTCATTACAGTGAAAATGTTCGAAGTAATGATTGTATAATCGTAAAGCTAATAATCATATCTTCGTATTTTTATCGTGATGTATCTGCATTACGGGGCGTGTGTGGAGTGGCTTGCGCTAAGTGCCCGGCTTCGCTTTGTCGCGATAACGCGGCGAGCTCGCTAATTGGACACGATTTATTAGCCTGCGCGTACGACACTACTAAATCGGAACTTTAATTTCAACCGGCAACAGCCACTTTGTTTACGGGCTAACTAACCACAAGAGAACTATTGTCTAGTCACCCAAACCGTAGTTTCAATATTCTGTTGTTCAAGATCATTCCCTATTTCCTAACCAGATGTCTTTATCTCCCTGCGTTGGTTACGAAACGCGTTCGCCCACGTCCGAATTTCGAATCGACTTCGCTATCGAAAAATAGAAAGTCATAAATTACCGAAGGGCCGCTTTCCCACTTATATCTAGGTTAATGCTGTCAGGGAACTACAGAACTGAACTTTACTGGAAGGAACTAGCGATGACTTGGTGCTATTTTTGTTTCACCCACTGAATGAAACATAAAGCTTTGTTTCCGGTTTATATTCCGACAAAGAACGTCTTCGTAATAAAATAAAGATCAAGTCTTGAAGCAAAGCTTTGTTTTCTCAGAATCAAAGACTAGAAAATTTTAAAAAGAGAATGTATCTTAATATCTTTGAAGGTTCGAGTGCTGAATACTCACTCCAAATTGCTAATTCCATATCTTCGCCCAAACTGCTAAATAGTCGTTTCCAGTGCAACAGAATCAAAGAGTATCAATAAATAGTGAATGGATTGAGTGGCTGTTGGGCATGTAAACAAAGCAGATGCCAGCGTTGGCCCACATGAGCGTACGATCATCTTCTCTGATGTAACCATGTAACGCGGTGTTGCAACCTCGCGCGTTAGTTTGCATGCTTGTTTATATCTTGATAAACATTCCTAGTTGTAATGGGTTACAAATTATTAAAGGGCTGAAGAATCTAAACGTTCTTAAGACGCCACTAACGACTCCATTCAGAAAATTTGCATTATCATACATTCAACCATTTTGCGTTTTGTATAAGTAAACGCGATACGAGATGTTTCATCCGTTGCAGTCTAGGGGAACTAAGCGGCACAACTGAATACCTAAATATTATTGCAGAGTTGGAATTTCAATTCTTGGCGCTAAACAGAGCGTTGAAAATCAATAAATACGCAGTTACTTAGCCTTTAATTTAATTTGGTGTCGCTCTGTGTTACTGAAATCAGGCATAAGTATTACCACATAGCTGTAGTTACCCAGCCAACTGTTGCAATCCACAGCACCGGTCCGTACAAACGGTGTAACAAACTGACGATAAAAATATAATCTCCTTCCTTTTTCCGGATTATTGATCCCATAGACGCTAATGCAGTATTCATACAAGTTATAACAAGCCAGTTCAGAACATTGGACAAGCAGTTGACAACTTGTCGAACGCCAACGAACATGTTCCTAACGGAAATATTATTTATATCTGATGAACTTGAAATAGGGTACAACCTTATTCCGGCATCCAACAAAGATTCTGATAAGTACCTCACTTCATTTATAACAATTAATTTGGACATAATGATTACCACGATGACTACTAATGAGTGCTAAGCGGGCCCGATTTCTTAATTGATACTTTAAGTCGTAACTTGTCGCTACCGATTACCGCGGCTAGTTATTTTGAGTTAAATGACATCAGAATTAAAACTACAAATTCTGAGGAACACTTCATATGTTTCTTCATAATAAATTACGCCCTGAGTTATTTATAGTTGAAGTAACAGAACCGACTCAAAATTAGTCATAAGAATTTGGTCATGAAACTAAACAATTAGGTATGACTCACATCTCTGTTTTGTATGTACAATGGTGGCCAATACAGGAAAGTTTAAGTTTCCGTTAATTGTTTCAGTATTCAAAATTCAATATTCAAATTAGATGTCACAAAATAACGCAGAGCTTATAATAGATGAGTCCATATATTAGAACATATCAATGATAATGCTCAGAATATTTGCATACAATCGCAACACTTATGAAGTTGTGCCCAGAATTAAACATGGGGCATGTCAATATAAGAAATTGACATGCCCCATGTTTAATTCTGGTCTTCGGTCTAGCGAAAAAATATTCAAAGATTAGAATAACAAATTCGTTAGTGGTGTTTGAAGGGTTAAATGTTTTGTTTACATTACAGAAATAGCAAATAATATGTACAAGGACAAAAGTAAATTTAACACACTAGAATTAATAGAAAGTATAACAAAAATCTTTCAGGAGGAACTCGATGACAAACTTGCCAGAGGGAAGGGCTGAACAGAATAACAGGGAATGGTGGCATGAAAGTGGTGAAAAACGATGAATCGGGATCATCGTCATCATCTGCCTAGCCTTTTCCCAACTGTTGGGATCGGCTTCCAAACTAACCGGATGCAGCTGAATACCAGTATTTTACATGGAGCGACTGGCTATCTGAACTCCACAACCCAGTTAGTACTACGATACCTCTTGGTAAGACTGGTTGTCACTTTCGGGCCACTGACTACCTGTAAGGACTGTCGAAGATCTACGAATTACAGCCGGGAACAACGGCTTAACGTGCTAAAAACTACAAATCAGGATGATGATATTTTTTAATAAAATCGGAATAGTGGAAAACTGACAATGACAATTTAGTTCTAATGCAATTTAGAAACGAGCCTCTTTAAGTAGCTACAAACCGGATGAATGGATGGTTGTCAATAAGGTTCAAATTCACGGTAGCATAGGAACAATGTGTGTGTTGAACTTCATTGAAAAAGACCGGCTCCTTTGATTCCGACCTTTGATACAAATGCCACGCTGCTATTAGGGGACTTACTATGAACTCAAATGCCGCCTCTGTCGGAAAATCTATTCAAAATGTTAGGCATGTTAACTAACTGAGGAAACAATTTGATTTAAACTATTTCTGAGAAACAGTACCAATATTAGTAGATAGTAAACCACAATATTGTAGTCATTCGGATAAATGGAAAAAACAGTTCTAATAAATACTGAAAATTATTCATGAAGGTATTTCCGTAAGCCTTAATATTGAGTCTGATTCATTTAAAGACCTAATATCATCATTTACCCATTGTTGGCATTAGTTTGTTATTCAGTAGCAGTAATAATAACGTGAAAGATAAACAAATCAAGTAGGTAGGTATCTTGACTTGGCTCGCGAGGTTGTCGACATGTGGGAAGTGGACTCGGCGATCATTGTGCCGATAGTCGTTTCAGCCAATGGCTTAATTGCCAAGAGCCTCGACCAATACCTGAGGAGGCTCTCGTTAGGCAGCTGGATCAAGGGCTTGATTCAGAAAGCGGTACTCCTGGACACGGGTCGTATTGTTAGGAGGTTCGTATTGTTAGGAGGTTCCTCTCTCTGGAGCCCTGAACGCCGGTAGCTTGGACCATGTTCCCACTACCGGTGGGCTACTATTTTTATATTTTTAAATGTTTTTTTTATTTTTATTTTATATAGGAATATTTAAAAATGTAATCAATAAGTTGGAAAAATGAATAAAGGAGATAATAACGTAACTGTTAGCATAGATTTTTATCGTTTGCATTATCGGTTTAAGTAAATATAATATATCTGATAATACGCGATCGTAAGGTGGAGCACTCAATTCGCTGCATACAGATAATGTCAGGCGCGCATTCCATGTTTCAATAAATCTTGCACCAGCGCATCTGTTCCTGCTCAGATTTCATCTAAAGTCTCAACTTCAACGTTGGTGCAATTTCCATATGCAAAGTAATCTCAATCATCACGCTGAGTGCGAGTATCCACAGCAGAGCGATGATCTCATAGAGATTAAGTGCCAATTTGGCTTTGAATCATAACGGAACTAAATTAGCCACAAACCGCAACAGTGTACTTAAAACAGTTTTTATTGGACTTGTTGACTCCAAAGATGAGTTGAGAAGAACGAGTATAAAAAATACGACAGGTTTTTTAATGTTTTCTTCAATTGTACAATAGTAATCGCTTAACAAAAGATAAATTACTATATAATATGAAATGTTATCAAAATGAAAGAAGCAAACGACATAATCACGTCGACACATAACGCCGGGCCTCCAAATGAAATGGATTCGACATTTGAATTGTAAAACTGTTAGATCGTCGGTAGTGGGACGCGGCGACCTCCGACCTGCGCCCGCGACGCCACGCCGCGCACACCCAACCATGCCGGATTACGTTGTACATGCATCTGGTTTACAGATGTTAATCGCGAACAGCTACTCTTTATGGTCGTATTAATACCGCCGCCTGTAACTCTTTGTTTTGATGTCATATAAATAGCTTATTATAGTTACCAGTAGCGCCAGTCATAACACGAGTTATGAAGAAAAACCGTGTCAGTTCCGTGTTAAAAATTTTACTCGACCGTTCATTGGTGTCCGCTCCAATTTCCCGTCCGTATGTAACGTTGTAAGTTTTATGCCTTGTTTAGGCGGAATGCATATTGAGGTCGGGATGTTTAAAAAATCTTTCAATTGTGGGGCAATTAATCACTTATGCAGCGGGTGTTGAGGATCTGTTGACTCACAGTTAAATGAAAAGGAGCATAACAAATAAAGTTAAGTGCTGTGTCGGGTCTCGTTTCTTTAATAATGAATCACGATGTGAGAAAAGAAGCAATTACTCTCATTATTGCCGCACATGAGTCATGGCGGGGGAAGCGGTATATCACACGCGCCGGCGAGGGTGGCGGGCGCTGCATTCGATGCCATACATTACGACTGAGAATTTCAGGAGAGTCAAACATACTGCGATCTGCGCACAAATGTCTTCTAAAATTACAACAGTTGCAGCACTTAGGAAACATAAACTTGAGATATTTGCGTCCGTGACATTCATGATATTCTATTCACGTAACAGACGCAAATATCTCAAGTTTTATCTGATTAAAGAATGTAAGTTTACCTAATATGCGTGAAAGCTCGTCGATGTGATCGATTGATTAACACCTTTTAGATAAGATTCCAGATGAATGCCTATTTAGTAGATAAGCTTCGCGTTACCAAATGCATACTTTTACTAGCTATCAGATAAACGAATGAGTGTGAAACCGGGTCCATGAGATTGATTACTAATTAGTGTCTTAGCGAAACTTGTTCATGTTGTTAATTTATTAAAGGCGCTTAGGTACGCGGATTAACCATTAGATAAATAATAATTATGGTGTTTAAGAGATGGCAGATGAAATTTCTCTTCAGGAGTCCAAGTGCATATACTTATATTTTCGTTTCATTATCTAGACGAGAATTTATGTAATAACCGGAAAAACTTGGAGCAGTGTTTATTGGCTACGCGATGAACGACTGTACAGCATTAAACTATATATTATACCATAAAATATGAACTTATGGTCATTGGAAAAGAAGTTAAATACGAGTAGATATAATGTTATAGCAGAACTTAGCCAAAAGAAGCTCATTTCAAAAGCTGTAAAAAATGAATCTAATTTCTCCATTCAGCTCTAATAAAATATTTCAACAAAAAACCACTCACATCTCTCATACGTAGGCGTGTGAAACTGTGAACATAATATTAGGTCAAGATAATCTCAGCACATACGCTGCAAAAAGTAACAACCATACATAGCTCGCTGCTCTATCAAAAACAAACGAAAGTATAAAAAAAAAACTCCAGAAAAAGAAGCAATGGATCGCAAACAAACGCAAAAATTCATTCCTCAATAACTTGGTGGAGACGCCGTTGTTTCGTGTACTACATTCGAAGTCCAGATTAGAGAGTACAAATCCACGTATACACGGAACGGATATGAATAGCGTACGACGAACAAACAGCCGGGTCTAATCACAACAGTACACAATGGTATTGTTTATTTCACCCAGAGAACACGGAAACTGTATCTTGATACTCAAGTGGGTGGTCGATAACCATCGTGATAGAATGCATAGTAATGTGGTATTAAATTAAATGTATCAATAAAGACCCTTGTTAACTATAGCTTTTGAAGAGAGAAAAGATTCTGTCTTAACGTCAAATTCTTTATGATCACTGTCCACATTTCTTTGTCGGCGACTGTGGATAAAATTTGATGGTTGTATCGATATATTTATTTAACATTCTATTATAATAACCTCCACGAAAATTAAATTAATGGATCAGTAATATTCCAAAATATTTGTTAACGTAGTGAAATCCCGAGGCCAAACAGACAAAGCTCATAACAAAGACATAAAGATAAGTATTTACAAGTTCAATATCCCTATTCATAGAACATACATACATCAGCTTTCAGTACCACCCTTGACCGGAAGCACTCGAGGTCTGGTAGCCGATACCGATACCGATATTAAGCCCACTTCAGATTACTCCGACACCTCAAATAGACTCCATCAGACCAAGTTATTTGATCTTACCACTTGAAACAAAAAACATAAAGCATCTTAAGATGTCTGATGGAGCAAGGATGAAGGATAAGCCAGATGACCCTACTTACTAAGCTTCGTTAAATATTTATGATTATAGAACGATAAAGTATCACTTTACAAAGATTCGTCGGATGTGTGGATAGTAAATTCAATATTAAAAGAGTAAAAACAAACGAAACGGTGATTACGTTGTGTTCTCTTACACACTGAAGATAATAATTTTCGTACGATCTGCACGATAAAGAAAAATGAACGCATCGTTAGCCTAAACTTTTCTATGCAGTTTTGAAATTACCTGGAAGCGATCGAGGTACCTACTAAATGCAAGTTGGTACCTAAATCGCAGCCAGGTGAGATTTAAGTACGTGTTTTCAGAATTTGAGATGTATATTTAAAGCAATAAGTTTTAACTTACAGCAGCATGTAAACGTTCTTGCTGAACACATGCCTTTTATTAGATTTAAAATCGAACAGACGATACCAAGAATTGATACATGTAATCCCTTACAAAGAACCGCATGATATGACGCTGGTTGTACAGGCCACTAAGAAATTAATCCGCCAATCCTGAAAGCAATGTATGACGTGTAAGGCAACACGTTCGCAACATGGTGCCTCGCACTCAGTGGCGGTTGACCGTGTAAAATAACAAGAAGTCGTAAACAGAAACGCGACGTTTATGGGCCTGTTCTCACAGTGATCCGGTATCGGGACACTTTTGCACAGAATTTCAATAAGATACAACTATACTCACAAATTCAATTTAAAGTAATGTTGATCTGGGAATCGAAGGGTCCAGAAACGTCTGGAAACGGCTGATTATATTTCTAAATTATAATCGTTAAGACAGTTTGATCAAATTGGTTTTCAGATAACCTATTTATTTTGGGAGTGAAGAACTAATTTAAGGTACATTGATGACATCCCTGTAGGGGTTGTCAACCTGATTGTTAAGCTTGGTTATTATGAGAAAATGGTTATTATTGAAAGAGTCCTGTTTTCTGTTAACTGCAAAGAATATTGCAAAAATTAGCAGACAAACTGGAAATTCTATAAGACGAATCTTGAATCCCGATTCAAGATATTAAAATTCTTGACTAAATATAACTTCTACATAAAGCATATACACGCACGATCTAAAAATAACTAGATTTTATACCGGTCCCAAGTAACATAAATATGTAGAGTATCTCTAGTCAGCAGAACTAATAGCAGATAGCAATAACATGATTCAAGGCTCTGAGGGCATCTCGTCTACATACATAAATTATGTTATGCATGTATCTAATATCTCACTACGTAGCGACAGACTCCTTAGAAATGTGGCGCCAACAGCTAATGATGCACCAAGTTGATGCACGCTTCACATTACCGCGCCGGGTGACGAATCAAGAATGCAATTTGAAATGAAACGCGGATGTAAGGTTTCCAATGTGCGGGAAATTGCATTAGAAATTGCGTTTAATCAAATCTAGTACCACAAGAATTTGATTAAATGCAGCTAAATGGTTCTCTAATGAGTTGTATCATCTTGTTTGCATCGGTAAGTGAACTAAGATTTCTAAAGAGACTCATTATGAATCAACGATTAATTCATCTGTTGACTGGTTTTACCTTTTCAATTTAATTCAGTAAATGGCTGCATCACACTCTGATTGGAGATGATCACTTATTTCCGTGCCTCAGCATTATTTTGGTCAATTTACTGTTGTTGGTACGCCTTCACAATCTGTTGCGTTCACGGCAACAATCACTTATTGTGTGCGTCCCGAACAGTGAATTACGTCTTGCATGACTTGAAGTTTTGGTATAAGATAAAGATTACTTTCAAATTCTTTGATTCAGAATGTTTGTGTTGCGCTGCTCTTGATCTTGATTCGATACTTGAGCAGTTGTGCAAGTTCTTCGTACGCAACTGCGCCTACGCACATTCCGAAGTAAGATCGAACGTTTGATTTTATTTACCTTTGACACCTTTCTTGATCGATTTTCTAAATTGGCGTTATGAACTTACCTGGAAAATAAGAAAAATATTTATTACATAAACGTTCAAACTGATATTTATACAAAACATTAAAAACATGTTACAAAACAAAGACCTAATTGTAGCTAGCTCAATGGAACATTTCAAATCTCAGAACAATGTTATGGTAGAAATCTTTTCTTTTACAAGATTTTCGCTTTGTTTATTAAGAAACGCGTTTTTTTGCTGAACATTCCCTAGCACCTTACAATTACAAGTTACGATCTATCTAATAAGCAGTTATTTAGCTCTAATTAATTCAACCTTATGATGCAAGTACTGCCAATATAGTTAACACAATTGTAGAAATTCTTCGATAAACGAATAATTGGTTCGCGTTAATTAACGACGAGAGTACTTACAGTCGCCTTATATACTTGTACAATGCTATTGACCTCGTTGCAATTAGGTTTACTGCTGTTTAATGAAATGTCCTCTCTCGCAATTGTGTCAGAAGGGCTTAGGTTATCGAGATAGTTGGCTACTTGGCTATCACTCTTCAATTTTGCTGCGTACCTACATCATTGTCTGAGTCACTGTATTCGTCTGTATAGAGATCGTGGATACATGATACATACATATACACTTGGTAATATTCGGTATCTTCAGTGACTTTGGCGTGACTCAAAGAATTAAGATAATACAATTCGTATTTTCTGAAATAGCGTTAATGATTTCAAATATATTTATTGGGATTTAAATCATAAAGTTCATTTGGCACAGTAAGTTCTAGACAGATACAACCCAACATTAACAATGACACAAACAAACGACAGCACAGAAATCAATTTCATCTTTGCGTAGGAGAAGAAAAATGTTCCATGTCGTAACTAAGGCGTTTGATTGACTAAAGCATGTCTTAGGAAGAGTAATATTTGTGCGTATAATAAGCCCTTCTATTTTAATCTAAAGTGTTTTACCGCTTATCACAGACCCATTAATTACGGCTGAATGGAGTCGGACGCCCACTAGTACTTACGTACCAACACAAATATAATTATAGTAATTGATTTAAATATCATAATAGTAGGGTTGTCGCGAGATCCAATCTAGAGATTTCGATAGTGTGTAAACAGCGTAATTGAAGCGCTTTCTACACAAGTTGTGTGTGAGCTTTATTATCCAATCTTCAAGCATCCATCGACGGACCGCGATCCTATCTTCCTTATTATTTTTTCATGACGATACTTGTAAACAATGGTTAATATTGAATCGATAAAGAACATCATGCTTATAAATAAAAGGTGATATAATTTATGAAGATAAGTATATTATAATAAAAAAGATAGTGATAACTTTACAAGTACCTAGTTCTTTTAAAGGTATAGTCTTCTTCTAGGATACTCATTTACTACGAACATAATCTCTTGTTATGGCAGGTTTTTATTTTCTAATAAGCAGGTAAAATAAAAGTGACTAACCGATTTTAAAGTCGTAACATTTATCTGAATTTTATGTGTTTTCTCTACACCGATTTACCCGTGTTACGTCTACCCATAGACACCACAGAACCATAGCATTGTCCTGACAATAAATTCTTGTATTTACGAGATATAAAAACACGTTGGGTTTCTTTTGAAAAAATAGAGTATCATATTACGGTAGCTCAACGTTATTAAATTGTCCTTCAATAACGGAGGCTGTTATACGAGTATGCGTCCACTGGCTCCTTTATTAACCGACTTAAAAAAAGAGGTTTTGTGCTACACCCATCATCCGGTAAGCCAGATGAAAGGCAGCATTGCTAATCTCTGGGTGTAATATTACGGAGCTGTGGATGGTAATACGATGTTGTTTATATTGAGGCTAATTTAAATATTTACCCATTACATTTGAGCAAATAACAAATGCTTCAATAGATAAAACATGTGTGGGAACTTTTTTGACAAATATTTGATGTGGGTATTAGCATGGGCTGGTATAGTCGACCTCGAATTTGCTTTAACGCTTTTAAAAACAATTTCTACTGAATTTATTCACTAGGGTTGAAACTGTCTAACTGTAACTGGACTAGACAATTGTCAATCACTTTTAAAGCGATCTATTCCTCTAAAATGTCTTTCAACCGGATTGAAATAATCTTGCTAGCTAACAGGCGAGACCCACAATGTTGTCTTTTTTGATTAGGTTTAGTTTTTTTTTGTGTTTTTTACTATTTTGGTTTTATATTGTGTGCACTGTAGCATCATCTGCCTAGCCTTTTTCCAACAATTTTGGGGTCAGCTTCCAGTCTAACCTAATGCAGCTAAATACCAGTATATTACATGGAGCGACTGCCTATCTGACCTCCACAACCCAGTTAGTACTGGGTAATACGATATCACTTGGTAAGACTGGTTGTCAGATTTTCGGGCCACTGACTACCTGAAACGACTGTCAAAGATGTATAATTGACAGCCGGGACCAACGGCTTAACGTGCTTTCCGAGGCACGGAGGAATCTCAGTTTGTTATGGGTGGTAACCTATCCACGTAACAACCCGGGCAAGCGCGGCTTAACCTGACGATCGACCCAAGCGGCTGTTATTATTTAGCCACAAGCTCCTCGTGTGCACTTGTGGCATGTGCCGAATAAATGTATGATTATTCTTTATTTCTTTCTTATCTCTATTGCTGATAATATATTATGTTTGTTTGTCTTAGCCCTCGAATCGTTTTTTGGCGTGCAGGCTACATTCAATTTTAGAGTGGTAAGGTAATTGCGAGGTCGACTATACACAAGATAGTAGGTAGTTCGGGTTACAAACGCAACGATTGAGATAAGCAGAAAGATGAGAGCTATTGAGAACAATGGTGGTACTCTTTTCAACTATTATCTTTATTCTTTGGCTTTCATAGTGCAGACGGAAATTATTTGAACACAGCAAAAGGTCAAATGGTTATGGCGTAGTGCGTTGACGAAATCAGTATAATTTCCTACCTAACCGTTGCATAAATAATGATGCATATACGGAAAATATTAGTAACTTACGTATGTACACTGTACAAGTGTACAGCCAGCAAAAAAATATTTTTTCAGCAAACTAACACACATTTTGCGAAGCTGTAGCCATTTCTTAAGAATGACATTCGGGATTATAATATACAGGCATTTTATGTTATGAAATAAAAAAAAAACAACCATTCTGTTACAGAATGCATACAATTAAGTTTACTACGAGAATTAGTATTATTTTGACCTGTTTCAAACTCAAACGTAGGTCGTAGTACGGTGTTCATAAATAAATTGCACTCGATGTTCTTACAACTCCACCTGAAATAAGATGTGATGGGGCTGAGTAACTCCCGGTGACGTCATCGGTCATCGACCTCCCGCCTGTAAAACTTCAGTAAAATTCGCAGTCAAAACAAACCGTACCCCATGAAAAGAACTTTATGAAAATAACCCTCATTCCCCAAGATTTAGAGTTCTGTTTCGAATCGATGAACTCAACTCCAGACATCATTATTTTGTGTAGTTCCGACTTTCATGCAAACACTCCACGCTTTCCTGTTAGTACCAACTCTGGATCCACTTTGGGATGTTTATTATACAATGGTTTGCCAAAATTATATATTATTTCTTCGTTTTATTTACTATGTTATTAACTTTGCATAGTTATGGACTACTTGACCGTAATTTATCTTGATTTAGTTAATAACGCTGCATTCTTTTCGTAATAGAACTATTAATCCGTGGAGTACATCGCCCACTCCCTTTGCTCTCATTCAGCAACTGTCAGTTTGGAGCGAGGGATCTGTCATACCCACGTACGGTAGGAATTAAGTACACGTAACTTATTACACCCCATTTACTTAGTAGTCCGCTTAATGCATGACAATTTATTTAAATTAATTAAGTAATTCAACAAATGTACATTTCCTTTCCACTTATTAAGTCATGATTTCAGTGTAACTGATATGACTCATGGAGGATATTTCCTTTTGAATCATGTAACGATTAAATTAGGAGATACGCCATTTAATTTCATGTCCCGGGACAATACTGGCAGCTTTGTCGCAGTTAATGATTCGTGATTCGCAGAAACTGCCAAGCCTAGTCTGGGATTTTAATTACTGAGCCTTTCAAAATAACTGCGCGTAATGTATAACATTAGGCATGTGGCATTGTGAGCTGCATGTGACATCATAATGAGCAGTTCAGAGAAGTCGTCTACGGGTTGAACCGGGAGCTGCGTAAGCTGCGTTTGATAAAAGTTTATGGACATTGAGATCGTCTAGCGAACTATTAACAGAATGAAAGTTGTGGTTAAGTAATTTCTGGATGGTCCAGTTGGACCACCGCGTAGATGTGCTCATAGTTACAAAAAGAAACAGACACCGGTAACCACCTGTGTACTCATTACCGCTTTATGATGATCCTTCGAGACTCAGTCATAATAGTAGCTTTATAGGCAAAGCCCACGTCCGAGAGGACGTTTACGGGCCGATATGATGAAACTGTTTGCACTATAAGACGGAAAGCAACCATAAATTCAAAGTAAAGGTGCAGCCATAGGTTAAGATTTACGTAGGCAGTAAAACAGGCCGTCTATTCAATGGTGTCTATCCGTCTGACTTCGCACTAATCTGATTATAGACGCACAATATAGAATATTGAAGCATCGCCTATTGTTATTCTGCGATGATCGTAAGATACGTGAGATCAATATCTTACTTTATAGACGTCATATTGTGACGTTTAAGCTTTTATGTCCTTACGTTCTGTGAATACTTGGCTTTGGCTTAAATGATTAAAGCCATTCTTAAGGTCCGGCCATGCTTGCAAGGAACTGTTTTAAAAATAACAGTCGAAATTCGACGGATCAGTATTAGGCTGGCTCCTTACCTAATAAGGTCGTGTAGCTAATATGTAATAATTATAATTTATAAATTAGGGTGGTTACCCTAACTTAAGGCAATGAGGAAGTTTCATGATCAGAAAAACCTGCCAAATACAGGACCATGAAAAGTTCTCGTTGCCTTCGTGTGGGAAATGTTTGTATCTCGGTTGCAACGACACAATTGAGAATAAATAACTACAGCCTGCACGTCCGCAACAATTATCACTATCTCGATACAATAAAACATTTAGTAGAGGAGAAATTATTGAATTAAAATTATAGTGTACGGGTTCCGAACATACTTATTAATAAAGGTTATATGTGTGGATGTACGTTTACTCAGGTAATTGCAACTGACCACACAAGTAGATGTAATTTCATTGGGCGTGCTTACAGCGCCCGGAGGTTCCATACTAGCCGCGCCCATTCTTAATGTATGCTTATATTTATTAATAATATAATAATAAAAGGGCTCCGTTGATTTATTTAAAACACAACTTAATAAATATGTCCGCAAGTTAATGTTAATATGCATGTGACCAAACCATTTGCGTGGTCAATAAATCTTTAATCGGACAGTCAGTCTTAATTTACACAAGTATGGCTTCGAGCGTTTACGCTGATATTTCATATATTCATATATACTCGTATGTATAAACGAAACAACGATGCAATTTAATTCGCGTTAGCTGTTTATCTGAACTCGGATTTCAAATAAAAACACTGGGAAATTAAAATAATTAAGTAACTGTTGATGTTCCTTTGTTTGCAACTTTTGAATTTAGAACTTGCGCACTTTTTTTGATATTTTGCTTTGCTGTTCAGGTCAAGCCCGAAAATCAAAGAAAAAAAAGAGTCGTGCTAGCTTCAACGCTTTTTTTTTCTAATTTCCCTATTTCACAGCTATTTGAAAAGCTGCGTGCAACCGTGCGTGTCGACCATTGTAATGCGTGGTGAGTGCGCGTGCCTGCGCCGGCGCAGCCGTTTGACTTCGAACCATTTCGCGGATCACTGCCCCCAATAATTACTATAGCTTATGGTATGGACGACCTCACAATTTCATACACCTATTTGAGGTCCATTCATATAACCTGTTGATTCCAACTCATCAATTGTATCGATACAATTTGGGCTTCGATGATTTATAATTTAATCGAGTGCTATTGAACCTTTTAACCTTGGAATCAGAAATTGATGGCGCGCGGCCAACCGGTACCGATGATGGTGCGACTGCTGGGCTTTTAAAAACAATTATTTATAAATTATTTTGTTCAATACAGTCTGTATTGAACAAAATCAATGATTTAATAATAGTCAAATAACTTTTTGATTATTTCATTTATTTATTTCCTATACACATTATTTTACATTTTTAAATATTTCTTAATAAAACAAAATAAATAATAATTTGATTTATTATTATTAACATTATATTCATATGAAATCGGAAACCTTTGATAGAATCCAAATATTGGTGTGTTGAAAAATGTAATCACGATTATCTGTAAACAGCATCTCTTAGTACCAAATGTGTTGTTTATCATGTTTATTAATTACTTTAAAGTTTGTCTGCGTGTGAGAAAGTCTGGTTTTATTTGTGGGTAAGTTAATTTAATTGCAAAGCATTGTTCTTGAGTGTCGCGATAGACGTCAACGACAGTGCCGACTGCAGACCTGCTGTCAGTACTCCCAACGGTTTTAATTTCATAAAGTTGTATAAAATACTTTTTCTGCTATAAACTATTCACAATTCTAAAGTGCAACTTATAAGTGACAATCTGTGAAAAAATCGTAGTGATACACCCAGTGGAACTATACTAAATCAACATTAATAAAATATAACGAACTCATATTTTGTTTAAAAGTGGACGTTAAAAGTGAACTTCGGACCGCTGTGTGATAACGGTACCAACCCCACCCACAACTACATAGGCGCCTTTGCAAATTCTGATAGAAAGGCATCAACAAATTTGTCAACGTTGGTAATGTACGCTCGGCCTTGCGGATATCTTCGACTCCGCTCAAACTCGGGAGTCTGAGTTCAAACCCCACGAAGCGATCGCCTTTTTGTACTTATAAAAGTTTTTTGTTTTTATTTGTTTGTTTATTATTTTTGCAAACTTTTAAAACTTAATACAATAATATTATATAAACACTATAAATTCTTTGAAATGGAATTAGATTACGTTACAACAAGAAAGCCACAACGGGCAAATTCACTCGATAATTTGTTTATGAATAACTCGACGTTGCTCGATACCACAATGACGAGTCTGCCAAGTACGTCCATGAATGACAACGACACCATTACCAACCTGAACGAAACCATTAGAAGATTAACTATGGAACTTCAATCAGCACACCATGAGATTGAGGACTTAAACAGTGAAAATTTCCGGCTAAAAATGGATATAGGTGAAGGACAGAAAATTATTGAAACTTACAAAAAAATACTCTCATCCGACATGAAAAATACGACACCAGTGACCTCACGCAAACGAAATCTCATTAGAATGAACAGTAGGTCTACTCATTCTACACCCCAGAATCATGTTGGAAAGTCTAGTATATACACAAATTCAAAGCCCCTTAACACTCAAGGTTTACCGATATCCACTTACCATGATAAGACTCCAAGCGCGTCTACACAGTATCCATCCAACCTGAGTCAAGATACTCAACATGAAGACAACTATTGCAACGCAGAAAATAAAGTTATCATGCTTAACAAAGAAACTCAAACTTGCGATCAGACTTATGACAATACATTGACGCAGAATAAAAAACGGACTTTAATATCTCACTTGAGTGATGTTGCTATTGAAAAAACATCAGGAGTACTTCCAAAACAAAAAAAAAAACTGGCTATAATAAGCAGCGGTTGCACAAAAGGAACTCTGCCGTTAATTGAAGAGATCTTCTCAGATAGTTTTGAGTATTGTCATTATTTGCTGCCAAACGTCATCACAGAAGACGTATTGAGCACTATTGAACACAAATTAAAAGCCTTCTCTATTAACGACTATTGCTTAATTTTTGTTGGAGAAAACGATTTGAAGAATGACGACTATATAGGAATTCTTGATAGCTTGAGAAAGTATCTGAAAAAGAACACCCACACCAATATCGTTGTGTGTGCCCCGACGTTCATATGTGGTGCATTAATACATAATTACAAAGTCGAACTCTTTAACAATCTCCTCTATTGGGACATTAAAAATAACCGATATGCATATTCTTTCGATAGTAATCGCAACCTATCACTTGAAATGTTTTCCATCAATACTGGGAAGATAAACAAACACGGATGGAAAAACATCTTTGAACAAATAAGGTCCAATATAACTTATGACTACGAAGTATTCAGCTCTCAAGACAATTTGACAAACCCAAATTGCGGAAGTGAAGACCAATTACCAACCACAAACAACACGGTGACTTTAACTGATCTGAATGAATTGAACGCAACGCAACAAACTTGTGACTTTTTTCGTAAGTAACAGTATGAAGGACTGTAGTTTAAATGACTTTAATAGTAGTCGTCGAAGTGATTCTATCTTACCTCATTCAACGAATATCAACACAAACAAAGACTCTGTATTGTATACTATCTATCATCAAAATTTATGTGGACTTAACAACAAGAAAGACGACCTAGAAATTTATTTGAATGACTTAAAAACAAAAGTAAATTGTATTTGTATAAGTGAACACTTTTTAAATGAAATCCAAATATCACAATTACAGATGACTAGTTATAAACTTGCTTCCTACAACACAAGAGTAAACAAAAAAAGAGGTGGTACATTAGTGCTAATAAGCGATGACAGACAAATAGAGGACATAGAAATTTGTACAAAGCTCTATAAACAAGATTATTTTGAGGTATGTGGACTAAAAGATTTAGAAATTAATACTAATATTGTCTGTTGTTATAGAACTCCTGTGAATAATAATTTTGATAGTTTTCTTGAAAGGCTGGAACAACTATTGAAGCACTTCTTCAAAAAACAATGTTTGATTTGTGGCGACTTCAATATTAATCTGATGAAAGATGACAAATGCCGAAAATCATTTTTATCATTGCTCACATGCTACAATTTTAGATGCTTGTTTGACACTACAACATTCATACGTAATGGCACAGAGTCATGTATTGACAATATATTGACAAATGTAATAGATACTAATATTAACGATATCCATATTGACCACAACGGATTATCAGATGGACATGCCGGTCTTTTTTGCACAATAAATGTTAAAAAAGTAACAGAAGAAATAAAGAGAAGTAATTTTAAGTATATTAAAAAAAGAATCTATAATAAAAAAAATAAGGCGGAATTTAGGAAAAAGTTGGCAGAGATAGATTGGAATCTCGGCATAAATACATTTATAAAAAAATTTAATGAAACACATGATAATTCTTTTAAAAAAAAGCAAATTACAATTGATCTTAATAAGTCTGGAAAAACTTATTGGTTTAGCAAAGGAGTTAAAGTATCTAGCAAAGTCAAGCGCATTTTGTGCCTTATTGATAAAAAAAGATGTGATAAATCAATTTTAAAATATCGCGAAAACTACTTAAGGATATTTAGAAAGGTAGTAAGATGTGCAAAAAAGCTCGACACTAGGAAAAAAATCGATCAGGCACCTCAATCTAGTAAAGCCATGTGGAAAATAGTGAATAGTAGACGTAATTCTAATAAAAAACAAAGCACTAATATTATAATACTTAAACAAGATAATAAGATATATGACAGCCCCATAGACGTAGCCAACATTTTATCTGACCAATTTGACAACAAAGTTACATTAAAGTCTTCTGATCATAGGTTAGCTAAAAAATACTTAACCGACAATATGGCTAGAGTAGACGATGACATGTTGTTTGATAAAGTAACCCCAGTAGAAATCTTCAAAATGGTTAGTAATATGTGCAATAAAAATTCTCACGGTCATGACGAAATACCCATAAGTATCATCAAGGATAACATTGACATATTAGCTGAGCCAATAGCTGACTTTTTAAACAGATGTATTGAGCAATGTGTTTTCCCTGAACAATATAAAATTGCTCGTGTTTTGCCCATATTCAAAAAAGGCTCTAAATTAGATGCGAAAAACTATAGACCCATTTCACTATTACCAGTATTCTCTAAAATATTTGAAAAGGTAATGAAAGATAGGCTTGTCAAACATTTGATTAAACACAATATTATTAGCTATCAACAGTTCGGGTATCAAAGAAACATAGGGACCATTGATGCAATAGACTCACTAGTGGATGATGTGGTTAGCAAACTGAATAATAAAGAAAAAGTAGCAGGTCTATTCCTAGATCTTAGCTCTGCCTTCGATACTGTTGAACATAAAATCCTTTTAGACAAACTAGAACACTATGGGATAAGAGATAATGTCTTAAAGCTTTTCAGTTCTTATTTACAGAACAGATCACAGTACGTCGAAATTAAATCAGTTGAAAGCGGACATGAAAAAATTAACAAATCTAAGCTTGTTAGAGTACAAAAGGGAGTTCCACAAGGCTCAGTCTTGGGTCCAATATTTTTTATTATATTTCTTAATGACTTAGCAAACTATATGTATAAGATAGTACCAGGCATCAAAATGGTTATTTTTGCTGATGACACAAGTGCCGTTATGAACGATATCTCTGTAAGGGACTTAGAAAATAAAGTGAATCATGCACTGTCTGCTTTTGAACATTGGTTTTCCACTAATAATTTAAAACTCAATGTGGAGAAAACTAAATGTATGCTATTCAAATCAACCGTGAGGAATAATGATAGTATTAAGATAGCTTCATTGGGAAATAAAGTGGAAATTGTACAAAACTTGAGATTTTTAGGGATACAAATAGATGCGCTCTTAAGCTGGAAAAAAGAACTGGAAGCAATCACAAATACTCTCAGCAGTGCATGCTATGCATTGAGAAGTTTAAGGGACGAACTAACCATTGCTCAATTACGAAATGTTTATTTTGCCTTAGTTGAGTCCAAGCTGAGGTACAGTATTAAACTATGGGGGAATAGTTATAAATATAATATGGATGCAGCTTTTGTTATGCAAAAAAGAGCCCTCAGAACTATTCTTCGCATAGACCAGACTGAATCTTGTAGAGAGCATTTTGTGAAAATAAAAATACTACCTGTACCTTGTCTTTACATATTGGTTCTACTAAGTAGTTTTCAAGAAAAACTTGGTAAGTACGAGACAAAGGAAGAAAGGGAAAGTAGGGTAGAAACGCGCAGGAAAGATTTGCCTAATTATCTGCAGCCAAAATTAAATGTTGTCAGACATAGTTCTAAAGTTCAGTCTGTACTAATCTTCAATAAATTGCCATTAGAACTAAAAATGATTAATAGTCCAAGAATATTTAAATTCAAATTAAACTCATTCTTAATGACGAAGTGCTACTATAGTATAGAAGAGTTTTTTAGGGACAAAAATAATGCCACAGTGTAACTTGTATATTTAAGTTTAAGTCTAATTCTCATCATGTTACTTTGTTGATTAAGTTGAATGTTTGTTTTTTTTTTAACTAGGCTGATTGTGTTTTTTTTTTTTTTTTAACTGAATTTTTGATTTTACTTATTTTATTTTGATATTACTTATTTAATTTTTGACATTTCATCTATATTATTGATTGTAACTTTTATTGATTATTATTATTGTATTAATGCTGTACCTACCTATTCAACACAAATGTATTTTTGTTCAGAATAAATGACTAATGACTAATGACTAATGACTAATGAGTAACAATGGTGTGTAAAGTAAAGAAGATGTCTCGACGCATACGTGTCCCCACACCTGTTGTTTAGTAACTGGTTTATACGAAACTGAAAAATAATATGGACGAGGATTTATGACAGACTTGTTTCTAGATGTTTATTTTTTTTGCGCAAAACGTATAACACAGACGTGTGCTATAGGTACACGTGTTTAGGTTGGCCTGACTCTTCACAGGTGGGGAGGCACTGGAAGGGCAGTATCGAATAAAATATGAGATGCCATCGGTGAATGGATTTTAACTTTGATAGCTAATATCTCGGAAACGTGACGCTTTGGAGGATTGTATCTCAAACAAAACTAGTTTGTATTGATACCAGCTATCGATTTATACAGGACACATGCATGACCGCAGCTTTCAAGAAAAAAAGGCGTAAGTTAGGCAGGCCATCAAATTCAAACCCCTTTTTCGTTCCAGGAGATCTACTCCGTAAGCACGAAACACGTAGTTTCTGCCGAAGATACGGGCGTTTGCTACTCCGTTTTACTTACGGACATACGATTAGTGAGGGACCCGAACTAAAAACGAATTACAACACGATTGGACAGTTGTCCCTACTCCCGATGTATTTTCTAAACTCATGAATCCAAAAATAATAGGGGGTAGGGTTCATTTCGAATTTACGATATACTATCGTACGGGCCCGAATCTTCGTTGACGGACTTAGAGAGTAGACCCCCTGCTTGTCAAGTACTAGGAGTCTAGTTCGGATGATTTCCAAGTGATCACCCGAAACCTAACACTAACCAAGAGAAACATGTCCTTACAAGGATATAATGTAGGTAGAACTTTTTTGGAAAAACATTTCTTTTAATAATGGTGAAAACCCAATTATTAGTTATAAAAATATATTTCTTTGAACAAAAATTACGTTAAATTTTCCCTAAGCAAGGCTAGAAAAGCTTTCAGCAATCAAAGGCAAAACGAAACTTTTGCATTCCGTGTAAATCCCTACTGAGCAACTATTAGCAGTTTTTCATCGGTAAATAAACATAACCGTATACTTTATGGCAAGTTTATGGCTGTACCACTTAATTTTGTTATGTTTTACCATCAAAACTGTACATCTCAGGGCCATCACCACCAGTCCACCACTGTTGACGAGTATAGTGACCTCTCACAGCCTATGTATGTTTATTTGAACAGATTGGCACACGATATCATTACGACACGGACTAATGAGACTCGCACGATTTGAAAGTAAACGTTATTTACTAATAGCGTGAGATTTGGATAACTTCTCACACTTACTAAAACTTGAACCAACATGGATTTAGGTATGTAGGTATATGTACCTACTTGCGTAAGTACTCAATTGCATAAAAGGTAATATGTGGTCATGGAAATTCGATGCAAGTGACACTTGGCCTGGCAGTTGAATACAATGACGTTTTTAAAAAAACCTTAAGCTAATTTGAAAAAAAAAACAAACAATAGAACGTGGAAAACTGTAGGTTAATGACCGCAACACCAACCCCTATTTTTCTATTGAAAGTCGTCAGGGAGCCAACCCTTACCACAAATTATCATAAACTAAAGTCATTGGCTTTAAAGTTGCAAAAACTTTACTCAAAAATAATAATATTTCACTCAAAGCGTGAAATCTTAACGAGCAATAACATGCATCTCATCTGAAGAATGCAGATTATACAGATGTTAGTGACTCGCGTGGGTAATAACATCTCTAATACCTACCAGAGGTTACTGCCCCCGCTCATCCGACACACAGATGTTCCCTGACGTTATAATCTGTCCTTTTATTATCTGTTACACAACACAACACAAATATAGCCATAAATAACATCGAATACAAAATTCATGAAGGAAATACAATTCATTCATAATGTTGGTCCATTCTTCAGTTTAATGCGATACACGGCCGAGTATCAAGATTTCTTACAAAGCTGTGCGATTTAAAAGTTTAATGCTTGGTATCTTTGGTCGGTGTGCGGCCACAAAGTATTGTATAATGTTTATTTATTACGTACAAACAATTCTCTTGAGACAGTTGTTGACGGGCACATCCTGCCCACTGACATTGTCACGTCGTTTAAATAATATCAGAAGCTCTCACAACCAGCTATATCTTATATTAACATCTTAAAGTTATTAAGTTTGTTTACTCTGATAATAAAAAGTGAAGCTAACATCCTGCGAGCGAACTGACAGATGAAATGCGAGATGACGCTCAGTGTAATCTCGTTATTAAACCGTTTTAATGATCTTCAAGCTGGCAGCAACTAAAATAGTGGCAAAAAAGACAACTCGACTATAAAGAAGTTAGCTGTGTGAACTCGGATTAGTTATAGGTTCTCTATTATAAAGGCGTTTTTATTATGTTTTTCTTAAATACCTGAATGTTTTAGACTTTGATTTTAGGTGGTGGAATAGGATGCGTTACCCATGGCTACATCGCAATAGAGATTCGTAAATAGTAGTAATTTTGGCCCTAATAGATCGTCTGTTTAAAACATTAGTAATGCTTTTAATTATTTTCATCCCAAGGTGAGCAAATCTCGGGCATAATACAAGTCCACAAGATAAATTGATATAATACCGCCCCGAGCCAAGCAGTAACAGTTAAAAGATCACAGAATTACGCAAAGTACAGACAAATTATTCATTATTTACCTTTGAGCGAACACAAAGATAACTAGAAATAACGATAAATTATTTACAGCATAGAACTTTAATTATTTAAAAGTTATTAACAGACGGAAGTATTTGTTCATTTTAATTTATGCGATGCCATTTATTGTGCACTTGCTCAGACCTTTAGGGCTAGTTACGCCAAAGAAACTGAACGCGACTAGCTGTCAGTGCCAATATACGAAAGGCGAAAGCTCTTTAACGCGGTTTAGATGTAGGTATTGATCGCGTTCAGTGAAAACGATGAGATCGGTCCTTATTTCTAAAACTACAGTGAGTATACGTCAGTGTAGCGGCATAAATATCATTAGTTACGTAAATTAAGTTACCTACCATTTAATCGTGTATTACCAAACAGGATACACTAATAAAGTACTTAATCGAGCAATTTATACCAAGTTAAATTATTTTTAATAGGCAGGTAAAACTACATACAAAAGCCCATACCTAATAGAGAAAAGTTATACAACAAAAGAAAAAAATACCCAAATGAATACAGGAAAATTGTAATTTTTTAAAGGTTTTCCAAATCGGACATGAAATATTTACCTACTTATTATTATAAAACTGTCCCAAGGGAATCTAAAAAGTCGTATTCATACGTAATTTGAATTTAAATCCTGTCCGCTCTATTAAAAAAAACAAAAGCTCATCATGCGTATTTTTTTACAGCCACAGAGTAGTTCATTTGGACTATAAATCAAAAGCGCTTTTCGCTGTGGCATGGCGTCGCGTGCGCCAAGCCTTCGTCGCGCCCTGCAGCAACTTACGGAGACAATGTCATACAGCCTGGACAACAAAGGGTGTGCGAAATAGCTACTGGTCCTTGAAACACGCGATTTCATTCGCTGAGTGAAAACCGTAATAAAAAATATGTAGGTACTAAATTACAGTAACATGTTTGTACCTACACCTTGTATAGTAACATAACATTGTTTTGTTGCTAAGGCTGTAATCGCCGAAGGGTTAGGCAAAGGTGTACCTAATAGTACATCCACATTTTGCCAGTTAAGTTTAAGTCCCACGTAATACCTAGGGGGCGGTTGTATTCTCATCAACCAGGCACAAATCCCGACCCTAAGAAATTTCAGATATGAAAACACAATAACACTGCCTAACTTGAGAATGGAACCCTTCAGGATCTCATGCAGCAGTCGAGCTTACGGCCACTAGACCAACAAGACAAACCCGGTATAGTGTTGTTTTTTTTTTGTTCTTTGGCTTTGCACATTTTGTGCATTTAGCCAATGTCACGTTTAGTATACGAGTAGTGTTGTTCTTTAAACCTCCAGTTAATGTACAAAATGTGTTTAATTTTATCGATTATTTATTATTACTTAACATTATTTACTGTCAAGCTTTGCAGTCTTGAACGTTTGTAATGCATGTCTGATTAAGATTATACACACTTCTCATTTTAATCAGTGAAAGGTGAAATCACATTACCTCTTCCCATTCAAAACTTTGAGATTAATTGAAAAAGGTATTTACACGCTTATGATACAGCTCTTGAAGCTATAAAATGAGCATAAATATGATTAAATTCTCGTTTTATTTAGCTAATCTAATTTAAAAGCCACTTATACATTTATTAAGTCGTAAATTTTTGTTAAATGTAATGTCTACCTAGTTATGTGACCACAGATAACTGCAAGCTTTGAAAAACAAGGGCTTAGTTTAACAAAGCCCTCCAATTAAATTAAGTTACATAATAATAGGCTGATTTTGTTTTCTTTACATTTATTTTTAAAACATTTTTTTTTAATGTTTCAAACTGTGTTAAAGAAAGCAGAAAGGAACATAAAAGTGTTGGTTAGACGTTTCGACTTTTTCTCCTTGACTACCAATTTTTATCTGCCAACCCTAAGCACTTAGGCTTAGTAAAAGCTTAGCTTTAAGTTTAACTGAAAATTCAGCATAAAGAACAATATTATCAAGTTTCAGTACCTACAGTTTCGAAAACTATACCTCAGTTTTGGAGATTTATGTATACTTAATAAATTTGTACTACTTACATCGATGAAAAAAGGTACTTACCTATGCTGACATTTCAGAAAATCAGCATTACAATAAACAACCGACGTGCGTCATAATTTTCCTATTAACTCCGTACACCACGAGTCCATGATACTCAATAGCTATTAGTTTATTACGCACTTAATAGATCCAATGTCACTAACACATATTAACACACCATATCGCGGTATGTGCCTATTTCCGTTGTGTACCTATTGTAGGCAGGCGCCTATTATCATGGTCGAACACATTGGCCCGAAAAACATTAAACGATTATATTGTTCTGTTCGTAAACAGGTCGCATATATTATGTAGGTATGAGTAATCTATCAAAGAGTAGGATCTGTTTACTTATAGGCAAATGAGCATGACTACAGTTTCTCTTTTTTACCCATTTCAGAAATGACCCAGTATTATACTCAGTACTCTAGAAGTACTTTTAGCGAATGTGGAGAGGTTAAGATGTTAAGGCAAATAGGCATGACCACAGCTACTTTTTAAGTTGTTACAAAAACCCTTTGCTTTTGGCATTTTTTTTCAGTGGTGGTCGGATGAAAGGAGCTGGTGAAGACACCAGGCATAAGTTCACCACCTAGTACGACAGATAGGTGCCTAGTTGGCAGATATAAATTGGTAGTCAAGGAGAAAAAGTCGAAACGTCTAACCAACACTTTTATGTTCCTTTCTGCTTTCTTTAACACAGTTTGAAACATTAAAAAAATGTTTTAAAAATAAATGTAAAGAAAACAAAATCAGCCTATTATTATGTAATTTAATTTAATTTGAGGGCTTTGGTAAACTAAGCCCTTGTTTTTCAAAGCTTGCAGTTATCTGTGGTCACATAACTAGGTAGACATTACATATAACAAAAATTTACGACTTAATAAATGTATAAGTGGCTTTTAAATTAGATTAGCTAAATAAAACGAGAATTTAATCATATTTATTCTCATTTTATAGCTTTAAAAGCTGTATCATAAGCGTGTAAATATACCTTTTCTTTGCATGTACACAATGTGGAAAGGACACTGACGTTAAAACGGATACCACCACATATTCAGTAAGTACATCATTCTGAACCCCACATAGAAATTAAAAATAAAAACAGCTGTTCCATACATTTTGACCGAGCAGTGTTCTTTTTATAAACCTACGAAAAATTTCTAGGAACTGAAATTATCTAAGTAATTTAAATCTATTTTTTGTTTAAAAAAGTAGTTGAAATTCAAACGTATGAAAAATAAACACAATATTATTTCATTTATAAATTGTAATATACCCAAACCATTTTCCTATCTGTACCAACGTGGGACGTTTCACACCAATACACAAACCTAGAACTACATTGTAGGTTACCTCGTGAACCGTTGACTGGCAGTTTAAATTAGCCGGGTGTTAGCCAGTGACATTAGCACCGGCCGTAATTACCGAATGACCCACATAGGGCTTAGTTTAATTAATAATTATTCGAGTTGCAACGAGCTGACAACCATTCTGACCTTATATGGAGAGACCAGATACGTATATACATCAGAATTGAGACTAGCTTCGAATAGAACAACTTGCTCTGTATAGAGGATATGTTTTTGGATCTTGAAAAACTCCATGAGGCCTTGGGTTCGATTCACAGTTCGGGCAAAGTCAGGGTCAGTGACAGTCTGAATTTGTGAGCGGTTTATGGCAATAGGATCGCCCCCTAATACTTTTTTTTTGGGGTGGGAAATCATCAAATGGCCTCTCCCGTTCTGTTTGGAGCGGGAGTGCGTGTCAGACTCTTACTGACTAAAACCCACCCGTGTTCCTTCAGTTGCCTGTGCCAAGGGCCACGGTAACTCCTTCGAACAAACCCGCAACCCTGGTAGGCATGGGTCCTAGTGGGCCCCGTCAGTTTGTGCGCGTGGAACACAACGCGCCATCGACCCCCCTAATACTTGCGACTTTAACATAACTGGATTAAGGTGGGTGTAACTGTAGGTACTTTTAAATGCACCTCTGACCCTTCTGGGCATTACAGGCGTTGTGTTATGCTATAAAAAGGTAAATGTTATGTTGACCTTCATTTGTTTTTTATTTTTATTTTGTGATAGTCTTGACAATCAACTCTATGTGCTGCTTATCATATATTGAATGCTATTTGCAATCTGGCGTAACAGTAAACAGTATCAAGCAACTTATGATAAGATTTTTACAATTCTAATGATATTATAAATCTTATCTTATCTTGCAGACGTAAAAGCATACTATGTATCATAAACCTTCACGCGAAAGACTCGGTACTAAGATACAAACAAGCCAATACAGCTGAATGTCCCTAGGATCCTAACTTTTATGTAATACAATTACGTAGAATCCATTTATCGTCTAGAAAACTAGAAAGTAGGCGAATAGACTGGGACTAGGCAGAGCAAACATAACCAAATTAACTCGGCTCAAATTCCTTCCGATTGGCACAGATCGTGACTTCCATTCGGACACTAGAAACAGTACCTAACTACTAATCGTTGCTAATATTATAAATAAGAAAGTCGGTTTGTCCCACTTTGATGGCTGCGTTACTATGGAAGACCTTGAAATTTTGCATAGGTAAATACAACCCATCTATTGTTCAATCAATCAATCCTAACACAGTACACCGCTGGAATAGACCTCTCACACAACACCTTATTGTCCAATGGAGAATAATTTCGAGTTTAAAGTGAATGAAACTTTCTAAAAGTTATGGTCGGAAATTATCCCACGCGGACATTTGAAAAATAGCCTATGACACTCGGGGATAAATGTAGCTTCCCGTTAGTGAATTTTCGGAATCGGACCAGTCGTTAAGAAGATTACCCCTTACATTCAAACTAACAAACATTGTGAATTTGACTTTCAAGCAGGCATCACCGCTAGCTAAATCTAGTGTAAAACTAGCCTTAGCTAGCTCAATAAATGGTCTTCCGAAAGCAATCGACAAAGTCCATAGGAATAGAGACCTCACGCATTGTCCGGTCACGTTTCTAAAATATTGGCAACGTTATGTGGGAATGACAATGACAATCAGGCGCCATTCCGCATCGCGCATGCAAATCGAATGGTCGTTTCGATGATAAATGTACCGTCGAAAAGCTGTCAACTTTTATAGGCTTGCGGTGGGATGGAAAATCCAGGAAATCTTCCCATTGTTTTACTGAGGAAACGTTTATTTAGTTATTATTATACCACCGTATCCTGAAATACTGATCCCCAGTATTTTTGAAAAAAAAAAAGTTTAGAGAAAATAATTAAAAAATGGGGTTTGGTTTGAACCCTCCAAGAAAACGTGAAACAGAACACATGATACGTGCTATAAAGCATGATATATCCGACGTGCATTACGCTATAAAGCCATGAAAGCGCTGTAGCAGTAGGCGTCAAGTGCTGCGATGCATTGTTCCCCGTTTACTGCCGCTCCTAAATATCGACCGGGAAGTAGCTGAGTGGTCTACTTGATGTAAAGTACTGGACGCTCGTAAACTTGCAATTTCCGTAATAAAATCCTTAAATGTATTGCTACGCTAAAAGGTGTGATCATAAAATAAATATAAAGTATCTTTATTATATTTATCCTGTGCTATATTTCAACTGACGAGATTCTAATTAATGCACGGTTTGGGTCATTGATATATAAGTTTGTATTGCATTATTTAGGTACATTTCCATTCATTCAGATTTTCCTACATCATAAATTAAAAAGTTCCACTTCTGCAGCAAACAATCGCTTGATATTATGTATTCATTGAAATAGTCGAGTCAAAGCAATCATAGTCAAATGTTGTGCTCCAACAAAGGCATAGACAAAAGAGTGTAAAACAATAATGGAACACGCAATCAAAATTCAAAATTGAGGCGCGCACAATTAGAGTGTATTCACGCCCCAACGCTTGTATTCAAATTCAAACATTATGATGAGTACTTTTTTTTCCTTTTTTGTCCTTTGTTTCCATGACTTTATTTTGTTGTCGCCCTAGCGCGTATAAAAAGGTATGTCATAATATATAGCCCTCCTACTCTTGTGTTCGCAAACCGAGTTGGTCAGAACAATACCAATTTAGTTTTGTTTACCATTTTGGTATTACCAAATACGCCACAGGAAATTAAAACGAGTCCATAAAATATTTTGACACTGATCGTAAATGATATAATGCCAAACAAATCACATTGGAGAAGCCGTGAAATCAAAAAGCAATCGCGCTGGTGGGTCCAATTACAGATGAATAATAAATCCAGCATTGTGGATACAGGATGACACATAATTTATTTTCTGCGAGCATGAACGCATGTCAATCGTGCAGGCGGCGAGGTGAGGTTGTGTCATGTACAAATACATCGCATATGTCAGCGATAGCCCGGTACGGTGGGACATCTGTTTTTACTGACTCATAATCACAGACTATACAAGCATTACGTCTCTTGGATTAAATAACACGTGAATAGAGCTGGTAGAAGTTAAACAACCGTTACGAAGAGAAATCTTTAAAATCTTTCTGTAGGTAAAATTAAAGTGAAACATTTAACAAATCCGAAAACAGCCGAGTTAGAGTAAAAATAGTAACCAACTAACCGCAGTAGTAGAGGAGGCTGCGACTGAACCATAAATAAGAACCCTTTAAGTAAAGAACTAGCCTTGAATAGAGTACGATTTCAGGCTTCATTTGTTTGCATGAAGTAAATTACCCAGGAGCAATGGAGCTTTTCCAAGTTGCAAATCGATTACCTACACACCTAGAGTAAACTGGTGCAATTAGGGCCATACGTTCATGTCAAGCAATGCATCAACTTTTTCAATTAAATTTAATTGAATTAGCTACTGCATTAGTCTGAAAAATGAATATGTCTCATGCAATATTAATGGTTGTGTACGTTTTACCATTAATAGTTGTGTACGTTTTTACTCGGTGTCAAGGATTCGGCTTAGCAGAGTCGGTTCACTCGTGAAGGGTCACGAACAAAATGGTCATGGAAACTGGTGGAACTTGGATGTATTACTGTGTATAAGATGCGCATACTCACGTTTTCTTGACGTTAATTGTTTATTTATGTATGCAGTAAAATATTTAAAAGAGACGGAACATATTGTAAAAACATAAATTGCAACTGAGAAGTACATGTCTAAACATACTTGTATGTTTGATACTATAAAATTTTCCACGATGACAAACTGTTATTGTAAACCCTCATGAACCGTCTCAACTGATGCCATCAAATTATAATCTGTCGACACAAACGATGATATTCTATTAAAGCGATAACAGAACAGATAACTATCTAATCCCTACACAAGAATCGTGAGCCTCATTTTAAGGATGTTAAGCGAGACGGGCAAGGAAATTATGAACGAGCACCGCAAAGTGGCCGTATCGCGTCGAAACAGATTGAAAATACAAGTTTGTCGTGTTAGGGAGCCGTACATAATGGGCTGGGCCGGCTTTCCACGGCATCTAGGCCACAATAACAAGAGAAGCGATCACTAAGTGAAATTAAACACAGCGACGAACGCCGCGGAAATGCAAGACATCGGTAACGTGATGCGATAAAACTCGGGGACCGCCCCGATCATTGTTTGACTACATATCGTGTTAGCTGACTTCGGTGTTCTTCGGGTTACATCGGTACACATCGGCACCACACATCTCGTGTTTTACATTTCTGAACCTAACGGCAAACTTGTATGGCCCTATTAGCATTCGTCTTTATTTTACCACATTAACTTCCAAAGAGTAAGGCTTACTTATTACTGTTAGTAATTTAGTATGGGCTCTATGATCAGTCACGTTTCCCTACAGGTGGTTTCGAACGCTAAATATCTTGGTACCGGTGCAGCAATAACTTTTGCTCTTAAAAGACGCATTCATGTCAAGTTATTATCGCATGGCCTACTAGCGCCTTGTTACAAACGTTTCAATACAATGAAATCTTTCAGTGTTCGTTGTCAAGTAGCGATAAGTTTACTGTTAGCTGATTACTCACTTTACGTCTGAATTATGTACTCTACTAATGAAACAGACAATGAATGTATACATATTTTGAAGATTTTCATTTTCATTAAAATAGTGCCAAAATTTTCAAAAAAGAACCATTATTACCTCTATAAGTTAATAACGCTTTCAGTTTGATGCTATTTCCACTGAAACCCAAGAAACCTAAAGCAAATCTATTACTCTTTAGAAGGTATAAACAACGATAAATGCCAATAAACAAATAGAACGAGCGTTTCAGTTATAAACCTGTCTAACTCCGAGGACCGAACCGTACACAAAACACTCGGAAAATCGAAAAAAGTAAACATAGTACGAATGACCTGAAAGATTCAAGAGAATGTTTACACTATAAACTTCGCGCCATTCCGAATAGCTACTCTATAGTTTTCTATACACTGTTAGCAAACATTCCGAGATGAAGACACAGCAATGTGTTGACGAGTGAATTTACACACGCTACATACGTTAAATGCATAAACGGATGAATGGGCTAAGAAAAACACTGACCAGCGCTGGCCGGGGCTTGTGAAACTATGATGTTACATTAAATTTTATGAATGTTACATTATTCCAGTACAGGCGGTTATTGCTCTATGAGGACATACTAATATAATATTATAAATGCGAAAGTCACTCTGTCTATCTATCTGTTTACTTTTCACGCATAACCGCTAGATCATAGGTTCCCAACCTTTTTATGGACTACCGCACCCTTTAGAAGAAAAAAATACCAACCAAAATACATTCCAAAAAAAAATCTAAATAGTTATCAGATGCACATTTTAGACGGCTAGATAAAATGTTTTATCATGAAAATAGAGGTATTTCATAAAGCCCCCTATTTGCCTTTGGACCCGCTACCACCCCCTTAAAGCTCCAGCGTCCAGTACGTTGGGAACCTATGCGCTAGATTGATGCATGGATTTATAAGCATGGCTCAAGTATAGATCATGACCTGAGTTAGGTCATAGGATACTTTTAATCCCCGTAGTGCGCTCTCTTTGGGTTTATTTCTGACAATCACGCGGGCAAAGTCATGAGCAAAAGTAAATTCCGTATGCATGGTTATTTCGAACCAGCGTGCTATGTCGCGAGTTTGAACATCGCCGTGTATGAATGTGTTTTTCACACGCATCGCTGAAGTTATGGTTATTATGTCGGTACTGTGATACTGTCATAGTTACCTCATATCTAAACGTATTTTTAGACTGAACTGAATTGGAACATTTGAAATCACTGCTCGTTCACCCCAGTAATATCTATTCCCGGGTATTTGCCACGATCTGGCTTTGACCTATGCAATTACCTAGATCTCTAGTCTCTGTCAATGATTTTCAGTGCATAGCAACACAGTTTTCCACATTTTATAATTTTTCTCTAAGACTCCAACGCTCCCAAGAAAATCAGTCACTCCTTTTATCTTTCAAAATGCCACTCGAAATACGAACCGAACTCTTTAAACCAATTAGTAAAAACAAATGTCCTGTGAAACTGTAACTGTGAAATGTGCCGTCAATCCACAAAGTCAATCAGACATTAATATATCTCTCAAGCACCATTGGATGCACGCGTCCCCTTGAGCGGCGGCACGTGGTCACACAGACGCATCGGAGCGGAAAGTAGGCCGGTTCAGTCCTGGCAGGAACTCGAGGAGTTACAGGGAAGTGTAGTGATGCGGAACAATCTCTTTACACTTACTACGGCCGATAAAGTGTCAGATATTGACAATGAGTTTTCGGGAAAGTTCTTTGAGAAAGGGCTCTGTCGCCCAATAAATAGTATGAGCCCGGTTTACAATTCGGGGGTTCGAACTCAGACCCATAGATACCTACTACACTATGCCTTAGGACTTTACTATGTGTAAACTACTTCATAACCACTGCTCTCAATACGGTGGAGGAAAACATCGTGACGAAACTGGCAGGCCCTAGAAACAAAAATTCGAAGACATGTGACATGCGACAACCTCCTTACGGGGCACGCGTGGTGTATTATAGCCCTCTTCCTGTCACGGAGGTCTGTGTTCCAGCAGTGGGAATGGTGCATGCGGAACCCGGTTTCGGTCCCTTAGAAAACCCGTATTTTTCCGGATGTTACTATGGGACCGAAACCTGTCACTCACACTTGTGTAGCAGTCCCTTGCTAAAGCTAAATGTGTCATATCAACGCCAATACCGTTCAGGGAAGGGCAGTGATGCGAAACAATCGCTTGGCACTTACGTTATATTGATGGAGCGATGGCCGATCCACCAATAGGGTCGGAGAAAGTGCCAAATTGGACGAAAGTTACTTTTGTGATGCGTGTGTGCTTTGCATTGAGTGGGGCGATGTTTTTTTTTTCGTTTTGTTGGACAGCGAGGGAAAACTTTGTTTTCTTTATATTGGTACTCATGGTAGCCGTAATCATTTATTTAGATTAAGATAAATCGCTATTAGATTAAACAGTTGCTGGAAGAGAGTTGCCGAAAATCGAGTTGAGTGGCGTGCGATTGAGTAGGCATCTGTCCACCAGCGGACTGTTGTATTAGGCTGATGTTGATGAGATTAAACAAAATTAAAACAGTATTATATCAATTGAATTAAATTTTTGACCAGAAACCTTTCATAGTTTAATTCTATCCAATTCATTTCCGCTTTCAACAAAAAATACATGGAATAGTCAAATCTACAAGTTAGCCAGTATTATTATTTCTATTCCTGCAATTTGAAGCTTCTTTCCGCACAACAATGCATTGTAGTCTCTCTCATTCAAATCACAATAGCCTAAATGACAATATTCAAGGACTCCCATAGAAATACCTCTATACAGAGATGCTCGCGAATCTTTTGTGTGATCCCCCACACCACACTGTACATTGGAATAACGCACGTCCATCGGCCAGTTGGGCCCGGAGACCATATATTAAGTAACTTGATATTTCAACACGACAGTTTGACACTGAAAGCTGATAAAACTTAGTACACTTTATTTGAAACTTTCTCATATTTTACCATGAACTTATCGGTTACATAAATAAGTTGAACAGATAATGTCTGTCCACGTGTTTACTCAACTAATTCGTCTTCCTCTTGACGCGATATATGGCTTCTATTTGTGTATAGTTTATTTCGTGTTTTACACACAGCTATATTTTACGATGTTACTTGGAAGTTGGAACCTACCAATGCGTCTTAGGGTGGATTTCACCAATTGAATGAGATCGCGTTTTTGCGCTTAATCGAGGATTAATTTATAATTTTGATTTCACCAACACAACGTAAACCCGTTTGACCGTAAAGGAGTTTGTCATGTAAACGCCCGATTTTTGCTGTCAGTGTCATCCACAGGTGTCATCATTGTTGTGAATCATATTGTTTTATGTATTTTACTAAAAATATTGATTTTGTTGGTATTTGGCTATGCAAAATAAGAACACTGTTAATGTTACATGAATGTTAGGATCAGGACATTCGTCGCCCAAGATCGATACGCGAGAGAAAGGAACACTTTGTTACCCTTGATGACCAGGAATTTATTACACGGTTTCATCTCACGAAAGCAACAGTTCTGTCTGTATTGGAGTCTGTTGACGACAAAATAGTTTCCAACAAATATGTAAGTACCTACCAAACGATTATTTATTTTAATTATATGTACCTACCTGGTGCACAAAAGGACAGCCTAAACCATTATTATTTGTGCTCCCCGTTTCTACGCGACTGAGTGATATCAGATGTCTGCTGCAGATTTGCGTCGAATTAAGTACCTCTTTTGCACATAGTATTATGTACAGAGTCAGTGCTGCTATCGCATCACTCCAACTAATGGTATTTTGCCCTCGAGGATCTGAGCAATATTGATAACAATGAATCAGTAACAGTCCATTATTTTAATAGCAAAGAATCATTTTTAGTAATATAACAATAAATACAGACTGTATTATTGTATCTTTTCAGATTAGCAAGATAATTTACATCAAACTACAGACTGGATTTGAGTGGCATGGAAGGAATTTTGGCCACGTAAGAATGGTACCTACCGAGGTACTTGGATTCGTCTCTTGTCACCGGCTAATTTAAAATTATATAACTGGCGAAATGTGAATGTACTTACTTAGGTTTACCCAACTCTTCAGGAACAACCGGCGTGATGTTATGTGTACCTATGTCATGTATTATTAAAGATTTTCTCTGTAACAGTGATTTTTATTTCGAAATATGAGTTTATTAGTTTAGTTTTAGGAGAACGTGCGGTTTAAAAGAAGATGTAGTGGCAACAATTTGAAAGAGTATGCTTAGATGATTTGGTCATGATGAGAGGATGAGTGAAAGGCGACTATCAAAAGGTATTTACAGGGCAGATGTGAGTGGCAACGCCAAGAGGGAACGCCCTAGAAGGACATACACTAACCTTAATGGTGAGGTTCTTCAGACAGGTCAGGTGCGTAGCACTCGCAACCTGTGCGTCTATAACCAGATGTATGAACGTGGACGAGGCAGAAGAAGTATGTAAGGATCGAAGCAGGCGGCGTTCAGCGTTCGGCGTTCTGTGTTTTCTGCCTACCTCCATGGGAAAATGCGTGAATGTATGTGTGTATGTTATTGTCATGTCAAATAAAATGTCACCGACACACGGTGGTACAAGCGCCCTACAAGTGCGGTCATAAATACCTTACTTTATTAAATTTGTTAAATGGGATTTTTTTCTGAAGGGTAAATAATAAAAAATACTTCACAAATGTACATTAATGCTTTATTTACATAATTCAATACATAATATACAATAAACTGTACAATATGTACTGTTTATATACAAATTTAAATAGTCAATATTTGAGATTTATTGTCCCTCGTTCGGAAATACACCTGAATATGATATTAACGCTATTCATGAAGGGGTTATTATTAAATATGTATTCTTTTAAATATTAAACATATTATATACAACAAAAAGCAAAATTCTACAATTTATTTACAAACGTCATCACAACCACAACTAAGTTAAAAAAATTCTTGACCACCAATCTAATTTCAATTTAAACTAAATTCGTAATAAATCTAAAACCTGCGTCGACATAATGCTCTTTTTCTTACGGGGAAGTTTCCAAAGACTAGTAATGAATGGGCCTGAGCTGAGTAAAAATCTGTTAGGTAAGTCCGTATTCGTAAGTACTTCCGACATTTTTCTCGTGTGATCCCGTCTGAAGGCCTTATAATGTTTGTTGATAATTCCCCGATAGATAATAAAGCATACTGTGCCACAGCTGGGAGATTATACCACGGATATTCTTGAATTAAAAGTCGCGCGGTTTCCAAAGCATATTCATTAATTTTATCCGAATCAATATTAAAACCCGAGGACAAGGCTTGTCAAATTGTGGAACAACGTTCAATCAAATCTTTATTTAGGCCAGTAATTTCAGCTGAAACTGCAGAATTAGAGAAGAAATTTAACATCCGAGGCCAACCCGGTAAACCCACATCAGGTGAACCATGGCTGGTGAGTCGCTCGATGAAGTGATCCCAGGAGAAGACCTGATAATTAGGTAAAATGGTGACATATTTATACTTTTGGGTAGCTTATTTATCGGTAAATCATTATTATATCATTATTAGGTAATTAAATTGGGGGTAATTGATGATAAAATTATTGCATTTATGAACTAAGGCGGTACCACCGTGCGACATTGGTACAGAAAGCGTTTTCACGACCAAGGTTCTGCATAGCCCAGTTTTCATATCCATATTAATCTCCATTCTCGTCAAACTGATTTCACCAGCTACATTTGGACAGCGTTTTCGAAAACCAAGATCCCATAGCATTCATCCTAGCATACAATGTAAATGTTTTCACTAAAACGCATTGCGTTTAGTATTATAACATGCGACAGCGACCTACTGCGCTAAACCACAAAATAAGTAGATAAGGATCTTTATCTTGTGAACACTAATTGAAAAATAGTATTTTCTATTACGATAAATCTCAGGATCCTCCAGACCTAAAATATGTTTGTGTTAAATTGTGTCCAAAATATTGTATTAAATCTGTATCCACAATATCTTGTATGAACCCCTCCCCAGCTGGTTTATACACTTTTATATTAAACGGTAAGATCTGTAATAACATCAATACTTTACCTGGTGATTTGGTGTAATTTACATGAGTGTAATCTATAGCACCTATGACATACGGAATGAAGAAAGGCAGCTTGCCACACAATCTGGGGACCACATTTAGAGCTCGCGTACATTCTTAAAAATACTCTCAAAAGATAGGTCTCGGTCAAATTAAGATGAAAGGTAATCACAGCATATTTTTTTCTAATTTTGGATTTGGTTAGAATAACATAATTTATAAAATACTTGTCGCGTGGGCAAAATAAGAACTAACGCCGCCATCCTATTTTGTAATACATTTGACAAATGTATTGCAAAATAGGATCACACTCTCCTGTCAACCTTAATGGACCGTCCTGGAGTGTGACTGACACTGGCATGGCCACCATCCATTTTAATTTTGATTACACAAAAAAATTGTTGGTAATTTGTAGAAATTCAACAACATTGGGGGAATCTGCTCCGTAGTATACGACTGTGAAAAAGTTGCTGAATTTAAACGCGGACGAGAGAGTATTGAAGATGACCCTCGCTCTGGCCGGCCTATGACGTCTACGACTGAAGAAAACATCGGGAAAATCTGTGATCTGATATTAACAGATCGGAGATTGACCATCAGGGAGATTGCAGACACTATTGGCATCATGAACATGGATTTTCTAAGGTTTCTGCGCGGTGGGTACCCAGATTGCTTTCAGTCGAACAAAAACGAATACGCCTCACGATTTCTCGCGACTGTTTGGAAATGTTTGAGGCTGATCCACAAGATTTTTTGGCCAGATTTGTAACAATGGATGAAACTTGGGTACACCACTACACCCCAGAGTCAAAACAGCAACCCAAGCGGAAAGTGGAAAAAACCTGATGAACCGACTCCAAAAAAAGCCAAAACAATTTTGTCAGCTGGCAAGGTGATGGCGTCAGTTTTTTGGGATGCTAAGGGTGTCATCATGGTGGACTACCTTGCAAAAGGTGAAACTATAAACTCGGCTTATTACTGCACCCTCTTACGTCACTTGCGTGAAACAATCAAAGAGGATTACTCAGCAAGAAAGTGTTGTTCCATCAGGATAATGCACGCGTTCACACGTCTGTTGAATCTATGGCTCAAATTCGTGATTGTGGCTTTGAATTACTGCCCCATCCCGCCTATTCCCCTGATTTGGCACCTTCAGACTTTCATTTATTCCCAAACCTAAAAAAACACCTTGGAGGTCAAAAATTTTCATCAAATGAGGAGGTCAAAGCTGCGGTGGGTGACTTTTTTGAAGGCCTTGAAGAAACTTTTTTTATGACCGGCATACAGGCGTTGGAAACCAGATGGAAGAAGTGCATAGAGTTAAGTGGAGATTACGTGGAAAAATAAAATTACTTTTGCTTATATTTTATATTGTTTTCTTGCTGAGGCCGCGAACTTTTCAATCCACCCTCGTACCTTACAGACTAACATACATATAAAAATATACAACTTGTGTTGGTAAATAGAACCTCAAAACTAAGTTAGTAACACTTCACTTGTGCAGTATGTCACCGTGTGTTCATGTGGCACTTGTCCGTGGAAGCGACGGAACACCACTCCCTGCAGCCAAAAGTCCTCTTCCAAGACGAGGTGCAGATAATACGTTGGTATTAGCACCACAAACGCCTTAAAGTTGACGTTGCCGCGCGACTCAAGTAGCTGCACTCTCACCACGTACTTAGCCTTCTGACGCACGTTTTTCACGATGTCCTCCGCTGTAGTGGTGTAATGAAGGCGGGAGATATACACCGGAAAGTTCGGCTTCGCAGCACGCTTCCTCCTCAAAACTGTCACGAAGCCATCATCAGCCCGAATCGGTGCCTTTTCAGGCACGGGCTTCCCAGCAGGAGCAGTTATGCCCGCGACTACGCTAGCGAAATGTCCAGGAACATGTCGATATTTTGTAGAAGCTGCAGAAACAGGCAGCAAGTCGTGTGGTCTTGCGGCGGCGATGGGAGGCGCCAGCGGGACGGGAGCGGCGCACCGGGACGCACGAGGAGCGCACTTTGCAGGCTCAGCATTCTTGGTAGTAGGTTGTCCTCAATAGACTCCAACACAGATAAAACTGTTGGTTTCTTGAGTCGAAATATTTTGAAAAAGTCATGGCCATCCAGGGTTTGAAAATGTTCCTCTCACTCATCGTCGTCACAGCTTTCGTCAAAAAAGATATAAAAGTCCTTTCATTGTATATAAATAAGCTAAATATTGTTGAAAACCAATAAAATCAATACAATATAATGACACTGACAGCTCATAATGTCGGTTTTGGCTCCTAAACGCCCACATTCGGGCGTTCGCATGACAACCTCGTTTTATCTCAAAACAGGTTTACGTTGTGTTGGTGAAATCAATTTTCAAAAATTAAACTCGGATTCCACTCGACATAATCGCGTTGTCATTCAATTGGTGAAAAAAAAATTGGTGACCCCAAATTTTAAAACAACTCCATCTATTAACTATTTTACAAACTTTTTGAAGCCCCCTTTGTCAAAAATTGTAAAATCAGGGATAGTTGGGAGTTAGTTCAACGTTGTGCTACTAGATGGCTGAAAACTAGAAAATAATATACATAGTTGTCTGAATAAAATACGCTATTTATTTTAAACTTTTTATTTTAAAACATATAATAATTCCTAATAAAACACAAGCGCTATCACATCGTTTGATTAGATCACATTGATTCATGTGAAATCTTCTTTTAATCCTCCCCGTTCAACCAGTCAACCACGTCAAAATGTTCATCCACCAACTTTAATAGTAAGCGTCTCATTTTCGCCGGTAGCGAATTTAGAGTCCCTTTTTCATTTCCAAGACATACCATTTACAAAAACGAATAGAAATAAGCACGCAACACATACGGCGAAACGAAATAGAAATTGACACAACTGTAAAGACAGTTTTGACAACTAGCTGCGTTTTGAGATGCTGACATATTTCGTTATTAAAGTCGCAGTAGGTCGCTTTTGGATGTTACAAATCTAAACGCATTGCGTTTTTTTCACAACATTACGTTCTATGCCATGCAAAAACGCGTACGCGATCCAAGTGTAGTTTTTGAAGTCAGTTAATAGTAATCCGATATTAATATCGACATGAGATCTGGGTCTATGCAGAATCTAGTTTCTGAAAACGCGGTCTGTAACAAAATCGGTGAATTTCACCGGTTAATTGCTCTCGATTAAGAACCAGTAACCTAACTTTAATTTCTCTTACTTTATTGTTCTAAGTAAAATGGATTCGTTGTTTTCGTCACGGCCATGCCCTTTTAAACGAGATGGTAAATCGTACACTAGTCCGCCGTATGTTCAACTGTCTACTCTAATCAGAACAATGAACCCTTCAAATCGGGGATAAACCTCAGTATCGATCAAGCTTATTACAAATGAAAATCAAGTACTTAGATACATCCTTCATTAGGTTTTTAAATAACAGCCGTCTAGTGACCTCAGAGAGCCAGGTGCTAGACTACATTTCTCATAATAGGAACAAAGCAGGCTGTGTTCCGTCGTCTAAACAAATCGGAACAACGCTGGACTTGTTCCAGTAATCCAGTCCGTAGTACCGCAGCCTACGGGATAAACACGCTGATATACGTACCACGACTGTATCTTGATCGAACGAATAAATTATATTATTCATGAATATTAATACTCGCCACGTGGGTTGCCAGCTCAAGGATGAATAACTGTTGCATGCAGACAACTTACCTAAAACAAAGGAAATGGACTTTAAATAACAATACATATAAACTACAGTTTATACACTGAACGTGGTTTAAGCATAAACAAAAATGTTAAATAGTTTTCGTAATCGAATCCGCACGGAACGGGGGTGAAATGGAATGAAATAATTAAATTCTCTTTCGTTTTCTGTCAGTGTGACGTTAATTTATTTGATGTGACCACCCCGAAGAGCTATTGTGCTGCTCTTCACGCCAGTCATGAGGACGTGACTGGGGGAATCCAATCCGGGGAGACATTGTCCGTACTGATTTAATGGAGCTTTTGTTATTTATTTGATGGCGAGTATACACATAAAGTGAAATGTGAAATGAGACGGCCTATTTGAACGCAGAAATTAGTAGAAGCAGATCGATCAGGGTATAAATAAACACAGCAAGACTACGATTAACTCCAGTGCAATATTTCTCTTACTACATACTCCTAAAAGACTCGGCCAAAAGAGAGCTACAACGCTTAACCATAAAGCACTTGAGAAACTATCTAAACTTCTCCAATAAACCATATCCATTCGTTACTCAAACTTGAATTAAGTATCGCACAGCACCAATACACCGTCAATAAATCTTCTTATCTAAATGAAACTCATAAAGGGCTGCCGTTTCATAGCTTTTAAATCGCTTTATTAAGAAGCTTTTACACTAATTAATGATCAAGCGCCGGTATATCTCTCAGGGAGATTGTCGGGTTATTGTGGACCGGGAATAGGTCGGTCCCTGCCCGTGGCGGCCGTAGGGAATTAGGCCCAGTTTCCACCAAGGCGTAGACGAACGGAGCGGTGCGGTATTGTCCAAACTTCACGGGAGATACAGGTGACGTTATGTGGATAGTCGGTTCCTGCAAGTCTTCCACTCCCTCGTCTCCGCTTTGGTGGAATCCGGGCCTTAGTGAGACATTACCGTCGCCGTGACGAGACCAAATTACGTTGTGGTTGAAACGGACCCAGACACAAATACACGTACGGACAAAAAAAGACAACGCCTTTCTTTGTAAATGGAATGCGTTTCTACGTAATTCCCTTTAACGAAGCATTCTTTGAGGACTAAACATTCCTTGTTGGAGTCAGAAATAGTTTCGTAGCTTTTTACTGCGGATAAATGAAACTTATCCGGTCTTAACTCTGAATTATTGATACACTTGCATCTAGAATGTTGGTGCTCTTACATTACGAGACGTATTCAGGTTATAATAATATGTAAACAACGTGCATAAATACTTCAAGAACGTCAAGACATCAGGACTTTGTTTGTATCGAATTAGGGGGAAAATCGTAAAGCTGACAATAAAATTCTGATGAATTGCACACACGCTAGCGTCTTGCGACATCAAAGTAGTTGTATAAGTTACGTTACAACAAAGATACTAATAAATTACTAATCTGTAATAAAAGCATCCAGTAAAGTTGACATTATAATCGTTGGCTAGCACAATTTTATCGACGAGCAATAACAGCTATGGAATCCCGTCGGAATAAAATCCTCAGTTTTAATCCGTGTTTTCGTTTTTAATGTTGAAGGATTCAAAAATGCCAGGGATAATACGATAGCATTAAAGGCTTGTAAACAAGCCAGTCCCACAAAAACCAAAATTAACCAAATAATGACGTGATTACAGTGGTCGACAACAAATACGGAGAATAAACATAAGTAAATGTAGCGGCGCCTTCGTCGGCTATTTTAGTACAAGTTCAATTATTTCCCGAGGATAAATTGTGTCGGGACGCACATTATGTCAGTTAATTTACTTTTATATTTATATTTAACTCGCCGCTACCGAGGATATCTCGAATTACTCCTGAAGCTGTTGTTGGTAATGGAAAGACGATAACAGTAAAACCACTTGTTGTTTTAGTCTCAGAGCGCTATTACGGTCTACCGCTTAATTGTAACGAACTACCAACCGTTTTGGTAACAATGAACGAACGATTTCTGAGGTTGAAAGTCGTAATAAACCATTTCGATTGCACATTGGCATAATAAAGAATCGATAAAGATCATAATTTACAATAACTGCCGCTGGGACTCATATCTCAATTCGACACATTGATTTAACATAAAAGAAATCAGCATGCACATTGTACGAATTTCCTTGAAAACATTGGCATGTCAGACAAAAACACAAATGTTTAATTATGAATGCGATTCAGCCGTGAATGTTTAATATTATCATCGCGATTGCGATTTTTACGGCTTTTGGTAGAACAAAAAGCTATCTTGTGTACCGAGAGCGATATTTCACATGTTTTTTCAGTAATAAATCGCTGTCCACAGCTTATTACGGATGGTAATTTTGTAGTGAAGGCCTTATAAGTGCATGATTAATTATCCGATATGGTGGTGTGCGCGCTTCTGCGACAATCGATTATTACTGCAGCCGCCATCGGGATGGAGGAGCGTCTTAATGGGGATTCCGAAATTATCGTTGTCACTTTTTGCGGCGAACATTTAATCATTAAGCGGTCTGCGGTACCTACAGGTAATGTAATGTTGGAGATAACACTTTTGGCGTGTTGGTACATGAACGTACTTAATGTTTATGTTGGGTCGCGTTTAAGCTCGTTTAAACTTTTTCTTGCGAAATAAGCAGTGTTTTGTGCTGTGTAGCATTGCTTTTTAAACTTATTGGTACCTAAGAGAAACGCCCAAGGTTCACAGAGAACGATTACTTATTCACCTTCCTCGAATATACTGCAATTCACCAACATTACTAGGGAAAATAACCCTACCGAAGCATTCCATAAAGTATATCGAATAACATTTCGTAGATACAGTTATCACGATAATAAAATTAAACAGAAATCAGTAAATGGAATGATACGGTACGTAGGAGGTGCTAAGGCGTGTAATAATCGGAACTGCATTCGATAGTGATTCCCGCAAACGTTGATACGGCCGATTTACGACACGTAATTACAAGCACCGGTCAAATCATAGCCGGCTGTCTGTAGGCAGACATTACTGCACCTAATAATGCGTGGTATTAATACCATTTATTTTGTATGAACTTTACTTAACGATAATTCTGGACTTTGTTGAAATCTTCTCGCATTTTCGTTGCAATTTGAAGACGTGATCGATGTCTGTATTTTGAAAGCGAACAATAAAGTTTCACTCACGTTTTGCGTAAGATTAAAGTTAGAGCAGGCAATGTAACTCAACGATCTATAGAAACAAAATTATTTTTCAATTATTGTCATGAACACCGCACGAGCTCAAACCAAAATTAAATTAAATCATTTTATTACCTAGCTTTAACGATTTCAATGTTCATCTGGCCGATTAGAAAGATACTTGACGGCATCACAACAAAAGGAGTCAATGTGGGGCTCGGGTTATTCAATCGAAAAGAGAAAATTCGAGCTTCGAACGAGGCGTCAGAAAAACATGGCGACAGCAAACGGGTATACCTCCCACGCAAATTCCTGACAGGGCACAGTTTGCAGTGCCGAGGTGCCAAGATGCTGCAGAAAATATGCACCTGCCCTAATAGCAGCACTTTAAGTGTTAACCACACGCGTTTTATCGGCACCTACGACGTTTTTATAAGGCAGATTACCTCTCTGAGTACGGGACACGGCGGTATGACACGATCACTTATCGAAGTTACATTTAATTTTAAATACACATAAACACATACACATAAAATATGTGTTTATTCTACTGTTAAAACGTTAACCACGAGTTTTACTATTGTAGACATTGAAGTTAGATATGCCAAAGGTTCAATAATATGAGATTGAATATTAGAGAAGAAAAACTGCTCTGCGGTTCGCAACTTACGAGTACATCGCTGAAGAAAATCTCAGTATGCAAAATACGTATTATTATACGTATTTTGCATACTGAGATTTTATTGCGATAATTATCGTGTTTTATTCAAAATCAAAACGTGTTCAAAGTCAAAACATTACTTATCAGAGACGGAGCAAAGTTATTGAACACACGCAATGATGCTGCGCTACTGTTTAATAATTCTGCTGAAGTGAATAAAATAAGTATAAAACAGATGCACTTATTATGATAACGAAGAGTGTGCAAACGAAACCCGATAGGTGAAAGCTTCTATTTAAGAATTTTCTCGGAAAAACTTTCGAGAGTGGGCGAAAAAGGGCCACCTACTGTAAAGTTACGCCTAATATTTATATTATATATATAAATATTATATTTATATGTTTAAATAATGTATAAAATAAACATAATATTGTTTTATTCCGCAGAAGAGACAGTCGTGAGGTCGATATTCAAATCGCCTTGCGCCAACTTGACGTGCAACATAATTGAAATGTATTATGCTTATACATTTATGCACATAAATAAAAGCTGACACTTATGTACCGCGGGGTGAACGAACTCGCAGACTCGCACTCTCTGATTCATCCACAAATTCGAGATTAGGACAAACATCCTATAATAACTATTCTAATAAAGATAATGTATACAGGACGGGAGTGCTTGCTTTCATGTTTTGAATTTTTCACAACGCCATGAAACATGTAGGTAAGTAGGTTAATCTGTTACGAAGTAGTGGTGAGTAACGTATATTCTACGTGCTCTCAAATACATAGTATACTATGACTAGCAAGCACTACAGTATGACACACAACCGTAAACATGTCTTATCTATAAAAATAAATTCTAGTAACCTTGTCTGAAATGGATAAGCTCTGAGTATTCAGTAAACACCGGGTCTGAAATTATCTATACAACCATATTATAAAGAGGTAATGATTGTATGTTTGGATGTAGAAGGTAATCTATGAAACTACTCATACGATTTCAATAATTATTTCACTGACGGAAAACTACACTTTTGCGGAGTCCGTATATAATGTGTTTTTCACGAGCGCGAAGTCCCGGATACGTAGTTGTTAAAAACAGTAAACATACGACCTTTTAGCTACAGCTTCAATAGTAATTAAATTTCTATTAAAATTTTATTATTCAATTACATAATTAAATTGCAAGTTACAAAACCAATTGATTGACCGCTATCAACAATAAACAATTTAATAGTCCTTATTCGCGTTTGAATATATAATAAATTTATTTATTGTAATAATTAAATTCATTAACAGTTTCCGTTACCGCTCAAAAATAAATGTACCTACATTTAATTAATGGAATAATTTACTCGAAAACAAATGAATCACGCTGAATTAAGATAACTACTGGGTGATCTCATCTCTATTCCCGTAAGATCACTATGTAAGTAGCTAATCCTCTTTTCCGAGAACAAATCCTGTAATAAAATTCACGTATAGCTCTAGTACCTACTCATCTATTTAGTGGTTTCTATAACCAACAAATACATTATGTATGAGTAAACTTATTGTTATTGGGTGATATTAGCTCCCCTATTGAAATAAATATCCCAATTCAAACATTGTGGGACAAAGTGATCAGAATCTCATGTTTTTTAATTGCCACCTAAAATATTGGATGTCTCAGCCATATTATTTCACACCCTAGGTTCGAGCTAGGTCCACAATCTTTAGCTTTCTATGAAAGTACACACAAAGGGTTATCTTCTCAGGCCATGATGCTCCTTCCTAGTCAGAGTTCTTCTGTTATTATTTTAGATTGCTTCAAACCATATTTGTAAATCAGCATCTTGTAAATAGCACACTCAACAGGGCCATACTACCTCTTCTATTTTAGAAAAGGTGTTTTTAATTTTGAGATTCATCGCTCAAAAGGTATCTAGGTAAAAATGTTTCATAACACCAAAGTGAAATATATTTGACAGCGGAGTGGAATCGTTACTTTATTAAGAATTGTGATCATGGTCATCAGCTTCAACTTTGGCCAGCAGTAAGACAGTACAGGTTGAGAACAAGCAAAAAAAAATAACCGACTTCCAATTCTAACTTTACTTTCGCAAGTCGGTGACTATCGTTTGTTTCATTGACTTTTATGCCACCGACTTCCGAAAGTACACGGTTCCTATGGGACCAATCGGAAAGTAGTAGTGTATATCCTTTCAGATTTTTTTTCTAATCGGTTCATAAATGACGAAGATATGAGTTAAAAAACACAAAAAAATACATGACCGAATTGAAACCTCCTCCTTTTTTGAAGTCGGTTAAAAACAGCCGGTAATGTCCACTGCTGGGGCAAAAGCCTCCTGTGAGAGGAAGAGGGGTCATAATACTCCACGCGGGCCCATGGTGGATGTCGTCGAACCTCTGGTTTATGATAGTTACGAATCTAAAGAATAAAACGACGTCACACACGACTATCTTTATATCAAGGCATTAAAACTGCAATAACACAAGTTATTGTCAACCATAACGTGAAAAGAGTCATCTTAAGGTGTAAACTTTTACTGTACGGAGCTCGTAAAAGATACCAAATGATGTTGGGCATTGTAAAAGATATTATTATCATAATCATAAAACTTATGCAAGCGTAGCACATTATAGAGTGTTACATTTTACGGTATATGGGATTATAAAATTACTGTGGATTACTTTGAGTCAGTTATAACAGCGATAGTGAGAAATACGCTAGTTTTGTGGGGACCGTAACTTATGATTATTTCACACACACACACACACATACACACACAGACTAACACACGTTATAAATACTCCTCGCCCATATCACACCCGCAACTTTTTAAATAATATTTTAGTATTTTTTCTTATCTTCCAACAAAGAGTTTGCCCTTATATCATAACAACTTAACTATAGTAAAGGATTGTCTATGATAGTATTTTTATAATGTTTTGATGATAATCCTTTCCTGTAGGGGGGAGTCCCTGGTGTCCTGAAATACAAGTCACGGCTTAGTTTAGGCACCAGTCTCCCACAAATAAACATTGTCATACTTCATAATTATTTGACATTATTTTTAGTTAATAAGTATTATTTGTGGAAGAAAATAAAGATTTTTTATTTATTTATTTTTACTTATTTTAATATTGAAAAAGGTTGTTGATGTAGTGACATAAGCAACACAGGAAAATATTTTCCCTTGAAACCTCGGACTACTTTCCGTAGCTAAATATTATTTGAACACAAATCCAGTCCAGAAAAAAAAACGATGGCCAATTGTAGCCTAACTAAGATTCTTACCAAACTACCTTTGAAATCTTACCACAATAACCACAGCAAAACATGACCATACCACATATTATATAATCATATGAATGAACAAAACACAAGAATATTCCTTCACAAAGACGGCCATGTTGCTCTCAAACTCTCAAGTTCGTAAGGCTCTTTGATAAAAACTGCCAAAAATAAAGCGGAGGTTCCAGGATGACGCCATTGAGCAACCGGTCTTTTTAATTGCAGCATTCCTTTATGAAGCGTATCCTGGCAATAAATACGAGAGCTGATAACCTCGGAAAAGAAATTTATTTTCGGAGGAGTATGGCGCTTCGTCGTATGTAATAAGTTATTTCATTTACGAAAAAGGGATAGTGATGTCGAATAAGGAGCGTGTCAAGAACTTCATATTAATGTAATCTTATAAAATTAATGTTTTTGTTTAATGCTGTTGGAAAATACAGACTGTATACCTACCTAACGGAAAATTCCATGAAGGAAAAGTCAGACAGGAGACAATGCGTAATGAAAATCTATGTTTATTTTCTTTGCAGTCAAGTGTAGTTAGTGGCTAGACGTAACTAAGTTGACTGAGCACTTTGTTTACCAGTCCAGACCCCGCTACTATGTTCAAGCTATTTTCTTCGTGAAAAGTTTTCTGAAGAAATACTTAAAATTCAAAATGTTATGTTATGTTTCTTTTACCGCTTGAAGTTCTATTCTCCGTACATGATTGCGTATTTGCATTTCATCAAGTCAGTCTCCATAAAATGATATCATACGCACATCATTATGACACGAGACACACTAATGCATACTAATCTTGCGCACACGCCGCCGAACTAATGTTGAAGCCGCGGTTACCTTGAGGGCGCCATGATTTATTTGATACCTCCATAAACCGACTCAACTAAATAATGATAGACCTCCGCAAATGATGATGAAACGTCATTCTATAAACTCGACAACGAGTAATTTGTTTGAAGATTATAATAGGTAGGAAAGTACAGTATGATCATGATAACACAGTTAATAAAAATAACTTTATTGTTATCACAGCAAGGCCACGCAATCAACGGCGAATCAAATACGATGATAATCCAACAAAAAACGTTGCGAACGTTACGGTACTGGAGCAATCTTCATGTTATCCGTACAACATGTGATCAATTATAGATGCGCCCTCGATACCAGTTAAGAAAAACTTACACCCATTAGAAGCACAGTTATATAAAACGAATAACACTGTACAAATGTGGTAAAAAGTTAAAAACTAGTCGTTGAGTAACGGAGCCACGCGGACCGTCAATGGGTTGGAAAAACTAGTCGGGTTATGCCAGGCGAAGGGCGATGGCGGCTGAATCGAATGTGATGCGATGGGCGGATTACTTTCTAAGTTTTTATTACGTAAATGTGTTTTAGTAAGTCAAGGTGAGCGGACCACCTGTGTCAATAGAGTGCCCTTACATTACACACTATCTTGTTTTGTTATAATGAGGATTTGAAAATGTATTGTAATACCTAAGTATATCTGCATTTAAGCATTTTAATGCTTTGTTGCCGCCAAAATAGGATAGAGACTGGTTATCATCATTTCAGAGTGCCAAATTACTTCCTTAACAAATATCAAAATGTTGTTGTGAAATTAAAAACAGTTTCAGCACATAACATTCTGAACCAATTTGTATTCCGTATTAAGAAACTGAAATAACAGCCACAACTTTCTCTAGCTAGATATTAGCTACATAAATTCTAAGTTATGTGATTAGCTAAATTACCCTTCATCTCATACCCTTTCTCAATTATTTCAAGAAGATGGGTACTTCTAGATGCGCCTGCGCACCGTTAGCGCCATATAACCGTACATAATGAGAACAAGTTATATCGACACCGGTCAGCTAAGCCTCCTTAGATGAACTGACAACTTAATAGAGTCGCCATATTTCTGCTCAACACATCAACCTACATACGGCTTGATAAACATTATGTTGAAGATTAGCTATTTACTTGCAAATATGAAGTGGAGACGTTTTATTTATGATATCTATGGCTTGGGAACCAATCAAGATTATCGGGGTCTGAACAAGCTAAGGAAAATGGAAATCTACCAGAAAATTACTCTGTCTGAAGTCGGGATGCTAATAGTGATAAAAAAATACGGTTTACGGTTCCTGAGAGCTAAAATCTCTTTATTTTAGTAACTTATAAATATCTTATTTTGACCTATGATCAAACCTCCGCTTAGCATCAAAAAACTCAAAGCATTTATTTCAATTAGTCTATTACAGGCACTTTTGAATGTCAAAACACAAAAAAAAAACTAAGCTACAGTCCCATTCACAGGGCATAATAACTTGTGAAAGTACTGTAGTTGCCCATTCGAAAGCGTAGACCTCTATCTTCACCTAAACGGTTGGTAACTGGAATATTTCACGAATAACTTAAACGAAAGATCGTATGAGCCTAAACCCTATCTGGGCATTTCCAGGAAGCTTAGTGGAATGAAGCTGGGTTATTCTCAACAGTCAATTGACATCTGGGTTTTCCAAACTGAGAAAGCGATAACCTCATCTCTTATCGAGAAACACCCAAACAATCAACATTGTTCTGCAAATAATAATGTTTTTAATATAGACCTAATTAATTAGTGCCCATGACATAATATCGGTTGAGGCCTTCAAACTCACAGGTCATCACTTCCCATGGGCGTTGTAAGAGGTGATAAGGAACTATGTCAGTAGGATATGCAGTACTTACTAGTACTTACGTTGTTACAATACGTGATATTTACAGGAAATCACATAAGACACAAAGAATGACAATCGGTGGCGTGCTTAGGGGCCAGCAATACGGCAAGCCCCTAGGGCAAGCAGACTGTTCAGAAACCCTAACATCATGAAGAGCTTGCTATAAGCTTGTATGAAAGTACCGCCATTAGAACGTGATATTTTTCAAAGACCTTCGTGAAAGTGAGTCCGTTTAAATAAACGATGGATGGACTGTGTGAAAGGTGATATGGCGAGAAAAGTGACGACTACAGAAATTGTGAAAGAAGGAGACATGCTGCGGATAATATCAGAAAAATGATTATTGGTCGTGTGTTAGAGATGGACCGAATGAGGATTCTGCCGAATGTCGAGTTCAGCCGAACATTCGGTTGAAACATGCGCCGAAGCCGAAATTCGGCCGAATTTCGTGTGCCTTTAGACTGCGACAGGTTCAATCACACACGTGATTGACAACGTGATTGGTCCCTGGATGGTTTGATGGATGGATGATGAAATTTTGTTTGATTGGCAAAATTTCATCAAAATCTGTCCAACCTTTAGGAGCAGTTCAGTGACATACACATGTACAGAAGAATGATTAGTATTTAGCAGGGAGTTCAGTTGGCAAAATGCAGGATATATAATTATATAGGCTTCTAGTCTGTCCTACATTTTAGTAAAGGTTTGTTGAACCAAATATTCGGTCCATGAACCGAAATTCGGCCGAATAGCGAAATTCGGTAAAAGCAGCCGAATTTCGGTATCCCCGAATGTGAAACGAATTTCGGTCCATCTCTAGTGTGTTTCATACGTTTACAGCTGAACCATTAATTGAAAATATCAAGAAGTAAAACCGAAACCTCTTCACATGAGTTGCTGCTGTCACACCTAGTTATGCATCACTCCTCCATTCGAATATAATCTAAAAGCAAACCTCTGAAGCAGCCAACCCGTCGCAGCCAATCCTATTCCATCACACACCGTAAGCACATCAGATTAGCGAACTCATCCTTGCAGTAACCGCCGCGCCGCTCTGCGCAGACGCAGCCTGTCTACTTTACTCCCCTGTTCAATTAAACGCGAATTAAGGTAAACTAGCGAGGTATTACCGCAATATAACCAGTCCGGTTGCCGACCAAGTGTTATTTACCCCTGCTACAAGGTATTTGCAGACAGACAGCACAAGGGCTTCGTAGTGACGTGCGCTTGCGACGGCATTACACGCGTTTAAGCGCGACGGTAGCGCATTAGAATACTAGTTGCTTGTAGCTTATTATTAGAGAAAAGGAATTATTAATGGTGGTATATTTTATAGTAAAACCACTCTAGAGAGTAAGGGAAGACTAAATATCATTCTTATCCGTTCTGTAGTTTTTGATGAAAGAGTAACAATCCCATCAGTGAAAGTGCCTGTCATTAGCACATTTTACTGACCAAGTCATACAAGAAATGACGAAGTTAGAATTCTAAGAAGCCGTTTGCACGTTTTATGTACCATATGTATGTAACGGTACAATCAATGGAAATAAATCTTAATACCTACATATCTTGAATCTTCCTTTGATTGACTTAGCGGAGCATTTTTTTTCCTCAGAAAAAAATTTACATAAACCTGCTTGTGATAGAAAAATGTTCTTTCTAGTCTACCTATAGAAAGCCGGTTTTAATAACTAACTCGCGAGTTTAAATAATTCATTAACTCAAAATACTTTATGGAACTTGATTGCTCACATGCCACAGGGTAACATAAAGACTTTGACCTTAGCGAATCATCAACCTTGAGAAGTATTCTTGGATAATATCACAAAGATGTGTCATGGACGAAAAATAAACTATGTCCGTAATATTATTACCGGAGAATGCACAATGCACATGTATATAATTATATATATAGTCTGCCTATATGTATGACAAAGTCGAAATTACCTACTTATAAAGATTTAATTTGGGATATCTTAAAGTTATACAAGGCTTTAAGATTTTTTCAACAGATTCGTAGTCGATTGGCTGTAGGTAGATACCTACATACATACAGGTTCAAAGTACAAAATTTCGAAGAACAAAACCAAAGACTGATGTTATATACAGATTTATACACCGCAATTTGCATTGTATAATATCTTAATAACGTAGGTTTTAAAAGAATTCCAACAATGCGTTGTACATTACCACATTAGGTACTAACACGTGTAACTACGTAGATAGGTACATAAATCCTCCTCAGACTAGTCTGTGTTACTAATGCTCTTAGGATCAGCATTTATTTAACATAGAATTATTTTAAATTACTACAGTATAATCCCGCGGAGTACTCTTAAGGTCAAGCACATAATAGGTGATTCTGACTCCGCCAACCATGATAAGTCAAGCCTTAAAAGGTTAGACAGAATACTTCGTCCAATTACGAACGAAAATGTGACGTAGTAAAGGGCCTTAGAGTAGAAATAAAATCAATAAAATGTTTTATATGGACTGCTGAGCACAGCAAGGGATTTTCGCGATAAAAGATCTTGGTTTTTGCACCTATTCCTAAAATTTAGTGGCTACTGTTCACATCATCTTCCTGCCCTTATCCCATACTAATCCCCTGTCAACCGTCACGGCATCATTTACTCGCTTCTCTTTCATATCATTCCTCACACAATCCATCCATCTTTTCTTTGGCCTTCCTCTCCCTCTCCATAACCTTTATATCCATTACTCTTTTAGTAACTTGCGTTTCATCCCTCCTCATTACATGTCCTTATTACATGAACCTCATTGCATGTACTTAGTAGTGGCTACTGTTACCTTTTCTATATTTTTGTTGGTAAATCAATCGGCTCAAAATAATCTCTATTTTGAGAAAAGCACTTATCCTGGTATCTATTGCCAAGTTAAAGTAATAACTTGAGTCTTAAGTAATTACTTATGCAACCATTTTTATGCAAAAGACAAGGATTTGAACGAAGTAAGAACCGTCAAAGAAACAAAAACTAAGAATTCTAACTTTTAACAGTTCAAACTTCAAGCAATAATACTAAAGTACAAAATAAAAATCGAATCATAAGTTATTGCTTTTACTCCAGTAACCATTTGGTTTGTTTATGGATACGAGTGTTAGCGTTGTCTTGCCTATTCCAGAATGCAAAATCACACTTCTTATAAAGAACTATTTCCAACATCAGCGCTCTATATTCTCAGTCATCCTCACAGACGGCCCATTAACTTGGTCACCCAACTGTCTTATGAAAGCAGTCCAGTTACCGATAGAGCAAGATTCTTAACTTATCTGTGACAACCGGCATCGACAGCTAATGAATTAACATCCGCTGTTAATCATGTAAGTCGAATAATTGCGATGCTGATTGACAACTCTCCTTGTATTTATAGCTAGAAACTTAGAAAATTATCTAAGGAAAAACATAAGAGTAATAGACCTTAAATTGTATGGCGTACAGCTCAAAATGAGAAAACCTGTAACTGAAAAGCCAATGACAGTAATAAACTCATCTAAGAAGAGAGTAGATACTGTACAGCTTTTATGAGCTTGACTTGATTTAGATAACTTACAACTTCAGCTCACAATAAAATGGTAATCAAGAATAATGATGAGTTCAAAAAGTAAATCAAATCCACATTATCGCTAAGGTTGAGAGCAAATGTTGAGAATTATCTGTCTTACGTGTTGCTATAGATAGATAAATTGCAACATTGTCTTGTAAACAAGCTTATCAATGAGTCAACGACGAGAGGAATTATTAACGAAAACTTATAGCAGATGAATAAATAAACGCATCCTCACTTCCTGTGCTAGCATACAAAGAAACACACACATACATACACATTCAAACATTCATGCACACTGCGCTGGCGTCATCCATACTGTAGGCAAACACTCATCTTACTTTATAGAAGAGTTATCCGATTCTTATCTGATTATATCAACACTGATTCAACTTATCAACGTGTTATTTTACCTTTTTAGATGCAATCTAATGCCCTTGTACACAAACAAACAATAATATATAATTTAAGAGATTGTAAATTCTTTGAAATAATTCTACTTATAAATCAGCAATATGGCGGAATAATTTAGCGGTAAGCCATTCAACAAATTGATTTGTGTTGGTTTTGACTTGGAGACAAAACATTGTCTCGATGTTGTTGCATTCATTTACTTTGAAGTCTTGTTGAATTATTTGACCGAATAACTACGCAGTTCTATTAATAGACAATCAGCAAGCAAATTCAACATCGAATTGTGGAGAGAACGCTTTATCTGATCAGTTTTTGCACCAATGCTCTTTGTGTCACGTTCACGGTCTACTTAAGTTTAGTTATTTATTACAACAAAAGTTACAATTTAGATAATCACATTTTTTATAACATCTCATTTAAAGAAATTCATTCAGAATTCATAAAAAGCAAGGGCTAAGTGCAATCTGTTTCCCAATAAACCGAATAAAATTACGATCAAAAGACGCAGGGATTACCAAAAATATGTAAAAGCTCGCAACGACCCATATTGACAAATTGTCGACACCACAACACACTCGCAAAGGTCTTAAATCTCGATCCCCAAAACGCGATACACCTTGTTAGATCCCTACCTGACCCTATTGTGTTCGACAGGGTGTAACTCAAAAAGCGGGAGTTATTCCTTGAAGTCACGTAACCGGCACTTTCGTTATTCTCTTAGTCGATTGAAAATAAAGATACCTAATGCTCCTAAAAAGCTGTAAAAGCCAATTGAAATTTTAATATTTTTTTCTCACTTCTCAGTTACAAAGTGTGAGCAGTGATAGTCTAGTGGTGTGATCGTTGGACTGCCGAGTTCGAAACCAAGACACGCACCTCTGATTTTTCGGAATTATGTGCGTATTGTAACATTTATCACTTGCTTCGGTGAAGGAAAACATCGTGAAGAAACCAGTATGCCTGAGAGATTTTTCTCGACGGCATGTAAAAGCCAAGTCAGAGACCCTTGGGCGGCATAAAAACTCTGACACCAGGTTAGGCACTAACCACACGATAAAGAAAGAAGTTACAAAGTAAACATTCAGCAGCATATATAAAGTAAGTCTAGTAGAACTTAAAGCAACTGACTCATCCTTTCTAAAGCTATCAATAACACGAACGAACTAACTAAACAAGCTTCTTCACAAAGCTCTTAATACATTCTCAAGCTCAACCTCGGCCTAACAATCGCCACAATAATAATCCCATTGAAAACACTAACAAGTCTTAGTGGCCGCAATCACAGGAGGCCTGAGGAGGCCCGAGGCCAACTATTTACCATAACAACCCCGGTTCTACACAATGGCTGCGCATGGTAGGAGAAGCGGGCCTAACTAGGTGTAAAATGAGCTGATGCGATATGTAGGCCCCTTTGTATAGTGGACTAGAAATCTTATTATGTTACGTTCGCTCGCTCCGGATTTTATTGTTCGAGATAGCGAGTCGTTTATAGTATTTACGATGTGATTTTACTCTCATTTCTATTTATTTACTGATCAACTCGTCATACCTGTTACAAGAATGCTATGTATTCTCATTACCGTGAATATACTTTACAAACACTCTGATTCAATAAACAAACTTCTTAAGTATTTAAAAAGTCAATGACTCGTCGACCAACCTTGAACTAATACTGGTACTTTATTGAGAGCAGAACAAAAACTATCGACAACAAAGCCGAGGGTTACCGGCTCCTTCAAGTTGCTACAATAACACCCTATTGTTTCTAACTCAGTTTCAATCACCAACTGCTTCAAATAAAACTAAAATTAACAGCCGAAACCTCAGAACGCAGTCAATGGATTTTTTTGTCTTAGAATATTTCGAAGAATTTTACCGCTATTTGTTAGGTACCGAAAAACGTAAGAAGAATTAAATAACTTAGATACTCAAAATCTATTATTTTTAGGGTCCATACAAGTCGCTGTTTTGAGTTATAGTCCAAAGGATACAAAGAAACTACACTAAAATCAATGGCTTCGTAAATTCAGAATAAGTTATGACATCCTAACGTTTTCTATCAATATTTTATAGCATTCCTCTCGTATCTCAAATTAAAACACACAGTGGGATCATCATTTCGAATAAGTAAATAAGATGTGAGATTTTAATATTAAAATACCAATTCGAGGAAACATCTCCGCCTGAAATGCCGTAAATATAATAACGACAAGAAAGCAATAAAATTGGGATACTTAATTCAGATAAGTTTTTACATTAAATGTTGGGTTCGTATAACAATAAATTTAAATAAATGTTGTTTTTATGGGTCAGTAAAAATCCAGTTTATTTCGCGAAAGAAGCCGAGGTATGGGAGTTAGCGAAAGTGGTCAGTGTCGTACAGAGGTCCGATACCATACTGGGCGACGCGCGACGCTGCGCAGACGTCCAATTAGAGGGAATGTGCGCCTGCGCCCCTCCGGAGGCACACACAGGGAGTTGCGATTTATTCCTCACTCCCACACTTTATTGCATCTCTAGGCACTAACTCTTCGTCCGAGATTATAAGGCTCCGCAGACAGCTATTTTCAAATCACGAATAAGGCATCATCAGACGCGATTTACGCTCATACTTCCTCGATATTACGTACGCGGATGCATGCAAAATAGTTACTTTAACAATTTTGGTCACGTTTATGTAAGTGGTCCGCTCTTGTTTACGAAATTACCCATAATTATTTTTAAAGCAACTTATTGTGTCTGCCCAATTTCAGCGTCTGCCCATAATTACAGTGTCGTCCAAGAAGGAAAACTTTACATGAAATAACTGCGACATAAAGTTATCAGCGTTAAGAGTTGTCCGAAAAACGGGTGAGATTAAACGAATCTGGTTTGAGATCCGCCTGTAGCCGCGCGGGCTCTCCTTAAAAGGCGGCTTGTCGACAATAGCCTGGGAACTCAGCTCATTTGAGGAGAAAATATCATGTCGTGATCCTCGCCTCGCTAAATCGCTTTTTAAATGGGATTCGTTGGCGACGCGTCATGAACAAATATGAAGTGAAGATGAATCCCTGTAATTAGTTCACAGTTTGTTTGGCGACAGAGGAATGCCGACGTTTTTACAAAAGAAGGAGTAATTATAACATACAATCATGGGCAGATAATTTTGTGACAACTTGACAGCCTAAAGGTAAAAAAAAGTTTAAACGCTGCTTACATAAATTAAGGAACATGACAAGACCATTTACTCAATTATCTTTGGTTGTTCCTAAGGGAGGGACATAAACATCGAATTGAATTAATATTTAAACTATCTTTAATGTTGTTTTTATTCCTATTATGCAACTAATTGTATGGCCAAGTTCACCATTATCACTATGTTCTTGTACCTAATTAAGGAAGTAATATTGGCAGTATTATCCAGCAAAATGTTTAAATAATTAGGTAGTATCGTTTTTTACAATCTGTCCCTAAAGGTTCGCGATAACGTCATACCTACTACGTTTTACCTTGAGTTATACAAACAGGGGGCGACCGTGGTTACACGATATCAGTGGGATTATCACTACTAATCTCTACTACGATAACAGATAAATTAACGAAAACTCCACGTTTTTATATCGTTATCACCAGTTACTGCTTCGCCGGTTATTAAGACTGGATAAAATTAATAATTCATTGTATATAAATGAAGCAATAATGCGTGTACCACTATCGCCATCGTTTTCTTAACCCATAAACCTATAAGGTTTTACAAGCTTTTTATTTTATCGTCTTGTAAATTATTTAATTACTATATGACTGGTTTCTGTAACGATCAAGACGAATCAACTAAATTAAAGTTATGGGTTCTCTCGGGCTTAACTTGGCCTCAAAATTTTACTGGCTTGGTTCTACAAAAAGCTGAAAGATGTGATATCGAATGAGAGAGCAAATGCTTGTGACCTTGCTCGCGCTAACGAAGGCTACAGGCCATACAAGGCTGACTGCAACAAAAAGAAATAAAGCTCGCCGCGTAAAGACCTGCTACAAAAAATAAACTAATAAAAGAAGCCGGCGATGTTCGGAACGTGAGCGTGCCGCTCGAAATATCCCAGCTCTAAGTTTTCGCTGTGGAACAAAGAGCTCAGTGTAATATGACAAAAACCTTTACTTGTCTCGCTGACAGCTCGGACAGTTATGATGAATTAAACTTAATTATTAGAGTCAATCAGTTTTGTTCCGCTATTACCTTAACCGTTTTACGAGTAGTTACCAACATTAATTTGATGTGTAAGGAATGTTTTGTATCCGTTTACAACAATATTTTTTCATTGCTTTATAAATACCGCTTAGCTATATTTATTATATCAACAAATATATTAACTTGACACCAGCCAAAAATATTTCAGTCTCGAACAACGTTTCACAAATAGGTTTCTGCTTTAGCAACAACATTTCAGAGATAGCAACGTACCACGGCACTATTTATCAGAATAGGGGCAGATGTGCCCGAATTGGGTTACTTCGATAACGCTATCGAACTATTGCACGAATCAGATATTCAATCTGAGTCAAACTTCGACAGCTCACTCAATCCGGTACCCACCATTTTTTGTTATAATGATCTGTAACTGCCTTTATACGGATAGTGGTATAACATCGTTTTTGTCTGTTTTTTCGCGGCTTACATGGTGAAATGCAGACCGGACTAGGCTGTCCCAAACATGGACTTTAATTTAAAAATATTTTAAATACTGGCACCGGTATAAAGTAGTTAACCGGTTAGCATTTACGATTTAACTGCGAATAAAAACGCTAAAATGAAATAATATACAAACACAAACTATAATAAACAAAGCAATAACAAAATAACCGACAACACAACAAAGTTTAATCACTTCAGTAAGCTCACCGTATCTTCATTACTGGTAGAGCAGCTATCAGTAGCTTGTAAACGAGCAGTAGTTGTAACGAACGACAGGTCGTAGTTCACGTGAATAGTGACCGAGAAGAAATCTATATCGGTACTACTGTTCTTTCATAGTTTATTCTACCTCTGACATAAACCTTATGGCAACGAGAATAAAGGTCATAATCATCATTATTACAGCCCGTAATCAGGTCAACATTCCCTTCTTCTACCAAACTTCTCGGTTCTTTGCGAGGAACAGATGGATGAAGCACCTCATTCATCTGTTCCCCGCGATTTTGACAATATCGTCCACCCAATGAGCCAAGTGTTTTGTCTCTACATAGTATAAAACAAAGTCGCTTCCCGCTGTCTGTCTGTCCCTATGTATGCTTAGATCTTTAAAACTACGCAACGGATTTTGATACGGTTTTTTTTTTTATAGATACAGTTATTCAAGAGGAAGGTTTTTATGTCTACCACATACCTATTATAGTAGAGAAAACATTAGTATCTACATTGCACCCGTGCGAAGCCAGAGGTAAAGTAACAATAGTAATAGTAATTATTTATAAGTAAGCGAATATTTAAAAAAGTAAAAAGAAAGAAAGAAAAATAAATAAAGGAAATAATAATAGGACAGTATATCGATACTCACAATCGACAAATCAAATATAATTCTCGATATCCTGATATAAGGGGTATTATTACTTTCGTCTTGAGCTTGACCTCTGTGACCGTATGTTTTTGTAGTTTTTTTGCTTTCCTATTGCTGTGGTTACGTATTTTTTTCGGTTTCAGGAGCTGTTGGTATCGATATTTGGGGTCTTTTGCTTTGATATTCCATCAACATCAATCAAACTTGATTATGTTAAAGTTTTATGCACTTTTTTTATTTCAGCTAAGCATGGAACTTATTTTATGTTCATAAGAATTATCTACGAACAGGGTACATACTTAGCTATGTTTCTCAATAAAACCGTATGCCAAATCAAAATCTCTTGCCTCAACTCCTAACGAAGTGAGACTTATTAGATTATAAACACTCGCACGATGGTTACCCTCTCAAGAGAACAAAGTAGCTTTATTCATACAGTGTAATAATCGAAGTGATTGATTAATTCAATGGAGTCAGCTGCCGTGTGATTGAGTCGCATTCTGCATATCAATTGCTTCCAATGAAGCGCGGACTTTGGCGGCAACTCGCTCGCCTGCATCTATGCAATAGAATAAACTTTTATAGTCATACATCTTTCATATTTAAAAGACATGGATCACGGCAGATTTATTGAACAAAATCTGTATTTGCATTCATCCAATGTCCCAAATCGCCTTTGCTACTACATAATTTTCTTACACACTATTTTCCGTATATTTTATGTACTTTTGATGTGTTGTTTACATTAATAATAACGACCACAATCAACTCAAAAGTCAACAGTACAGTTACTTACATTTTAATTAAATTTTATTATCCACTAACCGGTACTTATAATAACGCTTCCCGCATGCGCGCCGCGTTAACTTACTTTACTCAAATAAAATATGTCTTAAACTCTGAACCATCAATTACGGTACCCAGGTATGATGTCAGAAGCAGTTATTAAGCGATAATAGCCATATACAGCGATAATTACCCGGAGATTGCGACATTTTGAGGCTGGTGATCATTGCTCTACTTGAAGTTGTTCATTTGAATAAAGTCGCTGTTGAGTTGTTCGTGTGAGGTTGTCGCAGGTTCGAGGACTGGTTGAGTGCGACTGCGCAGTTGTCAGGCGGCGCCTACGCAAGGTGGGCGGACGTACTGGCCCATGCACTTACTTGATCTTGAATTGTTTACTGCCTATGTCTCGTATTTGTCATTACGTTTTATATTCGGCTGTAATTAAAGCCTGTCTGACATTCCTTCAGTTTCGATTGTTTGGAATAAATCTACGGGAATTTACAGGTGTCTTAGGCAATGTTTTATTTAACAGATTAAAGTGGAGACTTGTAAAACTTTAATGGAGCAGTTCAAATAGAATCATCATCGGGCCTGACGATGTCATTTGCATGCCAGCCCAGGAAACCACAACATAATATTTGATGATCAATTAGGGCGCAGTAGTAGGTAGGTAGATAACTTCTTTTCAGACCATCTTTAAAGTATCTAAGTAGGTAATGATGCAAAAATACTTCATAACCTAGGTACTGAATTTCATGATAAAAATCAGAAAATTATTAGAACAGCGTAGTCCACTCAACTTCTTACATACAACAGTTACATAGCCCGATAAGCACACAATACTATATACAAGGCAACAATCTCAAATGGAATCTAAATGTTATCTTCCATATCTGCAATAAACAATACGAGTCGAATGTGGGCGCTCTATTCACAGCGTTCAGAAACATGCGGACTAATAACAATGTATGTGCACCGATTTACGTTATATCTTCAGATCTGATACGTCTAAGCTAACTTTATCTTTGTATTTTATACACTAGCTGTTGACCGCGAGTTTGTCCGTCTCCTTTTTTACCTGTACTTTAGAGGACATGAAAGATGCCACTTACGAAGCCCAAGTAATTTGACATGACGCACCATCGTCACGAAATAAGAAGAATCATAGTTACAGTTAGTCCATTCTCCCTCAATTTCACAACTCCACAACATAACATAAAATCACGCCCGTAATCCCCGGAGGGGTAGGCAGAGGTGTACCAACTTATAGTACACCCACATTTCGCCAGTTATGTTTATGTCCCATGTAATAGGGGGAGACTCCGTGGCTGCTACTGAGAAATTTCTGATGGAAAAACCCAACAACGCTTTGCCCGACCTGGGAATCGAACCCAGGATTTCATGCTCAGCAGTCGCGCTTGCCACCAGTTCACCAATGAGGCAGTCAAACGCAAGTTACACTACTTCAGGGGTTGATTTTCCGACAACCACACTCCGTTCGCCATCACATCACGATTTAGGGTATAGGGTTTCAGTCTAAAAAAATATTTATAACTAATCGGCGGATGACAAAGATTAATCTTTTAATTTAAAAACTTGTATGGCAGACTAGTTTCAATGAAGACTATAGGATGAGGTATTTCGTGGCTTAAGTAACTTAACAATGAATCACGTCCCAATAGTTTTTATTTTACTATCATTACTATTTCTTCTAGTACTACCAACTATGAAGTCAAATCAGATACTATTGTTCCAGGTATATTTATTCACGTTCTTGTAGAGTCATAGGATAAAGGTCTTGATTTTCCCTTTTGTTGGTGAAACATGGGGCTGATGTGAAGTGCCATTATGTTGAAACAGGAAAAGGCTAAGCTGAACTGCACACGATTTTGAACCTTCACAACGGTCACCCTCATTTTTTAAGTGCACCAGTCAAATATCACACATGAAAAGAAAATCTTTTTTGGATTTTTGGAAAAACTATACGGAGAGATTTGTACGATTTAGGTAAGTTATTGAAGAATGATATGAAAGGGAGGTAATAAAGGAAAAAATGATGCCGTGACGTCTTGACAAGGGAGAATGGAAGAAGAAAACGTGTTGCGCCGACCCCAAGTAGAATGGAACAAAGACAGAAAGATGGTGATGATGATGTATGATTTACATTATCTTTAGACACAAAAATATCTAGAGCCTAGTCCTTCGATTAGATTCCCCCAATGAATTGTATTAGCCCCCTAAGGTACACCTAAAATATGTAAGTCCACCGATCAGTATCTCAAAATAACTGAACTAATTGGTGCACCGCACATAATAATTATGAATTAGATCTGTCACATTGATAATAACTACGATTGTAACCGCAACATTGGCTAATCCTAGTTTTAATTGCATTTGATACAATAATTGGTACTATTGGGAAACAGAATGGAGTCGGTGCCAACAACTATGTAACGGTGAATTATAGAACAATTTAAATATCAATGGAGTGCATGCCGCTATTTATCTAGTGAGTGCTAATTTACATAGAATGATTACTTGTAGCTGACTCAAATAGTATGCGCTGTCTAGACAATTTCATATCACGATTTACAGGTTTGTCATTTTTAATTACATCATTTGATGTCGTGTCAATCTCGTATAACGTACTTTAAATGAAATATAAAAGCTTTACTTCATTTTTTTTTTCGCCGTCTTTTACAGCTCATCCAACCTTTTCGCGTGTTGGCTTCCTCTCCGCCCTTCAAAACGACCAGTTTGTTCTACAATATACGATGGTACACGTTAACCATCAATGCTTAGTAAAGTTGTGAGAATCGACAGAAAAACGGATAGCAATCGTGGTTCCCGGCGACAGACCGGCGAGTTGTCACTTCATGCAACCTTACGATCTCAAAGCCGACATCTTATTACCGAGCGCACCGAGCTACGACAAACCTGCTGCGTTTCCTCACTTCGTATTCTGTCTATCCCGTTACGAGAAGCCGTGACGACGCATACATACATAATATTATACAAATACATATTTACATACGAACAGGATAAAGGATCATCTGCTACACATAAAGATCCTGGAGACATTTCAAATAACCAATAGATTCCACATCTGACTCCAGTTTGTTTGGACATTTTATTTTTGACAGTCGCCGGTCGTGCCGGACAGTTTACTAAAGTTTATAAATACCGGCGGTAAATAAACAAGATCTAGTCGTAGCTGCCGTTGCTTCCGATAATTGGAACACAATTTCTGGAGTTACGGACAGTTACAGGCACCATTATGACGATGTTAGAGCGATTACGTAGGTAACACCATGGACAAATAGTCTACCTCCGACGTCTCGTAAATCATGGGTAAACGCCATAATTGGAGCTTCACGTTAAGTCAAGCTCATCCAATAATCAAGAATGTGGAAGCAGCTCAAGTTTTTTTGTGTAATCGCGCCTGTTGCTGTAATAGGCAATAACCATACTTGAGCTTCTTTAAGTCTTTACATCAATATTGAAAAATACATAAATCACTTTATTTGCTGTAAAAACTTTACCTTTACGCGCTTTTACTTAGCCACCATGCGACAGCGTCCGTGAAATTATCTCATAGCTTTAAAATTTCACCATGTTCATCATTTTCTGACTTCTTTTGTAATTCATAGACCCTTCATAGGTCTAAAAGTCTATTCAAACAACTAAACCGCATACAAATAAATTTAAATTGTAACAAATCGTTTCTCAAATATTTATGTTATTGAATTTCCCGCATTGGTCCAAAGACACTCATCGGAGTAGCATCGTTACTGACTCCCCACTGTGCTCGACGTGTGAACAATTTAATTGGAAGAACCGGGGGAGCAGCTCCACTCATAGCCACGAGATTATTGAAACGAGACGCACGTCATTAACTACTATTTACATACAAAATAACAAAAAATATTTACACGATATAAAACGTAAATTGAGTGTCAAAAAGACTTGAAACTTTTATTACCTTCTCACATTCAAAACTCGGGAGGTCGAGAGCAGTTATTTTTCATCCTAACACAATAAAAATCTGTATACATTTGAAAGGGCACAAAAACACGTATTTTCATAAACAAACACGTTCAATATCACGTCGAACGGTGAGAAAATGTCTCTATTTGTGTGTAAACTACTAAAGTTACGTATTACTCCCACGTACAAGGTATTAGTTCAAAAGCTTTGGAAGTTGAATCCGTATTCGAAGTACGTGCATTTACATTCACAACTATAAAGTACGGTGAATAGAACTGAGATGTATTCTAACCTTTATTTATGGTGTTGGCATCCATAAAGATTGATGAATGTGCAAGAAACTTTCATGGAATGTGAGAATACGGGATAGTCTACGCTTACTCCATAACACCATATAAGCACGAGAAGTTAAAGAAATAATTTCGTAATCGCTTTGTAAACATATTTGGATAAACCGTCTTTACATTTGTAAGTAAAAAATAAATAAAAGCCATTGGATATTAAATTCAGTCAGCATTATTTCGTATCCATAAAGTTATCGACATACCCAGTAATTTATTTGTAAAATAACGGCGTGCACACATAATCCTGTAAGATAGCCTCGATAACGGCCAGTAATTGTGGCTTAAATTACATAAAAGCCAAGCTTTAAAACTACTGGTTGTGGCCCGTAAGTAATCGAACTATCTACTTATCGATAGTATATGACCTAGTATTTACATACTATGTCTGTGTCAGACATAATGTTTGCACTTTACGATCTGAGTATAGACGAGATGATAATACGTGATCTGATAACGAAATTTATACAACGTGAATGTCTATATTGTAAACGCGGTGTTGTCAATAAAAGTTGGTATCGATAAGAAAATACAAATTTGGTCTTGCTTCGGTCCGCCTCTAGATTTCATAGCTTTATCAATATGGGGGTAATATTTTACTGTGAAGTTTCCAAAGCTCCTAAGTGGTACAATTTCTGAAACACACAATTTCAGCCGGGAACAATAACTATGTTTTCCATCCAAAGTTCATTTTCGAAACACATGAGCATGAACTCTTCATCAAAGTAATAAAACAAGACACACATAAGAGGAAGATACATAAGTAATCCTTAATGAATACCCCATGTGCGTCTCAATTAAAACATTAGGTTCTCATAGAACTTATTCCTAGAATTTTTTTTTTGTGCGTTGACATCCGTTTAAAATAAAACAATGCCGCTATAAAAAAAAAACGATCGCTACAAGATCTTAGAACAATCAGGCAGATAACGCCAATTGGTAAAACCGAGACATAATTAATTTTGTCACTATAAAACGTGCTTCAAACTTTTGCTGGACAATTTTGAATCTTAGGAGCGAAGTAAAAGAACATGTAGGATAAAATATTTGGCGAATTCAAGCGCAGTGACATCTCGGTCAGGATATAAATAAAGAGTGGGTCGAGGATATATCGCCACCGACAGTCCGCCACCCGCGGGGAGTCGTTGGATCTGTTCCAGCTTCAGACACACTCGAGCTAGTCTAGTGAAAAGTAAACGAGACTGAAATTGTGACTCATCCTGACTTGCGTTCCTTAATTTCCTTTTCGATAAGATCTGCTCTTGAAAAGAAAGTTCCTTGAACTCTTCAAGTTGAAACTGAAATTACCCCTTATTGACGAAGAAATAAGTTCCATACCAATAGTTAAAATATTTCATCTAGAACTGCGCATTGCAATTTACGTTGATGTGTTGAAACAAAAACTCAGCTAAAATCACAGTTAACTTACTAAAGATTGATTAAATACCTAACTGCTGCGTCGGCACATCGTCATCAAATAGCTATTTAGCTATTCAGTGGTTAGAGTTTCTGATTAATAATGTGCCAATTCGTCGAGATTTCCGATCAATAAATGCATGAGTATGACTACGTCAGTAATAAGGAAATGTTTGTACAATGTAGTCTTTGAGCAAACCTCATCTTCTTCAGTCTGGCGCCTCCTTTTTAGTAGGTCACCATCCGATCGCCCAACAGAATCTCACTCAATCCATGTTCATGATTTACTTTAATATTTTTCCCTGTCGACTCATCAATATCGAGTGTCTATGAAACATGATGTGTCATTGTGTAACTATGAGACAGCAATTACTAAGAATTTCATCCGTGGAGCGCTAATCTCCTAACGGAAATGTATATTTGACCAGCCAAACTATTGAAACTGAAAGCAATAGTCAGAAATGTTGAAAGTATACCATTAGAAATGAAAGTAGTATTTTCTATCAATGGCATATGATCTTTGATATGAGTTCTCGTAACCATAGGCATGAGTTGCTTTCATGAGCCAAGTGCATTTCCGTCCTGGCAACTGGAACAATTCCTTTGGCGACGACCCTAATCGCTAGCAATGATGACAGCGATGCTTTCGATCTAGACGTTATAAAGCTGAAGTTGCGTTATTGTAACAAATAAAATGTAGAGTATATGTACTATGTAGGTACACTAAGAACAAGTTCAGAAGTGGTCTAACTAATCATGTTTCAGTACAACGAATACAGATTTTTGTTTTGTTTTATCTTGCTATAATCATCCAGGAAATTAGCCCTAACATCAACTGTGCCGACTCACACATATTTTACCAAGGCTTAAAAGGCTATCTTATATATTTCTACCTTCTATCTTACAATGAAGGAACCCCCGTAGCCTAATCTAGATTTTCATCACATTCTAATTTGTTGAAAAAAAAAATCAACGCATGCTAAAGTTTGTTTGGAAGGACAAGATCTCTTCTACTCCTACTCAGAGGAATTATGAAATAAATTCGCATCTATTTTCACTACTACATCCGACAACAAGTCTCAATACCTCATTATGACAGCTTGCAGTAGTGATGTGACATCAGTGACATATCGAATAGTATCAGTGACATGATGACATCTCTCGTGTACGCACGAGATGATGCAGAATTAGCTCCACTGGGTGCAATGCTCGGCCTGGCGCCGCTGCGCACTAGGTCACAGCCCTGCTCTCGTATCGAGATGTATTCCGATCATTCATTATATTTTCCGCAGTTTATATGCGTATCCATTCATGAGGCAGAGAGTACGGAAGAACTTTGATTGAAATAACTTTGGCCCTTTTGTAAGTTCTACGTTTAAATTTTTTGCAGAATTGCCAAAATCTTTCACTGCTTTGCCGACCGTACTCTCCGGTCTTATCGTTTCTTAAATAAAACCCCTTCGTGGTATTTACTCCTTTCTCTCTTTAAGGGTTATTTAATGAATATGGAAATGTTTTTGTTTGACCCAAACTTCTCAGGTAAGTACTTTTTCTGGCTCCTTTGAAATGCGCCCAGTACGACAGGTAGGGACAGGGCTTACGCCAGGAGACACCTTTTTGTTGATCAGTTTCGCTCAAGTTTAAGCTCTTACAGGACTATTGTACCATTGGTATTTTTAAGAGGCCATTGTCTCAAGCTTGATAAGTGCTCTTTGACTTAGTACCTACTTGTAAGAAAATCTCCACGTGATTTATTTCGCAGTCCAGATTGTTTTATAAACAATGTTCCAACTAGTTACAAGTTACATAAAATGTAACTCATTAAACAAGTTTACTTAGCGAGCTTAGCGTATAGGTATATGCATTGCAAATTACAATGGCTTCATAAATTCATGATAAGCGTTTCTGATAATTTTCATATCACACTCGAACATAAGTTTTCGTACATTACACTCAAAGAAGCAAGATCAACAGACCGATAGAGCATGTGGAAGGCGGCGACCTTCACATATGACATCATAACGTCTCATTACTGCAAGATAAGTTGCGCTTAGATCAGATCAGCACTCACCAACTTATGTTAGATCCATCTCCGTTGACGGTGAGGTGTTCCGCAACAGAAAATCCAAAATAAGAGCCTGGCTCTCCGAACTTTATCACAGGGATCCTCGGTTCCAGATTAAAACTTGTGACACTGTATAAAATGCACATAAATAAAACACTAGCGCACCTAACTTCAGCCATGGTGTTCACCGTTCGTAATATATTCGTGTTATAAATCGTGTTATCGCACCAATTCACTGTCTCCCAGTTAATATTTGGCACATCGCGACTTTCGTATAGTTGCGTCGTGCGACGTCGAGACCCCCAGCGCGGTTGCCGTCCGCCGGCCGAGTCAGGCAGAGTGTTCCCGGCAAACTCAGTTCGTATCTGTGTCTCTACGTAGTCATAACTTGTTTTACACGCCTCGACGATCGTGAGGCGCGCTCTTGGTAGAGGCAGCTGAACTCATAAACTTTGACAACTTTTTGTTGGAATAACGCCATCTAGCGAAGTACTGCTGAGTTTTGTAGTATCGGACTGTAGCCGGGCAATTATACTCCCGCCATGTTATTATTGGTAACAACGCCATCTAGTGTATAGATCATTCATAATTTAGGTTCAACAGAGTCATCTATAGCATTTTATGGTAAACTTTATTAGGGTAGTTACCTTTAACGATAAAAGATGTCTAGTTGCATCTATGACAATATTTAATCACTCGTTTCATATCGAATCGTATTGGGCAAGGCATTAAATTTCTTTTTACTTTTAGTCCTGCATAGGGTTCAGATTCTGTCTTTGGAATACATGCAATTCTTAGGTAAAATAAAATAAAATCATAGTTCAATCAAATAGGCTGATTTATTGATTAATGTATTACAATATTCGAGAAGAAAATAACAAAATTAAATTATGTCCCGATAAGGTAAATTACTCATTATAAACTAGTCTTTTTACTACTCTCTCCGGTACAAAATTTCAAAGTTCCAATTTGATTGTGATTGCATTACAAATAACAAATGAATAAAATTAGAATACTGATCAATCCTTGCTTTTGAAAAGTACTTATAGTAATTTCAATTACCGACACAAATTGCCTTGGGATTTTGTAGAAGGCTGTAGACTCCACCAAGAAACTTCACTGCCGTGTATCCCATTATTGATAGCAGCCTATATTTGTGCCGTTACTATATCGTCTTCGCAGCGGTGATGGTATATAACTTGAGCTTGATGACGAGTAGCTCGTAGATGCTTTTCAGCTAACAGCTGAAACGAGTATACAACCGAATCGCAAGCAGCATCGGTCAAACATTCAGACCATTTCTCGGTTGCAGACTCGAGACCAATCGATTGGCATTCGACGAAACCTATGTCGCGCCTGGTAGGTTTTTAGTATTACAATACCTCTATGTGAGACGACTGCCGTCACAGGTATTGCAACACCATTCGGACCTCGTGATTTATTTAGGGCATAGGATGGAAAGTCAGCTCGGTCTGTGAGTGCGCGAACAGCAGGTTCAACTGTGAGTCCAAGCCGACGTTGAAGACCTTTACTAATTTGGCGACCGCCTGGCCTGGGTCCTTGCGCACCAGGGCTACTCCTGACACCTTCATCAGATGCACCTCGGAGTCCGCGGAACCGCCCCCTGTGGTAGCCAGCTTCACGTGGCATGTGACGTCTACATGGACATATTTCTCAACTGCCTTGCCTCTTTTCCCTGGAACATCTACGTAATCTGTCTTTTCCTCAGCCTGGGGCAAATCTGCGCGGAAAACGCTAGCTTCTCCCAATAGACCCTGCAAAACAAAAACAAATAACGTCAGTATAAATAGAAACGAATCCTAAAACAACCGCCAAGGTTATTTAATCAATTCCCATTTTCTTGGCTGGAAGCCAAAGTAAAATGTAATTAGAAATTGCTCTTCTGCCCAAGTATCTTGAACTTTGACACCAGTATAAATAGAAAGAAGTAAACAAATCAGTCAGAAAGATGTTTTATCGTATGATCTGTCTCTGAACACGTTCTACTTATGATGGCCACTCGCCAAGAGGGTGTTACCAGCATTAATCATTCTGATGTGACAAACACGTATTGGATGAATTGCAATGGTAAACATCACAGAGATCGTACCAGAAATTATTTTGAGTAAGCAAAATGTTTGACTACTAACCCCATTTCCTGTGATTGAGAATTTCATGCCTGGATAGATGGCTCGGGTTTCGAAACCAAGACCTTCAGGATGTGAATCCGACCAGAAGTAGTTCTCTGGCGCGTTAAGAGTGTCGGGTTTGAAGGTGATGCGCTTTCCGTATCCCATGCCCACGGACTGCAGCAACATGCTGCGACCCTCGAAGAGGTGCCTCCTGCTACCGGCCGGCTTGACGCGGTAGTAAAAACCAGGAATGATTCGAGGATCCACGAATGTCCCTGAAATTACAAAATATTGTATGATATCTTGCAGCTGCAAAAATTTGACAATAGAAGAAAGTATAGAAATAATAATTACCAATAACGGGCAGTTCATATTTCTCTAAGCCAACAATACAATACTGGCATGGAATGTCTTTAATATCACCACCATTGACGGTGACCCTTCTGGAGGAGGATTCAATGCCCGGCTTGAGTTCGTAACCCTTCCTGAGCTGTTTGATGCCGATGGCGACGTTGAGCACCCTGGACACAATTGCGTTTCCTCGGCCTTTCTTCAAAATAGCCACACCAGTCACGGGCACCAATTTAATAGCACCGTCATTTTCGTACCACTCCACTTTGCAAAGGGTGTTGATTTTAACTTTCTTGTCAATGGATCCATTGTCGTGAATCTTCTGCTCAATTTCAATTTGATTTTTCTGGAATTAAATCGAATGAATTGGTTAGAATACTTAAAAGAAGTGTTATAGCTTTAAACATATTTAAAGCGAAACTCAAGAAACATGTATGTACGCTGTTACGTCGCCAACACCCTAGAGGCAAATATTTATATTTAGATGTACATAAGTACCATATTATTGTATCTCATTTTAAGTGAACTGTTGTTTAAGTTCTCATGAGAAATAAAAAATCTTTAAACCTAGAATCTAATCATTTAGGTTCAACATTTCAGTTTATTCCATAAAAAAAAGAATTAGATCATTACCTGCTGCTGAACAACTTCCAAAATACCCTGAGGTTCATGGTTAGCATCGTAGATCGTGAACTTGTCTCCAATGGAAACGGCCTCAATCTCAAACACAAACCCTTCAGGCCTGGAGTCAGTCCAGAAGAAATTGTCATTGTCATTGAGTTTGGATCCAACGGGCTCGAATGTTAGGCGGCGGGCATATCCACGGCCAATTGATTGCAGGGTGAGGGCCTTGCCTCCGAACAAGTACCTCGGCTTCACTGATAGGGGTTGAGCATCCAGAGCCTGGAAAATTAAGGCCTACATTACTCATCGAGCTACTTAAACTTACTAAAGATTCATAATTATACTTTACTTCTTAATTTTAAATTATCTGATATTTAAAATGATTCATTTTAGTTAATAAATAAAGATGAAAATTATTTACATTTCGCAATTTAATAACTGATACATTTATTTATTGCTTCTCAAAATCAAGTTCGTGATCAGTTATGACTATTTTTCCGAATCATCATTATAGTGTCCAGAGTTACAAGTGCTTGTGATAAAAAATGAACGAAAATTATGATTGAAATTGTGAACCATCGAATTATTTGATATTGCATTCACGATGAAATGAAAAAATAATCATATCAAGACCACCAAAAAGTAAGTTTTTGAAATAGAACATTGATATGATTAACAATGGCGTAACGCCCTTATGAATGGTACTTATGGTTTACCTATTATGGACATAGCATGCTGCCAGCCAGTATGTCACTTTCGACCTGTCGGGTCTCTGCCGGTTCTTGAAGTTTGTATGTCAACGCCGCTCTGGGCGAGGGTCTGAAAAACTGGACGATCCACATACCATCGCCTACAACGGTGCACACATCTAGTGGCAAATCACGCAAGTTAGCAGTGTTGGTCGTTGATGATATTTTCACTCTGGAAATGTCAGCAACGGACACCGCTACTCACTGAACTAACTCCCCAATATTCTATTTTTTCCGAATTCCCCTGGACTGCTGGACTACTGAATACGACTAGCGAATGTTCCATAATTCGATTTGCACAAAGATAGGCCAATCAATCCAATAACAGCTTCTTTAGACACCAGGTATAAGGTTGCCATTACAATATTACACTGCCTCAGATAATGAGAACTTGAATACAAAAGCATTTTCATTACAAGCTAAATAGTGTATTTTATTGAATTAACTTTAAATAAAAATAATTTGTAGACAAAATACTAGAGACGATATTATAACTTTGTGTGCGATTTTGAATGTTTGTGCATCAAAATTATAAGGCACTTCTATGACAACCTTATGTATCGCGCTCTGTTTTAAAATGTAATAAAAAACAACTTACTAGTTATTAATAAGTATCTAACTTATCGGTTGTGGTTATGTAGAATGGAACTTTGCGAAGATTCTCATATAAATGTGTCCTTTTAATAATCTTACAATTTATAGTAAAACATGAAAAAGTAGCCAATTAGTCATCAAGAATTTTCGTTAATTCCATGAACATTTTTGTAAGACTTGAAGAAACTCACCATCCTCTTGATTCTGAAAAGGATTATTCTTGCAAAAATGTTCTAATCTAACCACAACCGATTTACTTGGTTTGTTTCGCAAAATGGACAGGAACTGTTAATAAAATAAAAAGAAAGGAGAAGCCCTTTATTTTTTATTGAAAGTATTATAATTTAAATGAGATTAAAAGTTTTAGCACGATTGCATGTCAAAAGCCAGCTGTTACGACTATCCAAATTCAACTCATGAAGCATTCTTTCACCGACATAGTCGTTTCTTTCGCTGTCCAGTTTCAAATAATTTTGCCCGATTTTATGGATCTTCGTCGTTTTTCTGTTTGATTCCCAAGGGGAGCTCGACAATGTTGATACAAAAGCGATTCCAGATTGATTCACATTACAGATTTGTCGATGGGTAAGCAACATTCATTGTGATCATATGGGGAATGGTCATCATTTTATAGTTTGATATTTACTTTAACCTCTTTTTTATAAGCTTCGAAATGTGGAGGATTGCGTGCATTTGGTTAGTTAACGCAATCATCAACACTTCTTAAGTATAAATGAGACAATTTCCCACAGATCGCGAGTCGAGTATGTATTTGCGACAATGTTTAGACATAAATTAAATTACTGGTCTCACCTGCATGGGTCTGACTTTGTAACGGAAGCCGGTTCTGACGCGGGGGTCGATGTACACGCCAATGACAGGCATCTGATGCGGTGCGGGCGCCGGCACACGGTACACGGCAGGGACATCGCCCAGCGTGCTCGCGTCCAACAGGACCTCGTTATTGTACGCACTCTCAGACCAGAAACCTTTGCTGGGGACATCGGTTGCCTCCTACAAAATTGACGACACATTATTACTGCGTTCTACTACACCGTTAACAGATAATTCGCCACATGTCACTTTATTCATAACATATTCATACTTCAGGCCAGTCTGGATCTTCGAACACTTCTTCAAAATTCTCGCAATCGTCGTATTGTACTTTGATTGCTAGCATTTCAGCGATTTATTTACGATTAGATTTATTGTACCTGATTGAAATTAGTACAATGACCGACCTACCGGCCGTTGGATGGAAGAATAAAGGAACTAATTCTGAATATAAGCTATACCTGCACCCAGTTGGCAAAGCTTAGGCGCCCATGTGATGTTTCAGAAACAGTTGCCAAATACCGTGTAATTATGAAAAAGTTACGTCGTAGCCGTTGTTTACTTTTATTTCCGACCGTGTCAATGAACAAACGTTGTTTGGTTGCATAATTTGCAAAAGAAAGAAAAATCTAGCCTTGTGAAAGCTGCCAGTGTCAGAGTTACAAGTCAGTGAATAACAATCACCATTTAAAAAGGTAGGTATGGAGAGCCTATCTACAACGCCATCATTGTGTTCGAATTGAAACCATGATTGAAGCCCATTGAATGCCATTAGCGTGACATGCGGGGGGCAATAGCAACTCATGTCATATAAGTAATGGTTTGTGCGTCGGCAATCAAGTCAAATTGATTTGTTGATCCCATCTATCAACTAGGATCAAAGTCCGTTCGACCGCAGATAATGTGCAAGTTATTTTTAGAGACATTTCCTTCAAGCTATTTCGGCTTTTAGTAGTGATCGCTACGAATTCCGCTGCGCCTACGCAATTGTTTGGTACAGGAAGCAATATAGCTTCTTGTTGCGGCCCGCGTCCTAATTCATTCATGAAGGCTACGACCTCCGAAAATATGTCGTCGGAAACCTAGCAAGTTTACGTTATTAGCCTTTTCATTCGCTTGAGCAACGATCGGCGAAGCGTGATAAATGCCAAATCAATTTGAAGACAGTCAAATGCATGAAATGTTTGTCTACGAATAATTTTATGACGATACCTACTCATAGAGGTGTTATCAATTATGATTATCTAATTACACCGGTGTCTAGACGTGCGGGAGTCGGTGTGACGTCTTGCGACGTTGATAAAGCGATAAACGTGAGAACTCAGAAACGTGTGACATACTTTACGAAATTAGTAAACATTGGACTAACAAATCTGTTGTAAATGATGAAATTCCAAACATTGACGTTGCCGCCGCCATCCGTCGCGTATTTACCAAACATAAGGAAGCTGAGAACGTAGTAGAAGCTTATTGACTTGAGTTTCATGAAAACCGAAACACTATTTATAAATTCGACGTCGCTTGTGTTGTAACTTGTACGTAAACTCTTCCGTCAGGCCACGCCCTAAATATCTTGCCAATATTTTTCGCCAAGCATCATGTACCATCATTTGGCTCTGGATTTGAAAAGAAAAATGTTCGTAGGTATACTTACAGGAATTTCTAACTCCGGGAATGCTTCTTCACCATCGCTTTCATAGTCACTAGGGGCAGGGAACGAGGCTTTCGGCGTACCCTCAAACTCCTACGACAAAATGAGATCCATCATGTAATATTCCATGGTTTATTATTTACTGTTTATGACATAGGAATGAAATATGGTGAAAAACGTTTCTTTGTTTATCACTGATAAGAAAAGAGGACAGAACAGTAGCCCTTGACTTACTGCGTGATTGTACATAATTACATATACATGTCACATGTTATCTAGATATTTTTAATTGTAGGTATATGTACTAAGTATGTATTATCATGATCAATTTGTTAAGAATCTTTGATCAAGGAATATTCCGTCTTTTAAAATACAGATATTTATTGTTTGAATTTTTATCTGCTTTATTGATATAGGCTACTTTATTAGCTTTTGCCATGAAATTGATTTCAATGTTAGTACAAAGTTTGGTTTGTTGGAATTGTTAACTTTGATATCCAATTTTTCGAAACCATTTAGAATTTAGATTTGTAAACTGACATTTCAAGATTTTTTTACGATTGCTTTGTACATTTTTTTAAATTGGAATCTCTTTTTCAGTTCACACAATTTTAACAGGAAATCTTCTGAAATCTGACATAGAATTTACCTGAGCTGATGGCATAGATTCTCCAAAAGCTGGTTCCACATCAAGAGCGGTGGAAGTACCAGCAAGACGCGCACGGGTCAGATTCCACAGGCGCTGCAGGGCCAAAGGAGTCTCCTCCGACTGCATTTCCATTGCTGGGCTGGCTAGCATCTTGTCTTCTTTCAATACTTCTCAAATCTGCGAAAGAAGATTAAAAATTATTAATTTATTCCCCATCAATTCAATTTCTAACTTTCTTTCTTAATTTATGCAGCTATCTTAGAAATCGCGACATTCCTGTAGCCTCCTTGACCTAGGTGTCTGTTATTAGACTTAATAATTACAGATAAATGGTCAGATTGTTATTCCTCTTCCCCTCGGATTCTGCGCAGTGCAGACGTGTCTACACAAACACTCAGTCAATTTTAAATATTTAATTAAATCAAAAATAGTAGTCGAATAAATCAAGTGAAGTACCAGGGGCGCATAGTATCGTGGGTACTGAGCACCCAGCGAGCGAGAACACTCCGCGCAAGACAAAGACCGATATATATTCGTGTGAGTCGTCTTCACTGTGAACGATTAACTCACGTCCAAGGACGCATCCTTTCACCACCGGCGAGCGAGAACACTCCGCGCAAGACGAAGACAGATATACTTTCATGTGAGTAGTCTTCAACTGTGACAGCATAGCTTACGCTCAAGGACACATCCTCTCACCGCTGCGCCTACGCAAGTCGCTCCGTCACGTACTAACACTACGGCAAGCGGCTGCGCGCAGTGACTCACATCTCTAGTCACAATAAGATTACCCCGTGCCGCCCGCGGCCGAAACACTGCTACACGCTCGCGACGGTGCTTCTACGGTGTAAGCAGCGCACGGCTGGTGTTTTTGCTCCTCATAAAATCTTATTGCTTCTTACCTATATGAATTCACTGATGAACAAATCGTTATCGGATACTGAAATTAGCAGTGCGGGTATGGATAAAACACCACCAAACTTTGTATCTCAGCGTGCTAAAAGGAGTAGGGAGTACATGGAGGTTTCTATTGGGCAACAACTAGACGAATTTAAAGAGGAAATGAAAAAAATGTTATCGACCTTCACTGAAAAACAGGGGAAAGATATACAAACCATGAACACAACATTGCAGGAGATTCAACAATCTAATATCAATATAGAAAGTTCAATTACTTTTCTTACTGCACAAAACGAGGAGTTACGAGAGAAAATTGCCCAGCTTGAAAGACAGACTAGAGAAGATAATACATATATCACTATCCTAGAAAATAAAATTGAAGACCTGCAAACGGGAAGCCGAAAAAGTAATCTGGTGATTAAAAACGTACCTAGAAAAAAAGATGAGACTAAAGAAGATCTTATTGAAATGACCATGTGTCTTTTCCAAAACATGGAGTGCAGCATTAAAAAATACGATATAAAAGACATTTATAGAGTACGCGGAAAATCAGCAGATAAACAGAACACGCCGATTGTCGTAGAAACGGGCTCCACGATCTTGAAGACTGAGATTCTGAAAATGGCAAAGGCATTTAACATAAGGCATAAAAACAAATTATCGTGTAAACATATGGGTTTTAAAATCCAAGAAGATGTTCCAGTATTTATATCAGAACATCTAACCGCCAAAGGCTCCCGTCTCCACTTCCTGGCACGTGAACTAACCAAGTCTGGAAGCTACAAGTTTTGCTGGACAGCCTACGGCAAAGTCTACGCTAAGAAGGATGAAAATTCCCCAACAATAGTAATTAGAAGTGAAGACCAGGTACACAAACTATTGCTAGAAAAATGACTAGTATCCTGTAGTTCTATAGCTAAATTCCATGCTACTGTTAAATTAGTAATATTATTGCATAATCTAGGTGTGCCCGCTAAACTAATTTTGGTTTTGTTTTGCCAAATTTCCTGCAATGATTTGCTTTGTTTTTTAAGTTTTTTTGTTTATATCATCTATACACACATTTACTCAGTACACATCCTAATCATATCCATACATACAAACACACAAACTCTTATCACATATTTACAATTTATACACCCATTCCTTAACTCAAACACCAGAACTTACACAACAGAAACATATTCTTCACCCAAAACTCATATTACAATCATTATTACTGTAAGTAGTATTCTAATATCTATATTACTTTATATTGAAATATACACCTACTTGATGCAATTATTCTTCCTGGATTCACTCTGTTTTAATGGATAATATTTTACAAACTGTATCTGAGTTGGACAACATTGAAATTGCTCGTTCTATCACTTGCGATTACTCAGAACTCCGCGATCACGTTATAATAAACAAAAATGACTTTACTATCATTTCTCAAAACATAAGAAGTATATATCGTAACTTTGACGATTTTATTATCAATTTGTCCACACTTAACCTCGAACTAGATATCATTATCCTGACAGAATGCAGATTAAGCTCTAATAAACCTATTCCGCAATTAAACAATTACCACTCTTATATGACAACTCGACAACTCAACCAGAACGATGGGGTGGTTGTATATGTAAAATGTTCCATAAAGCACAAAGTTGAAGAAATCCAGCTCGACCAAGCGTCCTGTCTACGGTTGGATATCTTGGGTTGTGATGTGTACTGTATATACCGCTCACCTTCAAATTCTAATGTTGATGGATTCACCGACTCTCTTAGCACACAACTTAACATGAAATCATCACATAAAAACACTATTATAGCTGGAGATATAAACATCAATATTATAGCTAGAGAGACTGAATCATCCCAAGATCGCAAGAATAGAGTTAGTTACCTAACTATGCTATCTCATTTCGGTATACTGCCTGGACATACACTTGCCACCAGGGAACAAAACTGCCTTGACCACTTCATGCTAAATATAAATAAAAAAAAGTTCTCTGCATCTGTTGCTGTCTTACACTCAACTATCACTGACCATCACACCACATTCCTATCTCTAACAAAACTAAAAAATATATATACGGCAAAAAAAACTACGACTACACTAAATTACGAGCAAGCTCGGAAAGATCTACAGGAGAAGAAATTATCTGATCTATTATTTTGTGATGACCCAGACTTATTAATTATTAGCCTTATAAATACTTTAACTTCTATTGTAAATGAAAACACGATCACGAAAAAAGTTCCGAATAGTAAAAGGATCATCAAACCATGGATCACTATCGGTATACTACGCTGTATTAAGAACCGAAATCACCTACAGAAACAGAGTCGCAATGACCCCTACAATGAAATACTAAAAATTACTTATACTAGATACAGGAATTACTGCAATAATTTAATAAAAAAATTAAAAAGGAAATATGAACGAGACTTGCTTGCAAAATCTGTAACTAATAATAAAATACTTTGGAAAAACATAAAAAATATCACATATTCTAATAAAATAAAAAGTCAAAACTTAGAATTATTAAACTTAAAACCTACCTGTCATGACTCGATAAATTATATTAATGATTACTTCGCTAACATTGGAAAACAACTAGCCTGTCAAATTCACCCAACTTTAAATAATGTCCATATCCCTGTTCACCCAGATACATCTCCGCTAAACACTTTCGTACTTATTGACACTGACGAAACTGAAGTGAACGGTATATTAACGAATTTAAAATCTGACAGTGCCCCGGGCTGGGACAATATTTCAACAAAACTCTTAAAGTTTGTAAGAAAGGAAGTCGTTCCTGTGATAACCCACCTTGCAAATCTCTGTCTTCAGCAAGGCGTCTTCCCGGCTCCCTTAAAACAGTCTATTATAACCCCAGTACACAAGGGGGGGGACAGAGACGATGTCAATAATTATAGACCTATCTCGGTCTTACCAGCCATATCAAAAGTTCTCGAAAAGATTATTAATTCTAGACTCACTAAATTTATAAACAAATTCAACTTACTATCTCCTTCACAATTTGGCTTCAGACAGGCTGTAAGTACCGAAGATGCTGTGACTGCATTAACTACTCATATAATCGAGAATCTTGACAAGGGAAACAAGTGCCTATCCATTTTCTTAGACCTCAAAAAAGCTTTTGACACCGTCTCTGTCCCTATCCTAGTGAACAAATTAGAAAAAGCCGGAATAAGAGGTACTGCACTCAGCCTGCTCAGGGATTACCTTTCTAGCAGAAAGCAAAAAGTAAAAATAGGACAATACACTAGCGACGAAGCAGAAGTAACATACGGCGTACCACAGGGCAGTGTTTTAGGTCCTACCTTGTTTTTATTATACATCAACGATTTGTGCAATATTAAATTAACAAACGCCAGGGTATTCGCATACGCCGATGATACTGCTATTGTATTTGCTTGTAACTCTTGGCAAGATGTTAAACTGAGTGCAGAGGTAGGGATTGCCCACGTAGCTGAATGGCTGAAAAACAATTTACTAACATTAAACACCACCAAGACTAACTACTTATGTTTTAGTGTTAGTAACCGGACACAGCCCAATGAAGACCTAAATTTGAGGGTACACACTTGCGGAGATATAAACAGGATAGGCTGTAACTGCACATGCCTAAGTAGAGTCTCTAAGACGAAATACTTGGGCGTGATGCTTGACCAGTTTCTGTCTTGGTACCCTCATCTTGAGCAGGTGACTGCCAGGGTTAGAAAGCTTACTTGGATCTTCAAAACACTAAGACACGTGGCCCCGACTAAAATGTTGAGGAGCGATAAGCGACCCAGGAACCTACTTAACGAAATTTATTTTGCTCTAGCACAGTCCGTTCTTCTATATTGTATCCCCATTTGGGGTGGCGCAGCTAAAACCAGATTTATGGACGTGGAACGTGCTCAACGTGCACTTATAAAGGTTATGTATTTTAAAAATAAAAGATATTCTACTAAAAACCTATACGAAATCAGCAACTTACTCTCGGTCAGAAAACTGTACATAACCCAAACGGTAATAAAAAAACATAAAACCCTCCCTTATCTTATAAATAAGAAACACAAAAGAAGAAAGGATATTATTGCAGTTGTTCCCCAATGTAAAACCAAATTTAGTAGCAGACAATTTTACCATCTTTCAGCTCAAATATACAACAGGATTAATAAAAACATATATTTACACAATAAAAACAATCACGACTGTAAAAAAATGATATCAAATTGGATTGGGTATCTTAGTTATGAGGATACGGAAGCTCTTCTGGTTTATCATGAGTAATATAATCACACACCATAACGATACACACCTCACTCTACCCTACTCTACACCTCACCACACCACACTACACCACACCACACCACACACCACCACACACCACCACACACCACCACACACCACCCCACACCACACCACACCACACCACACCACAACACACCACACACCACCCCACACCACACCACACCACATCACAACATACCACACCGCACATCTCATCAAGTCACACCAAACCACACTACATCTTACACACGCGCCACACTTAATTAATGCACATGACGCTTCACATGATACCTACATACTCAAGATAGTAGAATAAATAATAACTATAAGCGGAAATATTATGTAACTTATCAAGATATGGAGGAGCGGAGTCTCCTAACACAGGCATTGTCTGCCTAAAAGGAGGCTCCAAACACAATTCATGTATATGAAGCATTTTGTTCAAATAAATAAAGATTATTAAAGATTATTAAAGATAAATGGTCAGATTGTTATTCAATAGTAGATCAATTGCTCTCTTGTCCTCTATTGGTATCATTATCAATAAAAAGGACACAAAAGGTTCAATCATTGAGTCATGGCCAGTCTTTACAGAAGTGCACTAAATAGACATCGATAATATAAAAATCAAATCCTCAAAATCGTGTTGTATTTTTTATTGACTTTGTCCGTCCTAACCAATTTTACCAAAAAAACAATGTATAATTGCCTCATATTTAGATCGCATAAAGATTACCTTTTAAGACTTCTGTAATTGAATTGGAGACGAAACAAAATTTCAATATTTGGTATTTGTACGATTGAGTTTTTTCTGTTTCCTCAATCCCAATCGTACCAGTGCAGCAGTGTACCAGCGCTATGCGATTTTACGGCTGTTTCATAACAAGCAGCGTTGGGTAATAGATTTGATAGGCGTTCACGTGTTTTGTAAAACTAATAAATTTTCAGTAGCGTTTTACGATTCACGCGTTTTTTCTACTTATTCATTTTTAATTTCGTTCGAATCTTCTAGATTCGGGACATTATTAGCGAGGCTTCTAAATTATTCTTCGCGCACACTTTTTGACAGCGTTGACCCAGATTTCACAATTTGATTTATTTAGAACAGCAATTCTTCTGTTGTGTTTTGTTTCCCAATTTTTTTAAATCAGTGTGCATCCTGTTAATGGTAGTTATTTTTGTACCATCTGTGTGGTGATTTTGGTCTAGGTCATATTGCTTCCTCATATGAACAGCCATAAGAAAAAGGTCTCGTGACGTTATTTTTATTTGATCAGCTGAATTCGTGGGAACGTCAGAAGTCAGAAGGACACCAAGTTATTTCAATTTGTGGAAATTTTCCATCTACAGAATGGATGAAAGGACGGTGATTCACCCGTTTTACCATATTTAAACAGTGCAAATCGTAGGGGGATAATTTATCGTATTCCAAATACGCTTATCGCAGAATTTCAGTGAATTGAATTAATGGTTTTCCTGTCGCAAACATTTTGACTACATGACTGAAATTTTATTGTTACTATAAGTAGTAACGCTAGAGGATGTTGATAAAGAAACAATCCTTGTTTCGGAGGATAACCTGTTTGTTGACTGTCATTGTATGGTAAAAAGTAACCCTCGCTTCTCAAAGGAGCAGGTAAAAGTTGAGAAAAAACTATTGAATACCAAACTTGGGCTACACGATTTAAAGGATCACACAGTAAACGTAGTCAGCCGAGCGTTAGATACATTTTTAGTAAGACATTCTCCAGTAAGTGGATGAGGTGTGTGATTGAAACCTAGAAACATGCTGTTAAAAATTACAACAGGAAAGTACAAAGAAGATGTTTTCAAGTTTTTTACCCAAGCTGGTAAAATTAACAGTTCTGGGAGTTTTTCTATAAATATGGTCAAATCCGAACTTTCGGAGATCAAGATGAGAAACATAATTAAGAACTAGGCACAAATGTAACAGTAGGCGCCATATAAATACTAGGCGCCACTTAAGTAATCATCGTGCAATGGAAAGTGATTTAGTTTAGCCTGGCGTAGCTAAGCCAGCGGCCAGCGGGCCCGTCGAGAGAGAAAGCGCCCGCCGATGAACAAGTCGGCCATTTGCTGACCATTAACCGTTAGTTAAACCAGAATGTTCGCTGCTGGTTTATCTGAGCTCCTGCTATCCTTATTTGGTATAAATCCTTTACTTTTCCGCATTACATATTCGGTAAAATTAATGCACTCCAAATTTTTATAACTTACCTAGTCTCAATAAAAATTTCGCAACAGCTGTAGCTGACGGGTACTCAAGGCTTCAATCTAGGTAACAGCCTCCACAAATCTACAATACAAAAAAGTAGTCACAACAGTTTCAGCGAACGTCACACGGTGCAAGACTTTCAACTGTACAGAAGCGTAGCTTGATCACCACTGAGCGCTAACCCTCGCTACGGTGGTATTTTAAACTACCGGGGCTCCCCGGCCGCGTCGCCCGCACTGGAAAGGGATGCAGATACATGGTTTAAGCGAGACAGAAAGAGGAGCACGCACCGACCGCGTGCTCCACCAGACACTTTACACACACATCGACAACCAGTTACGCATGCGTCCAAGCTACCGATATGTCTGAATACGTCGAGGTCGACGTCACTGTCCCCTTTTCAGACCCAAGTGCAGGCGAAGGCGGGGGATACACACCCGCAAAGTTTGGCACGTTTACTAACCCAACAGGTAGCAACTTTATCTAAACTTTTAACAGACGTCAAGGAAAGGAGATTCCGTATAAAGAAAATAATGATTGAGTTTGTCGTCACGAAGTCATAGTAATTGCTAGAAAGAAGTCATTAGAACATTATAGAACGTCTAGCGTAGTAAATAAACCTACTAATTAGTTATGTTAATGTTACATACACGTGCCGAGAATCGTTAAATAATGACCATGCCCCAATCACGTTTCTAAAATGAAGCTAAAAATATTCATCAAAACAAACTTGATTTTAACGCTATGAAAGCTGAAGAATACCAAGTAACTCATGTTGAGCTAAATCTGTAGTCAAGTATGAGACACGTGCGCGATGCCTTGGTGAATGTCTCCATAAGCGCATAGGAAGACGATGCTATTCTTGTAATGGACAATACTATTTTTATCATAGAATTGAAGAATTCGATAGTCATTACTTGTGTAGTTAATAAATTGCTTATTTATAGTCTTGACCAACAATCTGTTCATTGAACCAATTACTGAGACAGTAATTAAAATCTAAATGTGTACGTTCTGTTAATGATTGTTTTCCTTAAGAAATTAAATCGTCTGCTTTCATCAATTTCTTCGTGATTCTCATCACATTGGCCAAAGATGTCGGGCTCAGCAAACGTCTCCCTATCAAGTATCAAGCCCGTTTAGCTACGCTACAGTTATTACACAGCATTGGAGATTACATAATCAAGAGCGGTCACCTGAAATAGGCTACGTACAAAGGTGTTATAAATCAAAAAGAAATCGATAACAGGCATACACCAACGTCACCCGCTCAAGTTCAAGGTAAGCTACTGTTATGAAGCCTATTCGCTATGGTGTTCCGACTAAGCTATATTATTACTCATGCATTTTGATACTTGTGCAAACCAATCTGCAGAATATGTACATACGTAGATAGGTTTAAGCTTACTGACACTCAATTACTAAGCAATTCCACGAAGAGATTATTCCAGAAGATTATTTAATTACAAAACTATTTGACAGTAACAAAGTAGTGGTATAAATTATCTTTCGCGGAATCCTTTACAAATTAGATGAAGCAATTCATGCGGAAACAGAGATAAGATAATAATTTGAGTCTACAGAGCTTATCACTGAAATCCAGACACAGCTTTAGATAGTAACCAAAATAAATAAAGAAGATAAAATCTTGCATTTCACCGCCACGTGCTACAGTTAACACTACCTTTGGACTTGACAAGACTAGACATAGACACACACACACACATACATACATAGACTCGGAGACAACTGCAAAGAAAACACGCAAAAGTTATTGCCAGACGGTATCGTAAAACATCGTCGGCAACGTAAGCTATGTCTCTAAACAGTCTGTTTACTTTACAAAATACTTTATTTCCTTAGTCGTAGACATCGACCGCCATTTTGTCTTCCATCGGCGTTACACCAATCATATAAATATAAAAATTTCTTGAAATGCATCGAGATGTTTCCGTGCAAAATTGATTTCTTCGACATTTTCGCAATTATATGGACTACTATAAGCGCTAAAAGGAACTTGATGTACCTACATCATATCGGTATCCCTGCGTTCATTTGCCATGCTAAGAAAGTTTCATTAAATAATTAAAAATACATAAAAATTTACATCTCTTTGCACTAATACCTGAACTTCTTTTCATACGAGGATATTGAGAGATAGTTTAAACAAGCTCTCAATTATGATTTGGATTAGTGTAAAAAGTATCCGATTATGAGGTGAACCCAAACCATTGGTAATTTCAATCTAAAAGCCTTTAATTAATTCAGAAATTCTCCATACAGCAGTCGTGGGAATCCAGTGGATCCAGTAAGTACTGAACTGCCAAGCTAGGAGCTTTATCTAGGGTCAAATCTCTTCGGATGATTTATGATTCTGATGATGGTGATGGAAAGCGAAATGAGAGGCTACCTAAATACAGGAAGTTGTAGATACAGTTGAGATGTTATTGTTACGCTTTCACGGACTGACTTCAATCTAGGGGATCACGTTACTTGCAACAATACGACGTCGCTATGCCGACAGTTTGGGTTATAAACTGACACCCGCTCGATTCTTAGAAGTCAATGTTTAACAAACATGGCTCCCGATAGTACTCTTGAGACGAAACGACGGTTGTTGTTCACAATCGGCAAATGATCGCAATCACAGGCTCAGATTCATAGAAACAAAGACAGGAATTACTGTTAATCTATCAATATCATGTATGCCTCCTAGAAATATCCACGAGAAATTCTCAGCGTTGTTCGACTTAACTATAGGACTTTTTCCATTGAAATGTTTCTAAGCAATCATGCAAACGGCAATGCTATGCTTATTGTACAGATGCATATTATTATAAAAGTATTAGATACGGGTATGTCATTGTATGCAATGGGCATGTGATGCGGAGGAATGGCGGAAAAGTCGTGAGGAAAGTTGTGACTACGTATGAATTTGGATGGCGATGGGGAAGATCAAAGAAACGGTTGATGGACTGTGTGAACGATGATAGGGCCAGAAAGGGGAACACTACTAAGATGACGACTAATAGAGAAGTATTGAAGAACGAGAACTACTGCGCTGACCCAAAAACAATTGAGATAAGGACAGGAGAATGAATGGTGAGATACTGTTTATTCAACCCAGGTACCGTGGAAAATCGGATTGATTAGAATGATCCTTGTTTAAATTTTCAACATATTGTTACCAACGTGAACAGACACACACTGTTTAGATGCGTCTGACCTTTGACTATTATCTGTTAAGGTATCGCTAATTGTTAATTTGACATAATCGTCTTCATGTAATGTAAGATCATAACAGAAAGTCACGTTTTCTGGCACACCACGTTGCTAAGTAACATAGAATATAGATACCTATGCTAATATTTCTACACAATTAGTTCTTGTGTTACAAACTGGTTATATCCAGATACGATAAATGAGTGTGTAAGAACTTAATTATTCCAATGGAAATTACTTAGTTACAATACCTACTTAACTAAATGATGATTAATGATTAATACCTCATATTTAACATTTTAGATACGGATAATTACTTGGGAAATGTATAATATCCATCTTTTGTCCTTATTTTTATTTATACCTAAGTCTCCTTGGGTCTTTAAATAAATGTCTCCTGCTAATCGGCATTTTAACACGGTTTTTCCAGAGATGCAACAATCTGACATCTGAGTACTGGAACCCATCAAGAGAGTTATACAGATATCAGGTTCCGTCAGAATTCCTGTAACAAAGTTCTCGGACACTTTGATGATAGCATGCCCAATCAGGTATACAGATACGACGAAACGATATAATTAGCAGCTAGTGCTCTCAAAACATGGTCGGATAACATCGTGAGGAAACATACCCTAAAACTAAAAATTAGGAGATATGTAATGTGACACCCCCCTAGTGCACTGGGGGGTGATAGTCCTCTCAAGGAGGAGAGGCCTGTCCTAGCAGTAGGTACATTCAAATCAACATCTGCCTAGCCTTTTCCCCAGTATGGGTAAGACTGGAAGCCGACTCCACGTTCAGTTTCCAGTCTTGCCGAAACTCAGCTGAATACCAGTATTTTACATGAAGCGACAGCCTATCTGAACTCCAGAACACAGTAAATATGAAACCCCTTGGTAAGACTGGTTGTCAGACTTTCGGTCCACTGACTACCTGTAACGACTGTCAAAGATCTGAAGCACGGAGGAAACTTGGTATGTAATGGGCGGTCACCCGTCCATGGACCAACCTAGGCAAGCGCGGCTTAACCTGAAGATCGACCCGAGCGGCTGTTATTATTTAGCCATGAGCTCCTCACAGACCTCACAGTCTGTCTATGTCAAGCTAATAATAATTGTGCTATGATGCGAACAGTCATCGCTGCGATGATTAGAACATTTATTATCGATTTAAAATTAAATACGCTGTAACCAATTAGCCCCGGCACGAGACTCAATCACATAATGACTCAGTAATCATCCATTCAATCACTATGAAATATTTGGTCAACTTTTCTGCTTATACCTAGCAGGTAAAAGTGATTTGTCTCAGAATAGGAATATTCCTTCCTTCATTACCATTGGGTATTCAATAATCACGTAATTAGTGGGTATTTTAATGTTTTAAGGAAAAGCTAAGCGTTAAATATTAATTGACGTGCAGAGATAACAGAGCACAGTCTGTCCTTCGACATGACTTTGTCAATGATGGTTACCATATTTCAGGAGCTATTGGAAATAAATTAAGAGGACTAGAACTCTTTCTTCTTTCTTTTACCGTTCTGTATCAATTTTGGTGTACAATAAAGTATATTTTATTCTATTCTATTCTTTGCTGCGGTTTTTATAATTCCGATGCTTATTATATTACAGCTTCGTAGTGCCTCACAAAATGCTGAATCGAATTCCCACAGAGAGAATACGCCATTGACGCAGGACTTGTTATGGTGCACAAGTGTGTTCGGACAGAAGCAGGTCTACGACCGGGGAGACCGACAGAAGACCAATGGCTTCCTGATTTCCGAGGTAGGTACTGAGGACTTTGAGGTATCACACTCCACCAACTTCCAAAATCCGGGCTGATGCTGGGAAATTCTTTATTAACAACAAAATTACAATTCGCCCGACTTGGGAATGAAACCCAGGACGTTCAGGCAGTGGCGCTTGAAACTATCAGAGAGAAAGACCCTCAATTTTCAGCTTCAGTTATTCTATGATAATATGTCTGCTTTTAACGGTCGACATTGACTATAAATAAATAATTCCATTAGACGTTCCTTTCTATAATTCTTGGTATAAGAAATTAATAAATAATGTGTTATTGGGTTATTTTCCTTCGCTGTGACTAATTTGTTATTACATTAACGTTAAATAATAATTACTGAATAACAACCATCGTGAGCACGCATTTGTCCACTGTTTTAGGCATCCAGTACTATCCGGAGGTCATTTATCCTGTAAGGAAATTTCAGGCTGCACCAGACTTAGTACCTACATACTCCGTTGTTATTGATGATACCAGTATGTGTTACCTACTACGACCGTTATGTTTTGGTTGATAATAATTTATGTTTATGGCCGAAAGACTAACCCCTGTATCTATTTATGAACAAATCAAGGTGTTTACTTGAGTAAATGTCATTTTTTATTTAAGATACGAATTTTATTATGTAGTTTAGTAATTGGTTGAAGTTAGAACTGCAAAAAGTTGGAATTTTTAGCTTTGCTTTCTTTGACGGTTCTTACTTCTTTTAAATTCTCGCCTATTGCATAAACCATTTTGCGCAAGTAATTGCTTAAGCTAAAGTAATTACTTTAACTGGACGATAGATACGGCTTACTTCATTTAAATATAAAAAAGGGATCAACACTGGCCTGTGTTCAACGAAGCAAACAGTTTGCAAAGCTGAAAGTAGATACTGCCAAATATTTTAGAAAATTAAATAAAATCACGACACCTTTTCTCATTAGACCTAAACATCTAATATATAAAACTGTTAATCAAACGACTATAATTTACAAGTCATAGAGAAACGATCGTGTTTAGTACATTACCTCCTTGAACAGAGCCTTTTACCGGCTCTCATCGGGTTTACACCGGTGACTCTCTAATGGCAACCTTGTACTGCTGGTGACAAAGAGTCACGGTGTTGAATAGCGTGATGGCTGCGTGATCCTTGCGTGATGCCTACTTGTGAAGAGTTGACTCACAACATGCATCAGGGAAAAGTTCTGATGACATGCACTTCATAGTCTGCATACGTGTAGGTAGGCACATACCTACCTAAGTATTAAGAATCTGGTAAACAACAACACCATAAGTGGTTTTATGCTCTTTTGTGTGGAAAGTTACCGTATCCAATCCCTTTTCGAAAACGACTTGTTCGCGTCGCAGCCGCTTATACAACACAGCCTGGCTTTGATCGTCGTTTGCAGTGCGGATACAAATTCAAAATAGTTTATTGTCGCAATTAGCATTATCATGTTCGGATACTTAGGAATTGAGCCGTTGGTCCCGGCTGTCATTCATACAGTTCGGCTGTCATCGTTCGTTACAGGTAGTCAGTGGCCCGAAAGTCTGACAACCAGTCTTACCAAGGGGTACCGTATTACACAGTACTAACTGGTTCTGGAGGTCGTATAGGCAGTCACTCCATGTAAAATACTGGTATTCAGCTGCATCAGCTGGTGGTCAGACTTGAAGCCAACCCCAACATAGTTGAGAAAAGCCTAGGTAGATAATGATGATGATGTATACTTAGGAATTAATATGATATCCAGGGCAAAGCCAGAAGACCCATGTAGTGCATGTTTACATTGAAGCAACAATGTGACACAATGGTCCATCCACTATAGACATCAGCTAAGCAAAAGCATGCAGTTTCTACATTATTCATTCACCTTCGGAGTCAAGTGGAGACAGCTCCAGTTTGATTTGATAGTTAATTTGATGGAAGCCTGAATATACTCAAACATTTAGCCCCGTGACTGCTTCGATGGTGTAGTGATCGCAAGCGTGCTGCTGAAAATGAGGTCCTGAATTCGATTACCAGATCGGGCAGTATTTCATTTCACATAAACTACGCTAAATTGAATATTTGTTAGTTCACAACATAACCACCAATCGGATTAATGGTGTGTAAAGTGTATAATAGATGCATACGACATTTATGTTTCATGCTATACTTGTACTATTATGTATTCTGAGCTATTACTGGAAATATGTGCGGTTTCAGCATTCCTTTGTCGAATTTGAGAGAATTGAGTGCTACCAACGTATTGTTACGTCGGCTCCTTTAAAACATTTTAGATTATGCTCCAGTTTAGAATGTTCCACAATGGAACTGTCCAAAAGATTCGAGGATAATCCTAGAATGTTCCATTATGGAACTGTGAAGAAGATTCTAGAAAGTTGTGGAACTTTCTCGAAAGATCGGTCGCCTTATAAATAGCCGTCGTATTTGCGGGAGCAGTCGAACCCACGGGAAAAGGACGCTGTCCACACCCCGCCAGCCGCGCCTCCATGCGGGGGCGTAGCGACCACCACCAGCGGAGCAGTCAGTCTGATGTTGGCTACACAACGAAACGATTTGAAGTGAACTACAAGTACGATGTCTAAGTGCATCGTGATCAGTGGTGAATTTGTGATTGATTTAATAGCTATTGTGTGATTAATAAAGATATTTGGTGTTTAATTGGTAATGTTTTAATTTATTCTATACCCAGCTCGTTAAAGTATTGATAAATGATCAAGCGTATGATGAAAGATAAGTTTAGCCTGAAACGGTGCATAATGGCGCTGTCACAGAATAGAAAATACAGGCACATGAAACATTTCAAACTTCCCTCTAAAACGTCAACGCACCTGCAATGCCTTGGGTGTTGTATACCAATAACATACTGTAAATTCGTTGTGAATCGTATTTACGGATCGTCCAATAATAAATTGAATTGTGCGTGAAAAGATCATCACCATTTTTGTCTCTCTTGCACTTTTAGAAGACGATGGGGAAACACGCGTGCAGTCAATGCACTCCCACTTCTCGTCATAGAAAATAAAACGTAGAAACAGCCAGCTACTGATGCCAACTTCTGAATGTAGTGAAATGGAGGAGGCATGTGCCAACTCCCACCACTTTCCTACAATGATTCAATCGCAAACGTAATAATGTATCAACAATGCTGCGACCTCGAGAAGCACATGCCAAAGAAAATGTGCACATATCACGTGTGTTTGTAAGTTTATTTTTAATTTAATGTTTTCGAAATTTCCGGTTTTACAGCTAATTTATTGAAAACAAGCTTTTGCCCGCGACCTTCGTCAAATTATTATAAAAAATCTCTTCCCTATTTCAATCGGATTTGTGAACAATTTCAAAGGTTTTGATTTTTGCGCGGAACCCTCTTCTTCTTTCATTATCGTGTGGTTAGTAGCCTAACCTGGTGTCAGAGTTTTTGTGCCGCCTATGGGCCTCTGACTTGACTTAACCCTAATTCTTATTCTTAAATAAAAGTAGCCTAAGTCACTCCTTATAACATCAGCTATCTACCAGTAAAATTCCCGTAAAAAACGGTCTAACCGTTTCGGAGATGATCCGGAACAAACAAACAGACAAACAAACAAACAGACCGACAGAATGACAAAAAAACACTTAAATGATATTTTGTTATAATTGCCGTATATACTTTCATTTGCATTCAGTATAAAGCTGTTATTTTGAAATTACAAATAGGGCATCAAAACCCGGTTTTGGTCCCATAGTAAAACCCGGGAATAACCGGGTTTCGCATGCCCTAATTACAAACAGACACTTATATTTTATTTATTTCTATACCTAGATGCAGAATAAAACCCAACTTCGTGAGGGAACCGGCAGGCCCTAAAACCATATATACGAAAATAATAATAAAATACGAGTACGAAAATATCTGACATCCACCAACCTGCACTGGGCCCGCGTGCTGCATTATGGCCCACTCTGTCTTACAGAGAGGAAGCTTCTGTACCAGCAGTGGTGCCAATAAGTCGATGATTCCCTCTGTCCACCACCGGTGTGTCCACCAGGGTGGAATTCTTAAAAAGAATTCTCGCTTATTTATGCGCGATGCGCGTACAAACATACAGACCGACAGACAAAAATTCTAAAACCTGTTGTTTTGGCATCTGTTGCTAAACATGGTAAATATCCCGTTTTATGTGATAACCATAGTTGATGATAGATAACTTGCATAATAATCAAATATTCCGATGTTTTTATTTCTTGTGCCAACACAACAACAACTTTTGTTTTTCGTCAACAACACATTAGGTAAGTACTTTCCTGCTTTTTCGTGACTTCTTATCTGTAGCTTCATATGCATACATTTTTTAGGTAAATACGCTTTCGAAATCCTCATTGGGTCATCTTCCTGCCCTTGTCCCATTCTACTTGGGGTCGGCGCAACACGTTTTCTTCTTCCATTCTCCCCTGTCAACCGTCACGGCATCATTTACTCCTTTCTCTTTCATATCATTCCTCACACAATCCATCCATCTTTTCTTTGGCCTTCCTCTCCCTCTCCATCCATTGACATTTATATCCATCACTCTTTTAGTACCTAATATGCGTTTCATCCTTCCTCATTACATGTCCATACCAAGACAGACGACTTCATTTCAATTTTTCTGTAACAGGCGCCACTTTCAAACTTCCTCTAATACATGAGTGTATTAGAGGAAGTTTCCTTACTTTATCCATTCTTGTTATTCTACACATCGATCTCAACATTCTCATCTCCGCTACATGCAATTGTTTTTCATCCATCTTCTTCACAGCCCAGCATTCTGATCCATTCAGTACGACAGGCCTAATCATGGACTTGTATATTTTCCCCTTTAACTTGAGTGACCTGTCGCCATTTCATCCATCCTGAGTTGATTCGTTGCGTTACGTCCCGGTCTACTTCGCCATCACCTTGGACAAGCGACTCGAGGTACTGGAAGTTGGAGCAGATCGGTAGGGGCGTTCCAGCAACAGTGATAGACACAGGACTGAGACCGCCGAAATCGCAAAACAAGTATTTCATTTTGGTTCTACTTAATTTCAGGCCAACATTCTCCAATCTTTGCCACCACACCTGCAATCTGCTCTGGACCTCTTGGCCGCTCTCGGCAACCAACACAATGTCATCGGCAAACAGCATACACCAGGGAACCTCTTCCTGGATGTCCGACGTGATCCTCATTGACTGAATCCACCAATTTTAAATTAAGTCTTACCAGCGAATCTTCAGTATTAAAAACATAAATTGTTATGTTTAGTATTAAATAAAATGTTTATCTGATTTCTTCACAGATTTAGAAAACAAATCTGAATTTAGAAGGCTCTGGCTTTTCTAAAGAGAGCATAAAACTGCGTAGTCGATTGATAAATTTTCCACCTAATTACGGCCGAGCTTCATCTAAATATTTACATGTTTACCCACCTACTAGGTAGGTATTCAACCGCGTCTATTTGTTCTGGAAGCTGAGCCAAGCATTCACCTACGTAGGTGGTTCCAAAGTCTAGATAGATATAAAGAAAGATGTCTTTAGACATAATAGTGTATATAACGGGTGCTATTTCGTCTAGGGGCCTATCCTAGTAGCTGAAAAATCCTTTGATTTTCCCTGAATATCTGTTCAGCGACGTGGAGAAGCGGTATTTTTTGAGTATTTTACGTTTTTAATAAAACGACAGGAAAATTAAAATTGCTTACGAAGGACAACACAACCTGTTTTGCCCATATATCTAGGTAACTAAATACCTATGATCTAGTCAGAAGTTCTATGAACCCTTGACTAAAAAGAGATCTTTATTCAATTGACATCATCGATTTAAAAAATAAATAACAGTACAGAATACGTAAATAACTCGGTAATAAATAAACATTCTTACACTTTTACGTCAAGAAATATTAAGTTCCAATCAGTTGTAAGTTTCCATTGTTTTTTTAAATGCGTCAAGTAGGTATCGCGTGCAATATTTTATCAGCCTAAATTAAAATAACCCGCTACATTTTTATCCGATAACCTCTGTTTGTTCTAATATTTCCAATTCGTTCCTTATCTCCCGGACTTCCCTTAACTATCGAAGAGCTACCTACCTGGTAACTGAACTAGGTTTAGATTAGAATGACTTGAGGTGTGCTACATGTGCTGGTATAACAATATTAAAGCAATCAAAATTCCAACAAAATTAACTGAAAATAAGAATTAAAAACATGGGTTACGTTTATTTTTATTGGCAGTGAGCTTTAAGCTGACTGAACATGACTATCGAAAGCCAAACCCTGTGATTCGCCCAAACAGGTGGACTGAAGATTTTAAGCAAGCTACTAGGAAACAAAAGCGAAAGGCACATTGAAAGAGACGTCTAACAAACACTGAGTAGGAGTGAATGGAGACTAGGGTATAAAATAAATTCAAGCCCGTTCACTCCCCCCGACCCTTGCAAGAGCCAGCCCGCGTTGCTGAGCCTGTACCTATAAATCAGCCCCCATATAATATCACTCAGATCCAGCCTGTCCCTTTGCTGCCCTCCCTCAGCGACGCCCTAAGCCGAGGTTCGTACCCCACAGGGGGTGCCCTTAGTGAGTTGTCGCTTAGTTTATAAGTTTTGCCCTGGCTGGAGGCCTTAATTAATTTCAAGGCACCCACAGGATTGTCCGGTTAAGCAGAAGCCAACCCTAGGTTGATACGCGAGATGCCATATCAAAAAAAAAAACTTGATACCGGCTCAAAACAAGCCCTTTAATATTCCTCGCCTAAACAACGAAAGCTCTACCTACGCTCATTTGTTTCAGAAATAATTCATGGGTTCCGAGAACGTTCAATTATGTAAATCAAGGCTACGGATCGATCGAATGCACCTACTACTATCTCACATTCATCACAATCGATACTGAATTCCCAATGCGGCACATTCGACCTCTATTTCAACTTGACTCGTTATTTACTACAAATTTTATTCAGTAATTTTCCATTGAAAGAATTGGCAAATTATTAAATTCGGTGTGGAATTCAGTGACGCGTTCTTACACACTCTCTTATTTATTAGCTTATATTATTTATTATATTCAACTATGTTATAATCTTGCAGTCGTTTCGATTGCATGATGACGTCAATGATTTCCAATCTATGGGAGTTTTGGTTTTTAGTTTATAGCAATTCCGTGGTTTCTATTCTAATTAAGTACCTAATCCTTTGTCAAATATCGTATGAAGTGATATGATTGGCTGTCGTTATTTCCACCATCCAAACTATACAGCTAGCTGAAAAATGACCTGAGATTAGTTTATTTAGAAACTTGATCGGCTATAAGACTGACAGCCTGTGATTACTATCTACTTCATATGATACCTACCCAAGATCTCTTCCTCCAAAAAGTCGCTTGATGTAAGTAAGGCCATTCATGCCACACTACGTACTTAATATACGTAACAATCAATACCTATGTATCTACCTACATACTTTTATACACAATCGTAGTATCTTTTTTTCTAGTCTTTCTTCGTGCCGGCCGGCGCGCGGCGGTACAAGCTATACGAATACACCTGAAGTGACAAGGTTGATCTTTCAGCAAAATTGGTGGAGGGACTGTGCTAGGGTGCGTCAAAAAACGTAAGCCTATTTATTAGATATAGGTGATTGGAGACTGATGAATGTTGGAGTTGCTTTATTGCCATACACCAATAAATCCGATAAATGATGCAAAAATTTTCAAAATTATCTTCATCTGCCTAACGGTTTCCCAACTATGTAGGAGTCGGTTTCTAGTCTTATCAGATAAAGCTAAATACAAGAATTTTAGATGTTGTAACTGCTACTAGATAACATTACGAGTATACTCCTTGGCTCTTAGTCTCAGATTTCCGGGCTTCTAAAAAACAGAAACGACTGTCTAAGATTTAAAATAATGTTGCAAAAAATTATATTCTTAATTAACATTCTATTTATAGCTCATGGACACAACATAACCCCAGTATCAAAAGGTGTGAGCAGTACTATCTATATACTATTTACGTCAATGGCCTCTGAAACGCTTTAATTAGGTAAAGGCGGATGTTATCAAGTTCACTTTATTGATAATTTATAATTGGTTTACTTTTCACATTCCGTTTGAGCATAAAGTGTACTATATGAGCATAAAGTGTACCTACACTAAGCAAAGTGCAAATAGGTTATATTGTCGTGAAATAACGATTGAAACTTTGAGTAAAGTTTTTATTAGGAAACAGGTCTTACTAGACCTGTTTCCTCATATAGGTACAAGGTGTAGTTTTGCAACCTTGTCAAAATTCAGGAGGTTGTCATAGAAGACGTAAATAATCAATATAAATTACGGTACCTGGTCAATAATAATAAACGCTGCTTTTTTAAGTTGTTAGTTTGACACTATTTCAGAATGAAGCCCTTTTGAAAAGAGGAGAATCACCCGTTTATCGAATTAACGTCTACGTTTGTTTGTGTGTGAAAGCGCGGTTATAGGGCTAGTATCACAGAGTACATTTTAACTGGCTAGTATTAGGTATTAGATTAAATATCTTCTCTTGTAACTGGTTACGAAAGTGTAGTTACCAAAGTGGACGAAGGGGTTTTAATACGGGTGGGGTACACTTATCGATTTCCGATAAGAAAAAAAAAATTACCAACCATTTTATTATTGATTCGGGTCGAGAATCATTAGCATAGTTACCTCCTTGAATTTGACGAGGATGCAAAGCAACAGCTTGCATAGATTATAGATATGAGTTTCAAGATACTAGGTATCCTCGAACCACCTTATAATTGCAATCAATAAATACATCAGCACTTGCCTAGTTTATTCCCAGCTATGTTGGAGTCGGCTTCCAGTGTAGCGTGGTGCAGCTGCATAAGTACCCGAATTTTATATGGGGTGACTGCGTTTAAGACCTCCACAACCCAGTTCCCATGGTTAGACTGGTTGTAAGACTTTTAATTGAAATCAATACATTAAGAGAAAATACTTTTTGAACTTTATGTGAATTAATATTTCGCTTGTTTACGACATAATAACATAACTCCAAAAAATTAGAAAACAGGACAGCGTTTTTTTTAAGTTACTAATAAAAATATATTCATTAAATTGCCAATTTTTGTTTTGCATAGAAACCTTTTATCAAGAGATGGTACCTAATCTCCACTGAATTCCCTGTATGGCTTCAGCGGCGATCGAACCCAACCCATATGAAATTGAGGCGACGATAGTCCTGCTTTATCTAAACAGAAAGTTGTTTGTAAGTCTGGAAATCTATTGAGGTCAATGATTGAAAATATCTACTTGCTAAAAATAACTGGCTTAACTTTATTTCAGCAAGTAGAAAGATAACTAGGTAAATGTATTATACATTTAAATAGTTTGCCAACATCGACTTCGATTCAAAATAACTTTTTCGAGGATTACACATTGACCTAGCGACACGCTCCTGCTTCGCACGGGTAGTACAGCATATTAGGTGGCTTGAGTTTTCCGTCACTTCCATATTTGTCTTAATTTCTTAATTACGTCATATTTCAACCAATTTACACAAAACCTTGACAAATTAAATAACTAAACACAGTCATAATCTGTTTCCAAACCGCTAATCGCTTGTGAATTAAACATTTCTATTTGTTTAGGTAAATTTATTGAAAGCCATTATTAATTTTATGTATTGTGTTCTAGTTCATAGAAATGAATATAGATAGAATGCACTTATGCAACAACTGTGCTGTAGCTATTTATATACAACAAAACAGTAGCTACCTACTTAACGTATGTAGTCATTTCAGACCACTTACTTTTGGTTTGTGTAAGTTTTATACATTTCCGACCAAGAAAGTATTATACCTATTATACTATAATTATATTATACTATACACCTATTATACATTCTCATTAACAGTGACAAAGGTATTATTATAGGATGTGCTTGTGAAAGAACTTGCAACTTTTTTGTTCAACGTAATCCATGATACCAAAGAAATTCCCATCAACCCATTACAATTCTGAACAGACAACAGACTTTGATCTAATTTGAAAGTAGATTCTGTTTTGAATATATTATGGCCCATTTTACTTTTTGATTTTATGCTCGCACTCTCGCAGCGTGTTTGGGCAACGTGATCTCTTGAATCATAAATAACAGCACAAAACACGTGCTTTCGTAATTTAATCCTTATTGTTGTACGTCGGAATTATTGATTTACCTTAATTTAGAGTAGAAGAAGTAGGGCTAAACTTGTCTTTGGTCTTTCGACATGAAAGACAATTCCTACATTTGCACGCTCAGATTTACATATATTGGGTGTAAAAGACCCTTAAAGAAGCCGAAAGGTATGTACCTACTTGTTCTCTCCGTCATTGCGATATTATTTTTATTATGGACCAAACCTGGAAACCTAGTTACGGAGATACTTATTGGACGTCAAAGGTGCTCTTTAATGTTATATATTTGCTTTAAATACCTCCATGGCCCCTGTTCTATTCGAGGCACACTATTTTGAGTACGTAACATTAAGGCCAGTAAAGCTGGATTTTCATCGCAGCAATATCTTTTGCGTAGAATTACAGAATACTTGGTTGACTGGGTTCGTGAAGGGTCCGTTTACACCCTGTTCAGGGACCGTACAACCCCGCTTAAGAGTTAAGCCTTTCGAAGGGGTAAGCCGTTTATGAGGTTACCTCTATCATTGGGTAACCCCTTGAATGGGTTTTGTACCAGAAACCCTTTGAAAGGGTTACATGATAACCTATTGAATGGGTTTTATACTAGAAACCCTTTGAAAGGGTTACATGATAACCCATTGAATGGGTTTTATACTAGAAACCCTTTGAAAGGGTTTCATGATAACCCATTGAATGGGTTTTATACTAGAAACCCAGTGAAAGGGTTGCATGAAAACCCGTTGAATGGGTTCTATACTAGAAACCCAGTGAAAGGGTCAAAACCCTTATAATATATGGGTTATTATAATGAAGGGCGTTATAAAAACCCATATATTATAAGGGTTTTATTCGGGTTATTCAATAAACTTGTGCTAGGTCGGTGGTACGGGAATGGCGGCCGGGCGCTCATTGCCTATAATTCACTAGACGGTATTATACAAATAGCGAGAGTAGGTACGAGCGAGAGCTCCAATAACTATAGTTGCGTATTTTGAGTTTTTGAGTTTATATTATATTATTCTTTTGATCTATCCGAGCCGAAAGTAGCGTGTAGACTTTTTTTATCAATTGGGATGCGTTTGCGTGTTTCAAGCTAATTCATTTATAAGGTTAGTTTTTTCTTGAATATTAAAGTACTTTGTAGATAGTTTGAGTTTTTCTTTGTAGATAGTTTGTAGGCAATAGTATTGCCTACAAATAGGCTCACTCGCCCCCTGTTACATGAGATTTAAAAACATAACTGACGAATGTGGGTGTACTATTAGTCTATTAGGTACACCTCTTTGGGGAATACAGGCGTGACGTTATTTGTGATGTTTGCAGATATGTAGTTTATGCTCAAAATCCATCCAAGTGCTAAGATTTCTTTGCTAACTCGCACGAAGTTGCGCAGAAGATGGTAGGTAAGTACTTCATAGAGACTCTCTGTTGGTCGTTTGTTATTTAGGTATTAGGTTTCAAAATTATAAAAACGAATGTTGGGGCCGGATGCCTTGTAACATTTTATTATACTTATCATTTTATATTTGGTAGTAGAAAATATTACTAAGTATATCAGAGAGTGAAGAAAGTTCTGATGACGAATCTCAACACGTCAATCAGATCCATGACGAATTGTCAAAAACATCAGCAGGAATGTCTTTGTCACCTACATTCGATCCAGATGTTTCTACGCCTGATTTATTTCTGTTATAGCTTATGCAATAGCTTGAATTTTAAAGCTCCCTTAGGCTCTTTAGGTCCGGCTCGCTTCGCTCGCTCTTGCGTTCTCTTCATCTTGAAACTCTTACTCATCTCAGGGGCCGGGTCGTAGGTCTGGTTTTGAAGTTCAAACCCGGGAGGGGTTTTGACATCTAAATCGACCCCTAAATCTCGGACAACTATAAAGAAATCAACCGATCCGAGGCGGAATGCAAAAAACTCGCTCGCTAATACATACCCGTGTTATCGTAATCAATTGAATGAGCAATGAGCAAGTAGAAATTTTGTCTTTATTTTATTATAAATGTCGTTTGAAATAAGATAAGACATTTAATAAAAACTTTTTACAGTCCGTTCAACCGATTTTGACTTCTATTCCGTAGGCATAAGAACGCCTTTAAAAGACGTCTGCGTTGGACGACTGTAAGTATAGGACTATGACACAAATAAGGTTAAATGTAATTCGTTTGGGTGAATGCGAGCCGTAGCCCCGTGGGTATGTACGTTAGTGCATGACTTCGAACGAGTGAAGGAGGCCTGCTTTTGTTTTTTAATAACATTTAATAGCTTTTACAATTTCGCATGTAATGATATAAGCCAAATAGCGATATCTAACTTAAACAAAAATAAAACAACTAATAAGTTTGGTTCTTGTCAAACATCTCTCTTTGAAATTGCTAAGAGATTTCGGCGATTTTCTTCAAAACTTTGAGATACCTACCTAGCGCTTTTCGGCCTAACAGGGCAGTCTAGTAGGTACTCCATTTTGTACATTTAGTGACCAATAATCTATCCATGACACAAATCAATCAACAATGAAGTGGTACGTCGGACCTTTAGGACATAACATCGTTGCGCAAATTGTTGCGTGAATTGGCAAGTAGGTAAGTATGTAGGACAATCTTACATATTTACCTACTTGCCCATTGCAATAAACTATACAATTGCTATTTTGAAAATTTAGATTGATAAATTACGTAACTTTATATCTACATACCTACCTATTGTAATGCGACCCCGAAATGATCAATCGCCATCAATTTATATTGTAGTATAGTAATATTATCAATCGCTTGGTACGTAAACGAGCTATGTGCAACAAACACGTAATAATTTACAATCACGATTGATCATTTCGCAGACCCCTAAGTTTTCACACCGACTAAATAATAATATAGTAAAACTCCGCAAAAGACGTCCAGGTTCAAAAATCAAACAGCAAAAATGACAGCATTTGTTTGGTACTTGCAATAAAGTAATAAACAAGAACAGAAATGAAAAAAACATAATAATATTAAGTAATTTCGGTATCCGGCCAGCAAAGCTAAAATGAACTCTAAGTCACATTCAATAAAGCTCATAGATCCCTGTTTACAACCAGCTAGGTAAGTAGCCACAAAGGCGCCGCCGCGTCAACGCATGCTATTCCGTTTTGAAACCTATGCCCTTCAGCGAGAGATCATATTACCATGGGGTCTAAACTCGAACAAATTATAATTAGTCATGTAAAGAAAATCATAGATTGCAGCATAGGTAACGATTATGAAACAAACAATCACTAAAATACGTTAAATGGCAGATTTTGACTGAAGTAAGAGATTAGTAAAAATCTAAACTTCCTTGTCTACTCATAAATCACGTAATTTCTACAAAAAAAGATAAATGAAGCTCTAGATCAATTCGATCCCATAGAAGTAGCCATCTGTTAATCATTTTCTTTAGAGCTCTTTGCAAAAGATGGTGTTTTACTGAATATGTTATATGTCACATAAACTGCAGCGTGAAAGCTCACTCACACAAATGAAACTGTTCCGCCAACTCGAGATTTTTTTTGTTGTTGTTTTGTATACTTGTCCTTGAACGCACGGTGCGATGTCATTCATATTCGATTTGGTTAACCAAAATGGTCCCTTAGCTTAGGCCGTTCAAAAGAGTTATCCAAATATTATGGGTTTGTGACTGTTTAGAAAACCCTATCAAAAACCCATACCAAAACGGTCAATTAAGCTGGTAACCAAAACGATCAATTAAGCTGTTCAAAAGGGTGACCCACACCACATCGTAAGGGTTTTTGATTGACTGCTAGAAAAACCCTATCGAAAACCCTTTCAATCGGTAGCCAAAATGGTCAATTAAGCCGTTCAAAAGGGTTAGCCACATCGTATGGGTTTTTGATTGACTGCTAGAAAAACCCTATCAAAAACCCTTTCAATTGGTAACCAAAATGGTCTATTAAGCCGTTCAAAAGGGGTACCCATATCGTATGGGTTTTTGATTGACTGCTAGAAAAACCCTATCAAAAACCCTTTCCATTGGCTAACCAAAATGGTCTATTAAGCCGTTCAAAAGGGTTACCCATATCGTATGGGTTTTTGATTAACCGCTTCGAAAAACCCTAACGAAAACCCTTTCAATGGGTAACCGATATGGTCCCTGCCCTGTATGAATGGATAAATCGACAGTTTCAAGGCCTCAGTAGGTATGGATTACACTCAGATCGATTGGTACCTATGACCTATAGGTATATTTTAAAGATGCCTGCTTTTGCCCGCGGCTTCGGCGGTGAGAATATCGGAAATTATCCCACGAAAACATACTACGATAAAAAGTATGTCCTAGTATCGTTCATGGTCTACAGCGTGTGCAGAATTATATATCTAGTTACAACATGCGAGGACTTCTCTTTTCACGGTTGTCATCAATTCAATACGAGAGAGAAAACGGAATACCGACGTATCAAGAATTATCATAGTTATGTCACGTATTTTACATAGATCATCCATTCATCGATTTGCAGATAGCGTGACACTAATTCGATAAGGCATTTTTCCCAGCACTTAACTGGTACCTAAACAATGGATAGCTCGTAAATACATGTCAATTATTCATAATGGAATCAACAGGGGAAAATTTAACAAGCACTTATTTGGCTTTGTCTAAATATGGAGACGTAGTACCTAACGTTGATAGGTTAAAGCGCCTACACACGGCCCTAAAATCAGAGGCAATATCGGGAGAGTGGTGGGGAGCGCCCTAGATCGCTCCCTTGATCGCCTCGTGAGTAGGCAAATCGTAATCAGTATTATTATTATTACCCCTAACTCAGAAATTGGTTCGGGCGAGCTTACGATTTAGGGCCGATTATCGTCTAGGGAGCGTTGTCCGTGCGTGTGTAGCGAAATTGGAACCGATTTCATCGCAGTGCGCGTGCGACTGTAGTGGCAACAGGACGTGTTTTTATAAATCAATTTTTATTTCGTGCGGAGATATAGCGAAGGAGAAGGAGCAAGAGGTCTGGACGAAAACAATTGATCTTTTCAAGGATTTGTCGTAGTTATGGGATAAAAAACATAAAAATTATTTTAACCGCGACATGAGGCAGGAGACCTCTTAGCCCAGGTCTTCCTCTTTTGTTTTTGTATTGGTCGCACCGTAGCAAGTGCCAGAGCGATGCCTATTTTTTGATTTTTTGAAAGTGTAGGCGGCATCTTGGTTCGACGAGCGCTTTGCTGCACGATGGGTTACGTACTAACTGGCAGGGACGTGTGTAGAGTAGTGGCCGATTTCATCCCCACCACCACTCTCCCGATATTGCCTCTGATTTTAGGGCCGTGTGTAGGCGCTTTTACTTGTGTCTCGAATGTAGCGACAGACGAGTAAGTTTGTTTGCTTTCCTGTAGTCGGCCTTGTATTTGAAGTGTTACTTGTTAGTGACACAACGCGGTGGAAAACTGTTACTATTTGTATATAATCCGTTTATAGGCTTGCATATAAGTAGGCAGGTATAAAATGAAAATTTTCCAACTCCTTGATTATTTTTATACGAAATTGAAATATACTTACTTACTCACTTACAATGATGATGCGGCCTAAGGTGGAGCGTGCTTGCTTATGAGAAACCGATTCACTCGAACCTTGAAGAGATTTAGATTACAATTATCGGAGAACAGAGAAGCCAATGTTGGTCGATAAAATTACCTACTGAATTTATCTACAATCTGGGTGTTCTGTTATGTGTTTGATTTCTAAAATTGCCTCGTAACGATGGGGTCATTTAAAACATCATCAATGGTAAACCCACTTCCTCTTATCAACAATGTTTCAACATCTGCAGGCTATAGTGATACAATCATGGTGACTGTGTGTATTTTAACTTAAAAGAACTTGCCAGAATCATAAAGTATTGGAGCTTATAAAAAAAAAAAAATCAACGAGAATTTAGCAGACACCGGAAAATAAAACAAAAACATGTGATAAATAAAATTTAATTAACTGTAAACGAATACAAAAACACAACAGTATAAATAATTTTCGTATTTCATTTAGGAACCTATATTAAGCATAATTTAATTTAAATTCTACATGTTTACAATAATTTGCAGATCTTCAAATCAAAACGAAGCAAGTAATGTCTATTTACAATGTTTACATAGATAATGCTCTTTGGCGTATAATATACGCTGTCAATATCTGCAATAAAAAAAAAAATTGGAATACTATTATCCCTATCATGGGCAATCATTTTCTGTTATGGCAACTAACAGCAGTGGCCGACAGACGTCATAGCAATCTCTTGAAAAACCTTTTTGACTGATTTTTGCAGGATTGAAATTAATATTTATGCGAAAATTAATTTGACTATTCGCAGTGAACTGGGGATGCATGTCAGAAATGCGATTAAGACGATTATACTGTAGGTACAGATGCCAGCACATCAAGCTACATCAATCTGTCAAATTTCTTTAATATATTTTTAAACTTTATCGTTAAAGAATTAATTAAGTTCAGGGTTGATTGGGAAAATTTGACAGTTTTGGGAAGCTTGATGTTTTTTTTGTCTTTACGAGCTTTATATCTCGAAACGTCTAATAGCTGGAGGGACGGGAGTTCTACCATCGTATCAGGAATATGAATGAGCCCAAACGGAAAAGTACCGGGCAGATGACCTTGACGCGAGTGGGCGTGGCCTAGCAGCGTCTAAAAATAGACACTAAAAATTTCCTGTTACATACGAATTCACAAAGCAGTAAACGACTGTATCGCCCAAAGGGACACTGCCAGCCGATTTTTTGTGATGTGGAATTGTATGAGGATCAAAAAGAGAAGTAACTTCAGCAAATACAAAGGCAAACTTCTGCGAAAGCATTATCAATGCCTGTCTGAAATGTGTGCACATGATCGTTACCAAGCACGTTCGTTGAAAAGTTTGTGGAGTTTCTCACCAAGAGCTGATATGTTTTTGTTTTTACAATGCGTTTCATACTGGTAATCAAAAGAGAAATTAAAAGAACATCGCACCAAACCTAGCTTATGGTTTCTCTACGTTGACCTTGGCTTAGACATAGATTAGCGTATTTTACATACAGAGACCAGTATAGTTTATCTAAGTTATAGCTCAATGAAGAAGTAGGTACGAGACATTGTCTGGTACACTAAAAAGTGTCATACAATCTGTTTAAACAAAGCTGTTTTATTTATTTGTTGGTTTAAGTGATAACGAGTAGGATTTAATTAGTCTGTAGTCCAATTTCGTGTGATTTTTATGCTATTAGCACTAGTTACTAACCAAAATTGTCATCATTAATATAAAAAAGTATTATTCTCGGACAACTTATTTACCAAAATTAACTAAGTTCACTCGTGTTATCAATTTATAACAAGGTGCTGCTAAAATTCTGACGTACTTATAAATAAAAATGCTGTGCAATTTAGTCAAAACAAATTAACATCACTATCATGAGTTTTATACAAATATTTTTCATTCTTTTGAAAAGAAAAATTACACATGTTGTTATTTTTTATGGCAACATTAAATTTGTTAAAGATGTTTTGTTGCTAGGCTCAAAAGTGAGATCTGAATCTCCAATCCCTAAACCTCTTACTCTTCTATTGACTTAGACTAACTTGGTTATTTTAATCATAATTGCAGTGGAATATTTCCTGCGTTAGTTCCGATACAAAGAAAGTATAGCCTCACTATTTAAAAAAGGTCACCTCCATTAATTCTGATACAGATATATATCTTACTTACTCTTAAATATTAACATTGTCCTGGCCGCATTAATATTAATCCCTAACAAGATTAGCCTGAGATTAAGCCAAACATGACTCATTATTTGTTAGACCCACATATTTCTGTAGTTACATCCATTCTAGCATAAATTTTACTGCTGACCAGTATCTTTTCATTTCAGGACAAGGCCTTCTTATCCCTTCTTCACGCACTTGTGATAGCAGGAATATAGTATCTAAGTCAGTGCTTTCGGTAAGATTCAAGTCGGTTAACCACGGGAAGATTTGCAAATTTCGCTGCGCGGTTCATTTGCCTTAGGTCGCAGTGGACGATCCCGTCATCATTTTCATACATAGCATACCTCAGTATACGAAACAGCCGTGGGGAGGCGCCTTAAAGCTTATTTTTCCATCATCGAATTTACATATCCCAAATAAATATATCTTGTAACATGCTCAATGCTTGCACCTGCGTGTCATTGGTCGCAATCAAATCGACAGTGACATACTTAGCTGCCTGAAGGATTCTCAGACAGGACGCGTTCTCAGGGGCCAGTTTATGACAGACTTTTGTGAAGGTGGCCTTAGCGCAGTCGTAGTGGAAGATGAGAGGATCTAGGATGTCGGTGAGATCGGCCTGGGTAAGTAAGCAGCAGAGGTGGGCTAGAGTTACGCAAAGCTGGAACAAAAGAGACCACATGTTACTACAAGTTATACATATAAGTTAAGGATTTTTAACGTAAACGGGTTTCTTCATTGGTCCAGAAGAGGAGGTGCACATACCAAAAGATATATTATGATATATTATAATAGATATATTATAACTTTATAACCTTTAGATATTCTTGATTTTTCTTGTTGGCACAAATATATGAGAAAATTAAAGTATGTGCAGTAGCGAACCATTCAGCAGGATGGTAGCGCGGATGACTTCCAGACGAACAATTAATATCTCATCTCTGGCAGGGTCATTGCACTCAAAATTTGCAAAAATTTAGAATCCTTTTAAGCATTTCGAACTTCACCGGTGACAGCACACCTTTATTAAATCTCCATGATAAAGCTGTATAGCAGTTGGAAAACATATGATCCTCAAGAGTAAATTTCATAGTTCAAACCTCACCTGTTCAATAAGATTATCCTTGTGCTTATACTCATTGAAGTCATCAACATAGGCTGCATTCTCCATGGCAGCTAGCACCCCCCTCCACACTAACGCGTAATGTTCGGCGTAGTGCGCCCGCGCAGATGGCGCGCGCAACGCCGTCGCCGCGTTGATACGGACCTTTAGGTTCTTGCACTCTTTAGTTAGGGTGCAAAGACTGGAGTACATTTGGTTCTAAGGGAAAAGGGGATGATTTAGACGAAGAAATACGACATAATCGGACTATTAAATTGTATTTGCTCGATATATCATGAGCATATGGAGAAGAATTCGTATTGATTGATGAATACAATTTAGTACAGGAACAACGTTAAAAAAAAAGTTAACTTTACTTCCGAAGTAATTTTTACTTTTGAAGAATATTTATATTCTTGCCCTACAAGTTTATTTTTAGCTCCGACAATAAAAAAAAATTCAAAATGTCTTTACTTTTTGGGACCTTGCAGATTGACAAGAGCAATAATTACTAAACCTTCTTGAATATCTCACCTGCCATCCATTAAAACAAGTGAACAACTGCTCATTCTTCATTGCGTTGCCCATCGCGTAGCAAGCGTTCCATCGCACCTTCATATTGTTCACCTTACACGCGCAATCCAAAAGCTTTCCTATTGCAGTCTCGCATAGGATCTTCAATTGCGTGTTACGAACCAGGTTCTCGTTCTTTATCAAGCGTAGCAGATTCCCGAGGCCTCGTGTGGCACTCATTTTTACCTAGTAAGCAAAATATTTCTGTCATTTTATTTTAAGTATATAAATTACCGATTCATTGTTAATTCTAGAAAGCTGATTATGGCTCAAGTGTAGCGGAAGGACATGCAACCGAGTGATATTTGAAAATATGATGGCAAAGTTTAATAATTACATTCTAAATAAAAAATCTTCCTACGCAAATTCAGCTTCAAGGTTAGCCTTTCTTGGTGAGTTACAGACATTGAACTCGTTCCGGTTTTAACACCTTCATGTGGACAAATTACACTCATGTTCTTTGTCGTGTTTTATTGTTTAGTTCTATTTTGATCAAATTGACACGTTTTCTAGGTTAATTTATTGATTGCTATGGTCACTGAGTGACGATCCAACATGTTCTAAATAACAGTTAATTATACGTAATATAATTAAATACAAGGTGTAGTTTTGCAACCTCGTCAAAATTCAGGAGGTTGTAATAGAAGACGTAAATAATCAATATAAATTACGGTACCTGGTCAATAATAATAAACGCTGCTTTTTTTAGTTGTTTTAATTTGACACTATTTCAGAATGAAGCCCTTTTCAAAAGAGGAGAATCACCCGTTTATCGAGTAAACGTCTGCGTTTTTTTGTGTGTGTCAAAGCGCAGTTATAGGGCTAGTATTAGACGGGCCGCGTTTTAATACGGGTGGTGTACTGTACACTTAACGATTTCCGATATGTATTAAGAAAAAAAATTAAAAAATTACCTACCCATTATACCCATATTATTGATTCGGGTCGAGAATCATTAGCATAGTTACCTCCTTGAATTTGACGAGGATGCAAAGCAACACCTTGTAGGTAACCAACCCATACTGAGCCTCTGAATCTAAATATATATAACTAAATATCATTGATCCTTTGATCAAGGCCTTAACATAGCTCAACCTTGACCGACAAACTAGTCTAATACCTCAGCAATCCATCAGATAAGATCAACCTATCTTTTATCATGTTCAGAATTGCTCAACCACTTCATTGTTCTTGCTTAAGCCCATTCAATACTAGGTACCACCTAAATTAATTTCCTAATAAAACCACACTGTTGGATTTTCAATGTTAGGTTCGCCGTCGAAAGTTGAAAATCCAACATTTCAATCATCGTTTGTTTGACAACTAGCATTAGTGACACATCCTGTATGGATAACGGTCCAGTGAAACTTTCCATTAGCTTAGAGATAAGGAATGTTTTAACATAAGTGCAGGTCAGAAACTGATAGCCTTGTCCACGTGCGGAGAGCTAGGGACCTCGTGCTATGTTGGTTTAGTGACCCGTGCCAAGATTAGCTTTCCACATTTCCCTAAAGTACGATTTACATAGGGCGATTCGCGTAGCGCTTTTCAAAATGTGCTAAAGGAAATTGAAGCGTTCATGAAGTAGTTAAATATCATATTTGCTTGGAGTTTACACTGGCGAGGAATGCGCGTGGATCCAAACGGGTTGCAAGCTGTGGCGCCGGATGGTGTAAATCGTACTTAATAAATGTATTTTTAGAATATGTTACTAGAGAGTAAAGTTATTACTGGATTGATCTGGATAATTATCATTTGTTTTACAATTTATGATTTATTGCTGATCCATACTAATATTATAAATGCGAAAGTAACTCTATTTGTTTGTTTGTTACCTTTTCACGACTAAACGGCTGATCGGATCGTTATGAAATTTGGCAAGGAGATAGATTATATCCTGGGGAAGGGCATAGCCTATCTTTTTTTTTCAAAATTACCACGAGAACGAAGTCGCGGGCAACAGCTAGTATCTAATAATTTACATATTATGCAGACATAAAGGTGCATTCACACTGAGAGCATTTATTAACTTTCTCATTATTGTAACAATGCCGTTGCAAGCCAGTCATTCGTATTCGGGCTAACGTTTTTCTATCAAATCAGTCTGAGGATGGAATCTAAAAGCCTAATGATCTGTAAAGAAAATACAATACTATTTGTTATTAACAAAACTCGATTTTTTTAGCCCAGTCGGACGTTGGTAACTTAGAATAGTGTTGCAACCGGGACTAACAACGTCACCCCATGAGATATGGAGGTATAATACCATTACTACCAGTCTTCCACTACCTCGCCCATGGAATTATTGTTTTATGATCAGTGTAATATTGCATTGCAATACAAATGAGTTTTATATAAGTTTACTGCCTGTGCTACTGAATTATAACGGCATTTGCTACAAATAAAATGAGATACAGGGTCAATATTTTTTTTTGGTTTTCGAGGGAATTGGTTCACAATTATTTCCAGTAAATGGATAAGTATTGAATATTCACATTTACAAATAGATCTTGTCGTTTAATAACACGCAAGTAATATTCAATGTTAGGGTGGCAAAGCAAATATGAGTCCGATGATACATACCGTAATATGTTACGAGACGTACATAACTTACATATCTAATTAAAGTACTTAGAACAAAACCTTAATAATAAGATACGGGATATCTATGTGACCTTTATCTACCATCAATCTAACAGATTGATAACGCCAGGCAGAAGTTGAGACATTACACCATATTATGTAAACAATTTTGACCCTGAACCACACAGGTTTAAGACGACATCCTAGCCAAAACAATCATGAATCAGGCGCGTGATTTTATATTTTTTTTAACAAACTATCATTCATAACATGAATGAACAACGTGCGCAAGACAGACGCAACTATTTGCGATAAGACAATTGACGCCAAATTACGTTGTTAAGGGTTACCTTATCGTTGTCGACTGCGCACTGGATGCTGGCCTCTAGCAGGCGAACCAGCAGGGCATCGTCTATGTCATCGCATTCTGGGTCCTCCCTGTTATATCAAATAATAGTTTAGAACTTGAATAGCCTGGATGTCCAGCAGTAGACGGCTTTCGACAGAACAATAATGATGATAAATTGTGGAGGTCATCATCTGCCTAGCTTTTTCCCACCTGTGTTGGAGTCGGCTCGCAGTCCAGCTGAATACCAGTATATTACATGGAGCGACTGCCTATCTGACCTCCACAGCTCAGTTAGTACTGGGTAATAACACGATACCCCTTGGTAAGACTGATTGCTAGACTTTCGGGCTACTGACTACCTATAACGACTGCCAAAGGTCTACAAATGACAGCCGGGATCAACGGCTTGACGTGCTTTCCGAGGCACGGAGGAAACTGGGTATGTAATGGGTGATCACCCATGCACGGACCAACCTAGACAAGCGCGGCTTAACCTAAAGATCGACCCGAACGGCTGTTATTATTTAGCCACGAGCTCCTTCGTCGTTCTATGTAAAATGTTGGTATACAGCTTCATTCGGTTTGATGGACGCAATTTAGTTGGGAAAAGGTTATGTAAAAAATGATGATGATAAATTGCCACTTTTCGTAAACGAGATAGTAGGATATTATTGGGCATTCTACCCCACCTTCCGTTCCATCGGCTCACTCCGTTCGCCTCGTCACTCTCGGTGGAGTAGAATGCCCAATAATATAAATGAAATCCTACATAGCGCAGTAAAATACTGGTTCGGCGCCTATTCCACCCGGTGGATTAAACAGTGTAGTAAAATACTGGTTCGATGCTTATTCCACCCGATGGAGCGGAAGGAGGAGTATGAATTCCTAAGTGCAGTAAAATACTAGTTCGGCACCTATTCCACCATTTTAGTTCTAAAACTCAACATTACCTTGTTAACTTATTTTACCTTGATAACTTATTACCTTATTTTACCTTGATACTTTGTTACAATGAGTTATAAATGTCAATGTAATAAATTATTGACTCATTATTAATATAACCGTTTCAAGCAGTCGTCATGAAATTTGTTAAACAACCACAATCGTTACACGTAAACAAACTTTGTGTTCATTCTCAGGAGACTGGTTTTCGCCATGGAGAATTATTACCTAAATCGGTACGATGCATCATTTGCGGGCCGTCAAATTGTGGAAAAACTAATTTATTAATTGGCCTTCTTATACACGAGAATGGTTTAAGATTTCAAAATGTTTATGTTTATTCGAAAACCTTGCAACAACCTAAGTATGTTTTTTTAGAAAAAGTCTTGCAACGAGTACCAGGTGTTTCATTTCAGAAATATCATGAAAATGAGCAAGTACTGAGTGTTCAGACCGCAAAACCGAATTCTGTAATTGTATTTGATGATGTTGCTTGTGAAAATCAAAGTAGTATGCGTGATTATTTTGCTATGGGGAGACACAAATTCATCGATTGTTTTTATCTAAATCAGACGTATAGTAAAATCCCTAAGCAATTAGTAAGAGACAATGCAAACCTAATCGTACTTTTTAAACAAGATGAAAGAAATATGAGACATGTTTATGAAGAACACGTCAACACTGACATGCCATGGATTGAATTTCGTGAAATGTGTTCAAAAATATGGAGTATACCTTTCAATTATCTTGTAATTAACAAAGATTGTTCCAAAAACAAAGGATGTTATAGAAGTCAATTTGACACGTTTGTAGTCTTTGACTAATAACACGAATGCATATATAAGGTTATTACCTGCCTGCCATTATTATTCACCCTACAACGCTAAATCAATTACGACCTATTTTATTAATATGGAAAAATCATTAAAACGACAAATTGTTGATGCGGCAGAAGCTGTGAAGATAAAAATACGAAAAATGAGAGATGCTGAGATTAACAATAAACAAGCACTGGAATCTGTTTTCAAACCTGTAACAGAACCTCTCAACCTAATTGCTAATGCTAGTAAGCAAACTCCTCCCCTGCGTGCTAGTGAAGATTTTGCTGATGGTCCGTTTACTAACGAAACTGGTAGTGCAGGAAGCAATGATAATAATGGTGATGAAGACAAATATGAATCCGATATCAACAGTAACTCTTCATATGAATCAGTAGTTGAAAGGAATCAAGACTATGATACGTCATCCTGGTCAGTATCTTCAGAAGCGTTGGTAGATATTCCATTTGGGGTTAGAGCAGACCACGGGAAACTGATGTTAGGTTCTGCTTGCATAACGATCAACGATCAATACATCACGGTGGTTGGACGTAAATACCGAAATACACCTGGTTTAAAACAGTTGTTGCTTAAGAAAGATGTAGACCTAAGTTTGGTTACAGATAGTGATATGCAAAATTATAAATCGATGCTACTTGATACAAATGCACATCGTCGAGACTATGAACCAAGTAAACCAATAAAAAGTAACAAAGGACAAAAATATTTGCAAGTTATTAAACCTCTTTTTCAACTGAAGAAGACAATTCAGGGAAAAGGTCTACCGTTGATAAAAAGGTGGAGAAAAAACGTAGACTTAGTGTACTGGGATGATCCTAACGAATTAGTGGAAAGGTTGAAATTATTGATTGCGTCTAGAGATGCTGGCAACACAGGATTAGATAATGAAATTATATCTATCATTGAAGAATTACGTGAAAGTAAAGTTATAAATAAATAAGTATTTAAAAATGTGTTTATTTTACTATCATCCTCTCAAAACAACACACCTTAAACATGAACGTAGACAAATTTGGACACTACATTCACAAAAGAATGCGTTTATCAGAGTTATTTGAGTTTAATGAGAATGCACTGGTAAAATCAGAAAACGGAGATTTTGATTTAAAAACATCAAGACTGAGAGGAATTAGATCTCCAGTAGAAGCAGACGATGCTGTGAACAAGGATTATGTAGATCTATTGAATGCTAATACCATAAAAGAATTAAATAATCTAGTTGTAAACAAGGATTATATAGATCGATTGAATGCAAAAATGATGAAAGAACTTAATAATTTGATTGGTACATTACGTTCACAAATCATAAAAGATGCAAAGGATACAGTTCAAGCTACTTTAAAAGCAAGGATACCTGAGGTTTCAACTCATTTGCAAGATAAGTTTTATACTAAAGCAGTGGTAGATAAATTACTTCAAAAAACTTCGTAATGACAAAACAGCAAATTGTGAATGAAATACACAAAGGGGTACGGAGAAATTTCCTTCGACGTTCTGTTATTTTGAAAGGAATCAACGACTTATGGCAAGCAGACTTGATGGACATGCAAAACCTAAAAAAGTATAACAGAGGTTACAATTTCATCTTAGTGGTGATTGACTGCTTCTCAAAGTATGCCTGGGCTGAACCGTTAAAATCAAAAAATAAATTTGATGTTACTCGTGCATTCGAACATATACTGCTTAGCAGTCGTAATAATCCGGTTAACTTGCAAACTGACATGGGGACCGAATTTTATAACATCACTTTTCAAACGCTTATGAAAAAGCATAACATTAACCATTACTCATCGTTTTCTACTAAAAAAGCATCAATTGTAGAGAGACTGATTAGAACTGTAAAAAATAAATTATATAAATATTTTAGTCTCAATGGAAACTATAAATGGTTAGATCTACCATTGGAAGATACATTGAAGAGATATAACAACACAAAACATCGCACTATTCAATTTAAACCAGTAGATGTAAATAAAAGTAATGAACAAGTAATCAAAGAAAATATTAAAAAAATAAACAAACATGATTTAGTTCCGTGGAAGCCTAAATTCAAAGTTGGTGATTGTGTCCGTATAAGTAAATACAAACATAATTTTGAGAAAGGTTATACTCCTAATTGGTCGACTGAATTATTTATTATAAAAAAGGTAAATAAAACCTTACCAGTAACATATCACATAGAAGATCGACGAAAGCAAGACATATTAGGAGCTTTTTACGAACAAGAACTGCAAAGATCTATTTATCCTGATGTATATTTGATAGAAAAGGTTTTGAAAAAGAAAGGAAATAAATTGTATGTTAAATGGTTAGGTCTGAACAGTGCAGAAAACAGTTGGATTGAAAAAGCTGCAATAATGGACTAAGATATTATATAACCATTTTTCATTTGAAATCCGATCATTATAATTTGAATAATGCAAGGGGGTGGACTAGTTAACGGCATAATTAATAATCTACCATTCGAAGTTCATTTGCCAGGATACAATTATTGCGGACCAGGAACCAAACTTCACAAACGCTTAGCGCGAGGTGACCGAGGTGTAAATAAGCTAGACGAAGCTTGCATGCAACACGATATTGCGTATACAAACCATACAGACTTATCAAATCGTCACAAAGCCGATTTAGAACTACTCAACATGGCTAAACAAAGACTTAAATCAAAAGATGCAGGGAAAGGTGAAAAACTAAGCTCTTGGCTAGTTAACAAAGTTATGAAAGCGAAATTAAAGTCTGGATCCGGCATTAAATCATTTAAAAGCTTAGTTTCAAAAATAAAATCGAAAATTAAGAAACTCAAATGCAAAGATAGTAAGACTTTAATAAAAGCAGCTTACTTAGCCGCAAAAAAGTTATTTCCAAACATTCATCATCGAATTCGAGTACCCCGAGTAATACCCATACCAAAGACTGGGGGAGTTTTGCCTTTAATTCCAATTTTTGCTGGTTTATCTGCTTTAGGAACTTTAGCTGGGGGTGCAGCTGGCATTGCAAAAACCGTCAATGATTACAAAGCAAACAAACAAAATTTACAAGAAACAGAACGACATAATAAAGCTATGGAGGCTTTAGTGTTGGGCAAGGGTTTATACATTAAGCCGTATAAAAGTGGTAAAGGATTGTTTATAACATCTTCAAAAAACTGAAAAATATGCTACCCAATCGACCTCTAACTAATGTAGACATCCGAAATTATTCAAGAGACATCCCATATTTTCGTGGGATCTACATGAAGGATCAACTACCTCGGAAGCCGAAACGCATTGAATGTGGTATCGTTAACTTAGACAATTCTAAGAACGAAGGAACGCATTGGGTAGCTTATGCTAAAGTATACAATCACTGTGAATACTTTGATAGCTATGGAAATTTAAAACCTCCCATGGAATTGATGCAATATTTCAAAAATTGTAATGTGTTTTATAACTACACAAGATATCAAAAATTTAACGCAGTCAATTGTGGTCATTTATGTTTAAATTATTTGTGGAGTTTTTGGAATAAAAATGTAATATAAAATATATACTTTTCTTTCATTTCAATCATTTGCAAGATGTCACTCACTTTGTCGATAACTGGAGACTCGTCAGTGTTAACTACATACTATCCTAATACGTTGCAACTAGATGGAGAATATGAGTGTGCATTATTGCACTTTTCAACATTTAATTCTATTCCAAACATTGATAAAAGTAATAATAAGTTCTATTATGGCATTAATGAAGTTATTGAAATACCGGAAGGCACTTATGAATTACAAGATGTCAGCGATTATTTAAAATCCGAAATAAAAGATGCAGCTATCAAACTACGGTGCAATAATAATACATTAAAAACTACAATATTTTGTACAAAAGACATTAATTTTATCAAAGAAGACTCTTTTAGAAGACTATTAGGATTTAATAAACAAATCTTGAAAGCAAATAAATGGCATGTGTCACAGTCTCCAGTCAACATTCTACCTACGACCGTAGTCAGGATTGAATGTGATATTGTAAGCGGTTCCTATGTAAACGGTGATCCCAGTCATATTATTCACGAATTTGCACTTAATGTGCCACCTGGATACAGGATCATAGAAATCCCGAAGAACGCAATATACTTTCCAATCAATCAAAACAACATAAGCTGCATACATATCAGGTTGTTAGATATAAACAAACGATTAATCAATTTACGTGGTGAAGAAGTGCAGGTGTATCTGCATCTTAGAAGAAAAAAATGATTGATTACAATAAAAATGTGTCTCAACAAGTTAAGAATATCAGTTCTGCTCGAGCTACCTATCAAATAAGACCTCTATCTAAGAAGAAAATAAAATTAACTAAAGACAATAAAGCATTCCTTAGAGCAATTGGATTGCTAAAATGAATATCTTAGACGTTTTATCCGCTCCTACTTGCGATACTACTATAGAAGGAATCGAATTTCATTCCTACAAACCCTATGTAACGAGTTTTAACAGGAACGATGAAATCCGCATATCTATCAACCAACAGGACTTGTACATATTACCATCAGCTAGCACCCTATATTTGGAAGGAACTGTTAACGTTACCAAAAAAGATACGAAGGACAAAGCTACTAGTGTCAATTTCACGAACAATGCTCTACTCTACTTGTTCCAAGACATTAGGTATGAGCTAAATGGAGTGGAGATTGACAAAATAAAAAATGTAGGTATAACAACAACCATGAAATCACTAATTTCAATGAACGAAAGTGAATCAAAAATGTCTAATGCTTGGGGCTGGAATATTGATGGTATAAAAAATATTGATGGAGGAAGATTTTCTGCTTCAATACCACTTTGTAACCTCCTCGGTTTTGCTGAAGATTTTAAAAAAGTCGTGATAAATAGTAGACATGAACTGATATTGTTACGAAGTAATACTAATTTGAACGCTGTAAAACTGAATACTGGCGAAGTAGTGGATGATGTTCAGATTAATAAAATCATATGGCGCGTACCGCATGTTAAAGTATCAGACAAAGAAAAAATTGGTTTGTTAAAAGTATTAGAAAAAGATCGCCCACTTCAAATGATATATAGAAATTGGGATCTGTACGAATATCCAGCTTTGCCTAAAACTACAAAACATACTTGGTCTATCAAAACTTCATCTCAAATAGAAAAACCAAGATACGTTATTATCGGGCTACAGTCAAATAGGAAAAGCAATGCAAGTTCAGACATGTCTCAATTCGATCACTGTCATGTTCGAAACGTTAGAGTGTACCTCAATTCAACTTATTTTCCGTATGAAAACCTAAATGTGAGTTTTGCTAATAACAGAATCGCTTTATTATACGAGCAATACACCAGATTCCAACAGTCGTATTATGGACGTCGTCCGGAGCCCATATTAAGCGAAAAACAGTTTAGAGATTTAGCACCGCTGTTTGTCATTGATTGTTCTAGACAAGCGGATAATCTAAAGACAGGTCCGGTTGTGGATGTGAGAGTAGAAATTGAGAGTGATTCAGAGATACCAGATAAAACTTCAGCATACTGTCTCATTCTGAACGATTGCATTGTTGAATACAAACCCTTAAGCAGCATTGTCAAGAAGATATCATGAAGGCGGATACCATTATAGTGGAACTCCAAGGATTTAAAGATTCTATAAATAATTTTATTGTCAAAGAATTGGCCATTGCGAGTCAGGATCATACACAGACGTTCTTGGTAAAACCACCATATTCATTCCATTACCTAACACAAGAAGAAAAAAAGCAGGTGAGGTGGTTAGAAAGAAATCGAGGAATTTACTGGAGCGAGGGTTACATAGACTACAAAGAGTTTCAACGTGTAATTTTACCATTCTTAGAAAATAAAAAAATTATCACAAAGGGTTTGGAAAAGATTAAATGGATTAAAGAGTTATGTGCAAACTGTGAAGTTATCGACATAGGTGAGAAGGGATGCCCTAATTTTTCAGAATTAAAAAGAAGGTTTTGTAAAAATAAAATTGATTTTAATTGTGTGAATCATAAAATGAATTGTGCGTTGAATAATGCTATCTGTATAAGGAAATGGTATTTTGATAATAACATGTCTGTATTTAATTTATTTTAATTATTATTGTGTTGAACAGTTAATAAAAAATGTCTATCTACTTATGAGTGTTTTATTTAGTATAATCAGGGTAACCTACATAACAAACTTTAAATTAGCTGCAGTAACATGATATAATTATAACATGTAAAATTTAAATTTAATTATAAAAATACTGAAAGCAAATAACCTACAATTATACATCACACTAGAGCTAATTTAGAGTTCGAGTATTAATAAGTAATAAAAAAACGTAAATTAAATTATGAAAGAATATATTTTTATTTACTTTTTTACATTATTTGCAATTATTACAATCTAATTATAACTACCTACCCAAAAATAATAAGTACAAGATAAAATACAAAGAGTTAATTGCAGTAAAACATATATAATTATTTCATATTTAACATTTTATACATTCAAAACACTAAAGAATAAGAAAGCAAATAAATGGTATACATTCCTAATATTAATATACCCAAATAACTAGTAGATTACTTACATAATTTATTATTACTTATTACTGCAAATTTTACACAACAACTTATAAAGTAGGTACGTACAAAATAATGACACCAGTTAATAATAACATCTATCTCCACAAAGTTTTTTTGATATTTTATTAATTAACGATTGCGTCTCATCCATAACATGATCCACTGATTCAGTCACTACATACTGCACACTTAACATTACCATGTCCTGATTATCACTTGCAGGTTCTTGTTGTTCACTGATATCCAACACTTGTACCTGGATCAGTCGTAAACCTTTTTTCTTCTCATTGTTTATCAGGAATGATTGACTTGTATGCAGATATGGCTTCTGTTTTAGACACTCCCGTCTTGTTCTAGGCTTCTTGCTGGCAGGTTCGTAGTCTTGTCTTGCTCTAGGCTCCTTGTTGACAGGTCTTTGTTGTTCAGGGATATGCCAACTTAAACTCGGAGTCGGATAACCTTGAGCGTATTGTGAGAAGTCGATAATATCTGGAGAATCACACATTGTCAACGATCTGAAACAAACAAAATAATAATTAACTAAATTACATAAAAAAACATGATGAAATAATCTTATAAGTAGATGGGTACTTGTACAATACTTACAATTTCGTTTCGTTTTTACTCGATGTGATATGACCGCTCCGGCTGACTGTCTAATGATGGATGTTACTCAATAATATGCAATTAGACTCCATAAAGCATTATGCTGTGATTCAATTTCATGTTTCAACATGTTCAAGCTTGCGCCCGAGCACCTGTTCGGTGTCAAATTCTGCACCGCGCGTGCTTCTTCAAAGCAATCCAATATTTTATCACATTTTCGACGACACGTTTGGCGCATTGGTTATGAACTCGTCTTGATGCATCACAATGGTAAGTATTAGGTTATAAGCGTGTTGCTAGCTGCGACTAATTGCGCCAAATTAGTGTCGCGGGTTCGATTCCCGCACGGAACATACAATAAGTATTTGTTCCGGTCTGGATTTTGTTTTCATGTTTTATTTTTTCGTCATTATTTAATTTAATATAAATAATTACAATATTCTGAAAAAATTAGCAAATATCAGCCTGGATCAAAACATGATTGTATTGATGCACCGTGACTTTGTCATCAATCAGGAATGGAAATGAAACAGATATAATTGTGATCTTAAAATACTATTTATTTATTACAAATAAAAGAAAACATCATGTTCATGCGGCACGACATTTCATACAATTTTTAAAGTCCGAAGTTTTGGAAATGAATAATAAACATGATTTAATAAACATGATACGTCTAAGTAGGATACGATATAAAAAGTTAGTAAATATTTTAGTATTTTTTACGAAATGTCGCGTAAACATTCTTAAAATTAATTAACTACTAAATAAGTTCTAACATTATTTGCTACAAGTAAAAAGATAATAATATCTATTTTTAAATCTATTTGGCACCAAGAAAATATATGTTTTACAATTACATTACACATTACTTGTATCTGGAGCCTGCTTTAGGTAATAGTCATTAGTAGGTACTTACATAATATTTCGTCTTTACATTTAGGACGTTATCTAAAATACATTGTAAAAAATGTATCTACTGTAATTACTTACATTTAAAAATAATGGTAACGCATTACATAAATATGGTTGCGTTACCCCAGGCTAAAGTAGAAACTTTATCAAACGATAACAATCGTTTATCATCATTGTTTGAAAGTGCTATTTTATTTACATCCTGAGTGTATATTTCATGTTTTATTGATCTGAACAATACATTTTTTTTGCGAATTACATTGGAATTGTACAAAACATTTTTATAATCTAACATATTTAAATTTTTAGTAATACATTTTTTTGTACCTTTTGCCTTTTTAATTGTTTTGTTTAACGTTTTAATACAATAAAGCTTTGAGCGCAATCCTACGAATTCTTTGATAATGTTGCCACCCATTTCATCCTTAAACAGTCCTGGAACCTTCTTATTAATAATTGGTAAGTTATAGTCATTGTTACAGTCATAATTGCTGGTATCCAAATATTTTAGAAAATGGAGCTTAAAGTCTTTGTAAACATCATTACTCTGTACATCATATACTAGACTATCTGTGTCAGTATAGCACAATTCAATTCGGTTACCATAAAAAGGTTTTATGATAGAGTAGTGAAAGTCGTACATGTGAGTCTTAGATAATTCTAATACTGCAAACCCTATGTAAATTGGTTTATCAAGTATAATACGTACAGGTTTCATTTGGATTGCCACTAAATCATCAGAAAATACAGAGGTGCTATGAAAATATGGACTGGCTATCAGTTTTTCAGCACAAGCAGTCTTTTTCGTTTTATTGTTCGAGTCACACCACTTGTTTACTAACTTAACGTCTATTCGATGTTCATTATTTTCCAGGGTCTTTCCAAAAATACTATTGTTCAACAATTTGAAAAAATCTTGTTCAAAAGTTGACTCTGCTTTTTGACGTAACTGGGTGTTAATATCAATATATTGCTTTAAAAAACAACTTTGCTTAAATATAATAGCGCGATGGATCCTTCTCAATACTAAACCGTGCTGTAAACATTTTTTTAAATGTACGTAATGAATAACATAGTGATATTTATCATACAAATTTGGTATTAGCTTTTTATTCTTACCACCAGGTGGCAAGCATTTTTCTGGACAAAAGGGAAAGTCATTGTGTTCCATGTGCAATTTCTCCGGATATATTAAATCAACTTCAAGAATGTAACCGTTTTCCGCAGTATCACT